>JAPZDV010000023.1:4642699-4693730 GCA_029814665.1 Acanthurus lineatus | reverse complement strand
ATTCTTTTTAAAAACAGTAAAAAAAAGTTTGAAGTGAAACAGTTGTTTTAAAAAAAGAAAAGGCAGTGATCTTCAGTGTTTGTTATTGCAGTGTGCTTACAGCAGGAAGCTAGTGGTGCGTGTGGCTGAGAGCACCCAGCAGTTGTTCCTCACAGCTGAAGGGCAGGGTGAGGAGCCACAACTTGAGTTCTGCCCACCTCTGCTGGAGCTGGGGCCTTGCCTTCCTGCCAGCACCGAGGCTGAAGCTGAGGTCACCGTCAAAAACCCCTGCTCCTTTCCCATTGAGTTCTACTCCTTGGAGTTTGACACACAGTATCTTGAAGAAGAAAAGGTAGTGTCATTTTATATGTCAGTCATTTATTTTGCAAAACACACTTGTGAAAGAAACAAAACAAGGCCAGGAACAAAATCTAAATTTTAAGTTATTTTATTTATCAAGGTTATATAATTACCTCTTTATCCTTGTTAAAGGGTTATTTTGTAATTGCAAACGAATAAGAAAGAGAGTCAGCCCTCACAAGAGGAATGTATTGGCCTGATACAGAGTCCGTCTCATGTAAAGCTCACAAGAACCAGCTTGAGCCAGAGATTATAAATGATTAATCCACTAGGGGGAAGCAAAGCCATAAGTCACAAGTTCACATGTTCACTCTAACTTTTTCATAAAGGGAGGAATTTGCATAATGCTGTTACCAATTCTTATGCCTGAACATTTTTTTGATACTAAATCTCTTTTTTTGTCTTGTACCATTTCTCAGAGAGTAACACCATTTTCTGAACCAATCACCTTTCTTTTCTTATCTCCTTACCTTGCTCTTCACCTTATCATCAACATTACATTACTTTATGTCTTGTAGATCCTGTGTCTGATGCCGGGTTATGATGAGAACAACAAGTTGCTGCTGCCTCCCAGGGCACCTGGAGAAAGTCTTCCCAAAGAACTGCTTGAGTACTACAAGGAGTACTGCACCCAGCTGAAAGATGATGGTACCTTCAGGCACACCCATGTTTATTTGCATACACTGTAATCAGATTGCAACAGGTGTCTGCATAATGGAGCAGTGTGTACCTGTTTTAATCTAATGTTCCTGTATGCAGCAGAGCCACAGGCAGGCTCAGATGAAAAAGAAGCTGAGACGGGTGATTCTCATGAGGAGGCACAGAGGTCAGGGCTAAACAATGGCCACTTACCAAACAGCAAAGACGAAGAAACACACACTAAAAGTCAGCCAGCTGAATTAGGTGAGTACAACCTTTTAACAGGCAGAAATGACCATGTTTCTGAAATACAAGTATATTCCACTGAGGTTTTCACAGGTGCTCTCTTTTTTAATCTCAGCTTGAATGTAACTTCAGTTAGTTTACCAAGTTTGAACTCTGGGCTTTTTTTCAAATGCTTGTCTGTTTTACATTCAGTCATGTCAGAGATGACAGAAGAAGGAAGCACTGAGCGACTAGGGCAGCTTGAGATGACCCCTGTCACCAGAGCAATTGCGCGCCACATGTGTGTTGACCTGTCACCTGAGGGTCTGGCTGCACGCAATCGCAGAGGCATTGCTATTATTGTGTATGGGGCCCCACTGACAGGTAAAGCAATTTAAAACATGCTGTTCTATATTGTTAATTGAAAATTACATCCCTTCATTTGCACAATTTTGAATTTTCAATGAAACATTTAAAGACTAAAAGCCATTGGAAAACATATCACTATACTCAGTGTGTGTATGTGTTCTTTCCTCCACTTTCTCCAGATAAGAGCAGCACAGCAGCTGCTCTGGCTTGTCACTACGGTGGTGCATGCCTGAGTGTTGATGCTGTAGTTACAGATGTGTTAATAAACGGCACATCACCTGTTAGCTTGACTGCAAGACAGCTCTATGACAATGCTGCCTCACAGTACGCTGAGAAGAAGGCTGCAGAGGCTGGTAAGCAAAAGATACTGTGCCTGAAGTGAAGCTCTGTCTAAATAATTATGTGAGGGTTTTCTGGGTTTGTGTATTTGTTTGGGGAGTTGCAGGAGCTGACAAGGTAGGCAAGTTGATTGTGATAGACTGACCAACAATTGTTTCAACTACTGACAATGTTTGATTTAATAAGTCATTTAATCATCAACCATTTTGTTTACATGGCAAAGTAGTCAACAGCTGATGACTTTGATTGTACAGAGCAATCTTGTGCTTGTTACCTGGCATCATAAATTCTCTATTGTTAGACATTACTACAGAAGAACATAGTGGTCACTTTAAAATGGTAAAGGTAAGCGAAGTTGAAATTTAATATATCAATCTGCTTCAAGCTCAGACTGTTGAAGAAACCACAAACCGAGGACCTTCAGCTGATCTTAAGGCCTCAAATTCAGTTCCAAAGTCAGCTCCAGCCTCTGGAGAAACTGTGAACGTTCTTGCCAAAACCAGTGAAGACACCTTCAGTAAAAATGACTCCAAGGTTCCTCAAGAGACTGAAAATGCACACTTAGCTCTTTGCCTGGTATGTTTTGTCTATTTACCTGTTGTACTTTAATGTCATATTGGGTTATTGTAATCAACACTTTGGAATTTTGGACATTTCTCTATCAGTTAAGTGTTTAAACCTACTGGATGCATCTTTACCTTTGTAAGCAAAATCCTCTTTTTAAATCTGGGTGTACAAGAATTATGAAAAAGTGTGTGTACAGTGTAATAAATGCATATGATAAAATTTGATGTGGTTTTGCCTTTAGGGAGGAGATGTGACCACACTCAGCGATCTCTTACCTGAACAGTTACTGGTTGATATTCTGGCAGAAAGATTTCAGGCAAGTTAACACACAAGTGTTTTTCCCTCTAGACAGAAAGATGGTGGCAGAAGTTTGTGAACTGTTAACTGTAGCAGAATATTTATGTGACAATGTTAGTGAACTTTACATAAAGTGCAGACCAACCTGTCCTTGTTTAAATGCTAATACGAACATGAAATGGTTTTAAACTAATTTCGTTATCTGGCAAAACTTGCATACGGATTATGTATAAACCCTAAAAGAGGTTTATGATACTTAATGCATCCTCTCTCTCTCTTGTCATTGTCATTGCTGTTGATGCTGCCATTTGAATAACAGCGTAATGATTGTCACCGGGGCATAGTGATTGGTGGCCTAGAGTCTGTGTACACTCAGTCGGTGGCAAGCATGCTGCAAGTTGTTCTCAAGGCCCTTAACAACCGCAAACACATCTATGTAGTCAACTTGTCTGACTCTTATGCTGCACTGAAGGCAAGGGAGAGAGCACAGAGAGACACCGAGGGTAAAAAATGCACCTGCTAACACTCAGCATACAGAAACACAAGATAGAACTGATTAAAGTAATTGTATCATTATTTTTTTGAGTAAGATTCACGATACTTTATGTGTGTGTGTCCCTCAGAGGCTCTGCAGAAAGAAAAAACTGAAAGGGAGGAGCAATGGCTGCAGCAGCTTGATGATGAAGAGTATGATGCTCTGCCAGAGGAGGAAAAAGAGCATATTGTTCAGCAGTATAGAGAGAAGCTCAGACAGAAGAAGCTCAGGTACTGACCGGCAGACAGGTGGACGCTAACTTTTCCTTGTTCTTATCTTGATATCATTTTTTTTCTGAGGTTTGCCTGTATGACAGTTCCAATTGCAAGTCACTGCTGTCTCTTAAAAGGATAAACTTGTCATACATGGCTTAGTTCAGCTTCATGTACTGTATGTCAGCTGCTTCCGAGGACATGCATGTGTCTGAGATTTCATCACTGACGTAATTAAACAAGCCTGTTTTATTTCAAACAAAAAATCTCAATAATTTAGACTTTTAAGGAGCAGACACAAAGATAACAGGTTTATAGGTGTCAGTAGAAGTGTAAGTGTACCAAGAACAATTGGAAAATATTAGAGGGACAGCTTTCAGTGATGTATCACAAGCGTGATGTGTTAAAAGAAGGCTGGGTCAATTCCTGGGTCAGTTCATAGGAAAAAAAAAATGATTAAAAGGTGGCTTGGGTTGCAAAAATATCAAGGTGCCTTTATCTAGAAACACAGTGGAAAACTGAAAAATGGAAGGGGTTAAGCCCCTCCCTCTGAAGCAACCAACTGCTGATTAAATCAATTCACATATTCTCTTATTCACAATCTTTAGCTGAAATTACATTATTATTAACTTTGGCAAGCAAAATGATCATATGCTTTACCACTTCCTAGTCAGATATTTTGAATAAATCCACACATTTTACCTAAAAAGAAAACATCGCCTCTTTAACTTGGTACTTTCCACCGCCAGCACACCTGAACATAATCTCAACTCCTATATAGAAAAGCTTTCAGCCACAACTCTGTTTAAAACTCTGAAGCTGTCGAAGAGAAAAGCAGTGTATGATAACTGCAGAGAACACTGGTAAGAATGAACGGATAAAGACATGAATAAAACAATCAGACTTACTTCCCAATGAAGTTATGTGTATTCTTTCAAAGGTGATTTAGTGGTGCGTGCACTCATCACAATAACTGTGGCGAACAATTTGTGAAAAACCGTGTGAGTGCTTCACTGAGTATCATCACCATGTGCTGTCCTAAATGTGTGATGATGTCTTTGTCACACAGCCCTATACTTTGGTACAGCAAAAATGATATGTTTAGTGCTTAAAATATCTTTGATAGAGGTGGTCAAGAGTATCTGACAGTCAGTTACTTCCATAAAGATGGCAAGTGAGCCACTGAAGCCAGTGAATTTTTCTAACAAGACTTAAATATACACATTTCCCTACCCAAAAACACATATAAAAATAGTCCAAAAGTCCAAAAACAGTCTCTGTAAATTGGCAAGTCATAATGATGATTTTATAATAAATGGAAAACCTTAAAAAATGTGTTTTTGTCATGTCTATGGCCTATAAAACATCTGACTCACCACAGATTGACTTTTAAAAACCTCATTAAAAGCTTTGAATGTCAATATGATAGTGATAATGATAGCCTCAAAAATCTGAAAAAAATTTTGAGTGTCAGAATTTGTTTTGAATCAAAAGTCTTGAATTAAATGCCTCCAAACAAATCTGTTCTTATCCTGGGTTCCTGGCCTGTGGCCATGTGTTCGACATTATTTTCATCACAGTATTATAAAAGCAACCCTGATGAAGAGAAAACAAAGTGGTTAAGAAGTAGAGGTAATCAAAGAAATATAAAGAAGAGGCACAATTGTTATGGCGGAACATGATATGAAGTATAATAGAGGTAAATAAATGATGTTATAATTATAAGATTGGACTGTATGTATCTGCAGGCTGGGATGCTTTTTGAAATTAAAATTGTGTACTGTATGTGTTCTTATATGTGTGTGCCTGTGTTAAAGGGAGCTTGAAAAAATAGTGAGAGAGGAAGAAGAGAAGAGGCACCAGCAGGAAATGGAGAAGTTGAAAGAAGAAGAGTTAAAGAAGAAAACTAAAAAGGGTGGAAAGAAGGATTCTAAAGATGTGTCAAGGAAAAAAAGCTTGCTGGAGGGAAAACCGGTCAGTCTATGTTTACCTGAATGAACAATAACATTTATGAACCAAAATACATGCAAGCTTAAATTAGTGCATATTAACAACAGATCTAGTCTCCTAGTTTGGATCATGAGATTTATTTGTTCTCCAGTCTACAGATGCTCTGAATGGGAGGAGAATGTCTCCCAGCAACAACTCAAAAGAGTATCCAGTGGACACAAGAGAGCAACACCAAACAAATGAAGGTACATTCAAATGATCTTTTTACGTCTTGGCACAAGAAAATGGAATTATGTGTAGTTAGTGAAAATACATCAACTTTAATCTGATTGGATTACTGATGACATGTGGTCCTCTTTGCTACCTACAGGGCAACACAACAAGCAGGCTGATGATTTACAAAAGATGACAGAAGAAACCACAGATTTACACACACAGTCTCCACAACCCACAGACAAGATGGAAGAAGAAATGGTGCGTTTGTTAAGCAATGAAGTGACACAGCAGTGACACAGCTGAGACCACACTATGAATCCACCATATCACTTTATAAAATATTAGGGTAATGGTTTACAATACAGCCTGCAACATAAAAAAAAAATCCTTTACAATTGATTGTAAATAAATAAATAAATAAATAACTAAATAAATAGTGTGAGTGTGCACCAAGGAGACTGTACTTTTTAGGATCTTACCCTGAAAATGCTTCCTTGGCTTGTATTTTATATATATTGAATTTGTTTATAGAGAAAGTGTGAAGGCTTGAATGTTGTCACACCAACCTGTGACTAATTTGTTTTCAATAAGACAGATGTAAAAAAAAAACATATAGCAGGCCTGCAGTCTGTGTTACTGCATCCGTTGGCATACTTACAGTTCAGGTTTCAACATTTCACCTACTCCTAAATTCTAAAAAATCTAATTGTGTTTAATCACAAACTGCATTACCTGACATGACATTTGTGATTGGATCTCAGAGTACAGAAACTGCAGAGATGAGGAACCAAAAAAAAGAATATAAGTTAATAAAAATGAAATTGGAGATAGAAATAGAGATAATAAAGATGTATCAGGGAGGAAGAATGTGCCTGGTGCAGAGGAGGTCGGTAAAAACATGGCTTTTCAGTTATTCCTCTGTGAGGAAAACCTCTAAACCAGGCTTCATAGAAATGCAATCATATTTTTTTAATTCTCTTTTTTCTTTCTTCCTTAGTCAGCACCTGCTCCAGATGAGAGTCAGATGTCTCTCCATAATAAAGATCCCCAACCAGATGCAAGAGAGCAGCATCATTCTCAGCATGATGAAGGTGCCAGTAGATGTAAGGGATAACAGCATGCTTAAGTGCAGGGCATAATATGAGAATATCCACTGTTCATAGACTTACAATGGGTCTCAAACCCAAGATTAACTCCTGATTAGGTTTCTCACTAAATAACAAGTGATAGCTTTTCTTAGTACACCACTTAGGGTTTACAGAAATAAGAAAAACACACGAAGAGTACACTAAGAAAACAGTGACAACATAAGAAAACAAATGACAACATAAACATGTACACTTCCAGTCAAAAGTTTGGACCCTGACAAGGCACACCTGTGAAGTGAAAACCATTTCAGGTGATTACCTCATGAAGCTCATTGAGAGAAGGCCAAGGGTTTGCAGCGCTGTCAACAAAGCAAAGAGTGGCTACTTTGAGGAATCTAACATATAAAACATATTTAGAGTTATTTAGCACTTTTTTCTTTGCTACATAATTCCATATATCTTGCTTCATATATTTGAGGTTTTCAGTATGTATCTACAATGTGGAAAGTAGTAAAAATAAAGAAAAAAAAATTGAATGAGAAGGTGTGTCCAAACTTTTGACTGGTAGTGTATACGAAGCCCAATCTAAGGCAAAGCATGTGTTAATGAAAGATCTTTCTTAATACAGTGCATCAAAGTAAAGACCATCACTCCTATAAGAAGACAGATGAAGCAAAGAAGTTACAGAAAGAGTCTCCTCATCCTTCAGGCGAGCTGGATGGAGAAACGGTGTGTTTATTAACCAGCCAATGATGGTTGAAGCTACACAGTTCTGCACAATGCACTTCATCATATTATCAAATGCATATTTAGTGTCACAACTGACCCATCATGTCACTGAAAAGTAAACGTACTTCTTTACAATTTGTTTGTGTACACTTGCAGCTCTAAGGGGACACTTTTTTCATATTTTCTAGCATTATCACCAAGAAAAATTTATTCAAAGTTATAAGTAAAATTGCTCAATGTCAAATGAATCATAATTAAGTAAAAGACAGTTTCATTATTCAGTCTGTACTTGTCATCCTGGTGACATATTTATAATAATCTATTCTGTTTTTACTGCACACCTAGTCCATTGTGGATGAGCTGGAGGCTCAGTTCCATGCGTATGAGCAGAGTCAGGAACAGGTGGAACACATCCTGCAGCACTGGGACCGAGCCCAGGGCTTGTTGTTGGTCCCGTTCCCCAGTGAAGAGGCCCTACGAGTGTCAGAAGATGCCACAACAGAGAAACAGGCAAGTTTGTTGACTCTCAGTTGCACTGTCTCTGATTACTAAAAATTAGATAAATTATGCTATTACTCCTTACTCTCTTCTGAAGTGCTGCTTTCCATTTACTAAACCTCATAAACTGATCTGTTTTCCTAACAAAACAAAATTTGCTATCCACAGTAGTCCCACATCTTTTTATACTTTCAGGTTTTCTTTATAATGAAGCTTATAGAAGCTTTTAGATGCCTGAAAGATACAAATCAAGCCAAGAAATTAAGTGCAATACAATTCACATGGATAAATGTGTTTCCTTTTACCTTGTGCATTTACTCTATCATAGTTAAATGAAAAACAATAACAGTATTTCACTTTTGTCTTTTATAACTTAAAGATTGATGTGAAGTTGTAGGGGAGCTTTTTTATACCCCTGACAGCTGTGGCTAAAGACATTATGTTTTCTGGTTGTTTGTCCGTCTGTCCATTACACCCTCCAAATTGATATCTTTCAGGGATGTCCAGAGGGAATTTCTGTAAATTTTGCACAAAAGTCACCTTGACTACTACGTATATCGTACTGGAAATTTTCCCCTTAAATCATACATGTCAGTACATTGATAAGCTCCACTTTGCCTGAAAACCCACCTAATATCTATTTTAAAGACATTGAATCAAAGTACCACTTGACAGTTTGAAAGAAGCATACAACTGCAAGGCTGTAGCTCTAGTCTTTTTTGAATGGAGGCGCTATACAGACAGTCACTTGAAATGATCTTCTTGATAGGATTCTAGATTGTTCTTAAAAACCTTAAATTTGTTTTTTCACCAGAAATTTGAGGTTAAAACATACATTTAATAAATTGAGCTTTTCAGTGGTGTTGTTCTTTAAACAGGAAGAACATTTAAACAGGAAGAGGAGTGTGCACATTCTTACACCATACTTTCTTATTGTGTTTGGCAAGAAAAAATTATAAAACTTTTAGCATTTACTGTCAGTCTCCTGTGACATTTGCATATGACTAGCAAAGGCATAGATTACTTTGAGCAATTAGTATTACTAAAGCTAAAATTCCGAACACATTTGTCTTATTCTTCATCACCATGTGTACACAGACCCCTGTTGGCAAGAGAGGCAAGAAAGTCAATATCAAGGTCATGTCTCCAATGCCCAGTCAGATGGCAGCACCAGTTAAAGCAGACAAGGAGGGAGGCACGGTGTCTCCACAGGACATCATCCCTCACATTGTACTAAATGTAACAGAGAAAGACCATCCGAGTGCCACAGAGGTGCTAAAAGGCAGAGCCCTGCCTGCACTGGATGAGGTATGGCAGGCCAAATATTTCTTTCTGTAGTGATAGGCCCCAGAGTGGAGCCTATCATGTATTTTTATCAGTTTATCATCACTGTTTCTGTCTCTCTTTTGATCTTATTAGGTGTTAGATGATTTGGGGTTGGGACCCAGCGGCCCCCCCATACCTCCTCCCACCCTCTTCTCTGTGGTTCCTTTTCCCAAAAACAGGCAGCAGTCAAACAGTAAACCTATCTGTGACTGTTTCACCTTTCTGACTCCCTCAAAGTGGGATGAACAGGGTGAGGAAAAGAAAGATTCAGAAGATGATGTACAAGCATCTGTTGCAAAGGTACAGTTAACTTCACATCTATGAAAATACACAAACGTGAAAAATGCACACATGCGCAACAATCATTAACATGAAATATGATATTTATTTAAAGAATAATTAGTGCTAAAAAATGTTCCCAGAGTGAGATGCAAGCTATTACTCATCTCTATTATAGTTGCACAGGGTTATAAAATCACATTCCAAGTAAAAATATAACTTAATGGAAATAAAAGAACATCAAAATGAAAGATTAAAATCAGTGTGATTTTTTGTGTTTGTGCACATTAAAGGGAGAAGCAGGGATAACACACCCCAAGAGTCGCAGCAAGCGCAGCACTAAGGAGATCGCAGTAGCAAAGGAGCGGGAGAAAAAGAGCAGAGAGGGTCAAAGAAGCAAGAAACGAGCACTGTTACGCGTTTCCTCAACTTCTGACTGCACTGAACCGGCACAGGACCAACAGCAAACAACCTTAGAGCTGATACGCAGCCAAAGGCAAGGGAAACATACAAAGACACACTCTGAAAGACCACATCATAGGTTTTACTTGGTTGCTGTTTCTTTACTAAGTGTGTGTGCTTGTTTGTGCATGTTTTCGTGTGCAGCCTGAAAACATTTCGCTGGGTTGTGCCAGCCAATGGAGAGGTGGTTCTGAAGATCTGGTTCTACTCAGAGTTCCCTGGAAAATTTGAACAGACTTTCAACTTCGAGCTCTTGGGAACCCAGAGACGGTGCCAGCTGCTCTGCAGAGGAACCTGCACCTACCCCTCCATCTGCAAAGATTACATGTCAGTCAGCACTGTCTGCTAACATAATGCATAATTATGAATGGTGAAAAAAGAGTTAGCAAGTAAAGAAAAGGTTTATTACAGATCAAAAAGCCCTCAAAGCTCAATATAACTTTAATGCCATAATTAATGAGAAATTTTAGATTTTAAAGGTTTGAAGTCTAACTAAACTTTTAATTGCATTGTCTGCTACAGCATGTATGTGAGCTCTATAAATCATGTTCCTTGTGTTTTCCTTTGTGAAATGAAATAAGATTATACTTAAAGGGTATTATAGAACAAATCAAATAGCTTTAACTGGTAAGAGGGAAGTGGTGGACTCACTTTGGCCTTTAGAAACAGTCAATATCTTTATTAAAAAACAAAATTAACTTGCATTATAGACAATAAAGTGGCATTATTACTTCTACTTACTCTTCTTTTCATCCTTCTGTTATTAATAAAAAAATCATAAGAAATATTAACAATACATTTAATAAACACATTGATATATGATATTATTTTTTAGATCAAGAACAGATGTTTAAGTGTAACCACAGTTGAATTTAAAGTTGTTGTCTGTGGTTTCCACAGGACTCTTTTTGCCTTCAGTAAGATGGTGCCACAAATGGAAGATGGGATCCAGAAGACTTGTGTGATCAAACCTGGATACTTTGAGTTCGGACCATTAATCTGTGGCAAGACCAGAGATAGGTGAGAGACAGATGATGGCAGTGAATCACTAAGTGCTTTTGTATTAGGCTGTTGACAGATTCACATGTGTCTTTGTTTGTGTAGATACAAAGAAAATAAGTATCCAGAGAACACTGAGCGACTGGTTATTCATAACAATTCAGATCTGGAGGCTGAGGTCCAGTTCAGTTTCCAGCATGATACCCAGGCAACCACATTTCTGCTGGATCCACCCACCATGACTCTCAAACCTGACCAGAAACAGGTGCAGTAGCACTCTGCATTTAAACTGGTCCTAAGCTTTGATTCATGTCTCTGATTATATGTGACAAAGAGAGAAATATTAAATTGAGAATATTTCAGACTGTAAAAGCATTTATACATTGAGATATGCCTCTGTTCTAGGAGCTGACGGTGTGGGCCTACCCGACAAAACTGGGACAAGTGAAGGACAGTGTGCTTTGCTGTATCAAAGACAATCCAGAGCCTGTCATCATCAACCTTTCATGCTGGGGCGTCCGGCCAGAGCTAAAGCTAGAAAGCACACATTTGCAATTTGGCAGAATTTTGCTGCACAGGTACCAAAAAATAGAGTACCTAATCAATGAGAGCAATTTTTTTGCCTTAATAGCATGGCAAGTGATGTTCACAAAGCACAGTGAACAAAGCAGTATGATTAGTCTTTTTACTGTGCATTAATTACACTGATTGTCTCTATGTCCATTTCTCCTCTTAAACTTTTTACTCCCATCCTTCCCTCTGGAGGCGGGACAGCCGTAGTGTGATGCTGCATAATAAGACAGCTCTGCCTGTATCCTGGAAACTGCAGGGTGTGGAGGAGCTAGGTGATGAGTTCAGTGTGCCACAGGATCAGGGCATCATCTCCCCTAATTCCTCTTTACCTCTGAGCCTGAACTTTAGGGCCAAGAGGCCACTCCACATCAATAAGATCTTACGTCTGGAGGTAGAGTGACACTGTAGATGTACACATGCTAAAATAAGAAATGCAGTCTTTACTGGAGCTGGATACAAACTTCATGTGGGAGTGCTATAATGTTGATGTAGGCGAATAGTCAGCATCCTCAAATGTAAGGGATTTGTCATTATGCCAGATACAAAGTTTCACTGCTAATAAGATGAAGAAATGAAAGATGATATGTGTCACAGTGTGAATTGTATGTATCTGTTTGTATGTATGCAAAGCATGTACTGTGTGTTTTGTAACAGGTATCAGATGTGGAGAAGATTCTGGGCATCGTCCACACAGAAAACATACATGTCACTGCTGAAGCCTATGATATAGCTCTGGACATCTCACCAGGTAAAAACCAGTAAAGCTTTAAACACTTCAGGTAAAGATCACAGGTCATTTGGGCCTTCTTGACCCTGCACTTCTTTAGTTCTGTAAAGTGGCAGAGCGTCAGCCTTATTGACATAACAATAAGACGTAGCCGTCCTATATCTTGCATATTATGTACAATGACAATAAAATTGAATATAAATTAAATTTATAATTTTAATTTAAATTTAAAATAATATGCTTTTTTGTGACAGATGGTTGTTTGGACTTTGGGACCATCAAAGTCTTTGAAGAGAACACACAGTTTCTCAGGATGAAAAACCAAGGAAAATATGAAATAGCCTACAAGTAAGTATTAACTCCTTTTTGAGACAACAGTGTACCAGAAGTTTTAAAATATTAATCAGAGTCTCACATTATTCCAGTGCCTTTATCTCACCACAAAATTAGAAGGTTGTTTACTTTTCATTTCATTTCTCCTCAAGGTTTACATTTCAGCAGACCGAGTCAACCCAGAGAAACCTGGACTCCATATTCAGAGTGTCCCCCAAGAGAGGTACTTTAATGCCCAGAGAGAAGCCCGTAACAGTGCAGATCATCTGCAGACCCAATAAGGAAGTCTCAATCAAGGAACAACCTGTTCTGTCTTGCCAGGTCAGAGCCATACACCAGTCTATGATCAACTACTGTGCACTGAAGTCGCAAAGGAACTGAGAAGGATTTTCTAAACGTGCTGGTTTTTTTATACCAAAACTTGATTTGATTTTTATGAAAGAGGTATATCATCCACCCTGCCTTTCTCTAGCAAAAGGAAAGCAGATTAAGGGTGCACTTCTCATAGATCACTATGTTAGAACTTTGTTGCATGTCATAACCTTGTCTCTCTCTGAGTTTTGTCTAAATATCAACTGATAACAATCCAGTAAAATAATGCGTGTTTTTGTGTTTAGAATAAAAATCAAGCAAAGCATGTTCTAAAAAAAACAAAAGACATTATTATAAGTACTTTAAATATAGAGGCAAGATGTTTTCAGTTTTTTTATTTATTGAGTCAGCGAGTGTTTTGACATGTTTCACCTAATTTGTAGTTTCTCATATGAGTTGCAAGGCTGAAGCTGAGTCATGACAGTACAACTTGCCTGATAAGTTACTATAATGAGTTCTAAACTAGTACATTTATTTAAAGAACAGACACGTCTCGAGTCTTTTCAGATTTTAATATTTTTTTAACTGCAACTAGAAATGTTCTAAGTCAAAAGTGAAAACTTTCTGGAAAATAAAAATGTGTCAAAGCTCCTATGGATTTCCTGGATAACACAGAACTAACCCAAGTTAAAATTTGTTTTTCTCTTCTGCAGGTGATCGAACCCCACATTGGGAAAAAGGGAGAAACCATAGCCATCTTGGCCATCAAAGTTTCAGTCGAGTCTGTCTACTCCAGGTTAAGGCTTAATTTATACAGTCTCTTTTACTTGCTGTTTCTGTAGACATTGACATTGGTATATGCTTTCCAAAATTATATGTATGACGCATGACTCACTTTCACATCAGTTCTGAGATTTTAAAATGCAGTGTTGACCTCTTTTTAGGTACAAGATCACACCATCACGTAACCTCAACTTTGGTCCTCTGGTCTTCGGCAGCAAGAAAAGCCAGAGCTTTACTATTGAGAATAACGGAGACTTTGAGACTAGTTTCACCATCAGTCACATGTGCATGGACTCTGCTCCACAAGGAAGTCCAGGGTAGGAGAACAAAGCACACACACACACGGAAAACAAACAGTTTATGAAGTTAGAATGGAATATTCAGAATGTGTTTTAAAACAGAGAGAATTGAATTTAAAATGAAAAGAACTGTAAAGGAGCAGATTTGCAGATTTTCTGACTTGATGAGATGCTGTCCATGCTGAACCATTTCTGTTGCTGTTTGTGACAAATCTCTTATTCAAATGAAATGCGTCTTACAAATGAAGTTTCACTGAAGCAGTGTTGTGCAACCAATCCCTGCAAATTATTCTTGCCTTTACTAATGGGACTGTGCTGCTTTTTTAAGAAGTCTGCTGATGTGAAAATAATGCAAAATAAAAATTAACACAGTGATGTGACAAAACCAATAAAGTAACACAACAGGAAGCTTATAAATCTGTGAAATCCTATATAAAATTATAAATAACCAGTAACAGATCAACAGGCAGAAAGATCACAGAAACATTAGTGAAAGTTTTACTATGCAAATCAAAATTAAATCATATCAATTTCTGTTATTAACATGGTGATTACAGTTTTTCACTCCACATCTAATCTGACCTGTTTTCAGCTTGTCAGCAGCAACTCCTGTTGAGCTGAGATGTTACCATAGAGACAACTGAAAAGCTGCCTTCAGAGCATAAACAGAAACCATTTGGAAACTTTGATTTCAGTTCAGCAACACCAAATCAAAAGTGTCAAGCACCCACACGTAAATGAGAATGTGATCTCTTATTTTTTGTTATTTTTATTGAACATTTGGAGGAGAATATAGAAGAATATTGGAGATTTATATGGAATAATGACTGATGTGATAGACTCAAAGAAGACAAAATATCCCCAATACACTCACATGTATTAGCAAAACCTCATCAGTCATATTTGTTATGCTCAAGTAAGTAAATGAATATTGAAAAAAACAAAAACTATTGCAATGATGCTCTTAGAAGGGAGATGTGCTTTAATGGAGGCTATAGTAAGTTGACTAAGAGAGGACTTAAAAGGGATGAAAACATTCTAATTATCTAGACCTCGATTGATAACAGAGATGAGGCAATGTGAAAAAGTGTTCAGCTCTTTCACTTATAGAATAACACATTACACCAATAGTATCACAGCACAATTTTAAAAGTAAAGATTTTGTCTGAAAAAAAGTGGAAACTTCAACTTCATTCTGAATTTTTCGGAAAACCAATGAGACTGTGTTGAGAGGAGATCAAATGAGTCATGGCAACAGGAAATGTGGTGGAAAATTATTGCCAATGAATGTTTCATAAAGAAACCTCACATCACTCACAAACACATACCATCACAGTTGAAGGAGAAGAGAACTTTAGGCCTAAAGAGTGCCAAAAAGTGCCAGCAGCTAGCCGGAAAAGGGTCCAGATAGGTTCAACTACAGTCAGAAATAAAAGCCTTTAAAAGTGTATATAATAACTTCATCATGTAAATATATCCTTTGCTAGTTTTTAAATCCTGGTAGTCATGGCTACATAACCACTGATCTGATACTAAAATGACAAAAAAACAAAGAGTCGTAAAATGATTAGTAAGCACGTAATCAATTTGAGTATGAAATGGTGAGAAATAAAACATATTTATTTTGGACCCTGTTTTCAAGACCCAAAAAAGGGTATAGTCCTGTGTTTGTAGCCACAACCCCTGAACTTAACACAACAGAAAGGAGAGAAGATTGTTCGACAGCTCAAATACAGCTGAAAATGATCATTGTCAAGAACACAGGGCTTAAACATAGAAACTTCTGTGTCTGTTTTGTTTTTTGTATTTGATAATCTCAGTATTTTCTTCAGTTCTATTAGATTTGTTATTATGTTATGTTTTTGTGGTTTATAACCTTTCATTCCTATGTAAAGATATACTGAACGATGCAAAGATGTTGTTTTGTTTTTTTTCATTTTGTTTTTTTTGTTTTTTTTTTACAAAAAGTGGAATGCTTCAATATGTCAGGGAAATAAATAGGTGAAAAGGGTAATATTGACACAATTTACCAATTTGTCATTTAGTTGTATGTAATTCCTTTTTCGATTAGATCAAGATTGAAGTAGCTAATGTGATAGTGGTGGCTTCTGTTGGCCGTCCCTGGATTAAATATCATTTAAAAAGTAAGAAAACACCAACTCTGGTACTCCCTTAAGTTGCTTATTACATACAGACACTTATTATTTAACAAAAAACATAGTGTGATAAATTACAATTAAGATTGAAACATGTCTGAGGTTTTGCTTTTATTACATTCAATGCCAGAGAGCTGACACTTTGAACTGTCAGAGATGATGGTGAGATGATGAGAAGCTGACAGATTGTCACTGCTCTTCTCCAAGATCACTTTAATTAAAGATGTGTGAATGAATTTCTGGCTTGTGTCTGTGTGTGCTGGTCTCAGGAGTCCAGGTACAAAGATGCTTCGAGAGAGCCAATCAGGGAGGGCAAGTGATGCCAGTAGTGACGTGAGAAATGATTCCATTCAGAGAGGCATGAGAATGAGACAGGTGAGAGACTGCTGTTAAAATGATTTAACTTAACCATAATAATCATATAATAGTTATAATAATGTTTTCTATTCTATTTAATAAACATAAAGGTAATGAATGACCTTTACACATTCTTTACACATATGTTAAAGCTACGTGTTTCAGAAGCTTTGTCACTTATGAAACATAGATGTAGCTAATTGTAAATTCTTGGGATAAGGCCTTGGTTAATATCATGTAATCACATATGATTTGATATAACTTAGTACAAAAGTCTAAAACTTCTACTTATCCAAATAATAAATAAAAAAGAATTCTGTAACGCTGGAAGAGCCATGAAGGCTCAGATTAGCAAGTATGGGACCAACACAACTGAAAAAGGAAAGACAGAAAAACTGGTGATGTTCATCAAGAAAACAAGTTGTTTCCCTAATGTTTTAATGTAATGTTTTTTTCCAGAATCCTCTCACCAATGGGATGTTCTCAGTGTCTCCCTGGACAGGGAGTCTGCTGAAAGGGTGTCAGCAGGTGGTGACAGTGAACTGTGTTGCTAAACAGCTGGGCAGCTGGAGCCAAGGCCTGCTCATTGACATCAGTGACCGTGACCCATCCGACCACCCTGAGGGCATACCGTACAGACTGCTGGCTGAAGTCTGCAAGCCAGGTGGGAGTTGTATGATCCAATTCTGTCATATTTGATTAATAACCCAGGTCATATGCATGGACTCTCCTGAGCTCTGTACAATTAGCACAGACTTCAGCCATCCAGAAGATATGGTGATTACCTTTGTTTTCATTTGTGTGCTATATTAAAAAAATGTTTAAAAATAGGATAAAATTAAGTTTTGAAATTCATTTTTCATCAGAATGACAATTTTCATCCTAATGATCTCAACGGCATTGGCTGTGTACAAATTTAGAGGGTCCACCTCAAAAACAGAAGTAGTTGACCATCTTCATCATGTGCTTTGTTGTTGTAAATGACTCCTTTTTTTCTTTTTTTTGTGTCCAAGGCATAGTGCTAGACATGGCCTCCATCTTTGAGGAGCACCATCTGTGCCTCAGCAGCAGTCAGCTCTCCTCTGAGCAGTTTTGCAATGCTGAAAGCATTTACATCCAGGAGGAGAACAAGTTTATTTTCAACAAAGTTCTGGTTGGACAAACAGTTAAAGCTCGCTTCAAACTCACCAACAAAACCAACGTGCCCTGTGAGCTCAGCTTGGCCATTAAAAATGTTGGCACTAAGGTTAGACCTTGTACTGCTCTGTGGACAGATACACGGGTAAATTTGTGCAGGAGTAAAACCACCTAGATAGTAGTTGGCAAGTCAGTGATGTTCTGCGTTTTCTTCCAGGCTTCCTCTAATGTGCAGGTCTTTGATGTGAATGTTACAACACTGAATATTCCCAGCCAGTCACACTCGTTTGCTGTGGTCACCTTTACACCACAGACTATGCAGCTCTACAGTGCTGTGTTTGAGGCCACAATGGAGGACATGAGCAGGTGAATGAGAGTGTGACTGTGTATACTGCTCAAATGTTGTCTTTGCTGCTTGTGCTTGTCCATTTTTATTACTACTGCTACTGTGAGGATAGAATAAGAATAGTATGCATTTGCATTTTATTTTATGCTTACCATTGCTTGTCTACTCTTTTCTTTTTTAGATCCAGAATAACACCCACAATTAAGAGCAAGGTGCTGGAGTTCAACCTAATGGGAGAGGGCAACCTGCCCAGTGTGTGTGTGGTGCGTCCAGCTTTGAAGAACACTGGAGGAAACCCAATGCTGCAGTTCAGACGGGTATTGATAGGCCGCAGACATACACTGCTCCTGGTGCTGCTTAATGATGGAAATGTTCCAGCTCAGGTGAGAGCTGTCCTCTCAGTTTTTTATTGTTATTAGTCACCCCCATATCTTTTTTACTCACTTCCATCACAAGAAAACCAAAATCTCCTGTGTTAACAATACTCAGATGAATATGATTATATAACAATAGATTAGGTGTTCTCAGGTAAGGGGGGTTCAACTTATAAAGGTTCTTTAAGCCTCTCTGTGTTGTGCAGGTCCAGATCGACATGCCTGATAAACATGGAGTGTTCACCCTACAAGCTACTCCTGGTAACGCTTGCATCTCAGCCCACTCAACACAGCTTGAAGTCCCCACTGATTCAGGTACAACCTTATCATAGCTGTTAAACTTGTCTACAGTAGAATGCTTCACTTAAATAATAAGTTAAGTTAGAAACACTCATCATATTTTAACTATTACAAATGGATAATGGGTTGTGCCTGGCGCTGATGGCTCTGTGTACTGTAGCTGTGTCTTTGTCCATTGCACCATCACAGACTGTTCCTTAGATTTACTTAAATGAATAGTCAACATATTTAAACTTTATCTATCATCATTTTATCCCCTTACATTATCTTTTTGTTTCTCAAAACCTGCTGCCTACATAGATTTTGTGCACCTTGTGTTATTTATCATAGTTTAGTAGTAATGTGTCAACAACTGGCTTTCAAGTTCAGCACTGCAGCAGCTGTATGAAATATGCACAAACAGGCAGAATGAAACAAGGAATGTTTGATTGTGTCTGTTTTTATTCAAAACATATACAGAATTGTCAATTATATTGTTGTTTCATACCGCAGGTCAATACTTCTATGAGTTTCGAAAACAACTCTCAGTTTGTTCTCACTGGTTAAACTTTTTCTTTGTCCATAGAGCATCAACTGGTGCACAGAGCCAACCTGACACTGAATGTTAATGAGCAGGTAGAGTTGGAGGTCAGCTTCTGCTCTGACAAGCCTCTGAGTGTCACAGCCGACATGTCACTGCAGGTGGAGGACAACCAGTACAGCGAAACCACAGTTCAAGTGACTGGAGAAGCTTATCAGGAAATTGTCTCCCTTGACAACATCAGCAGGTCATCGCAAGAAATAGATAAGGAAGATGATGGTGAAGGTAAGAGAGGATATTACTGCCGCAGACTAATCATGTGTTAGAAATGGATTGGAAGATGTAAAACTTGGGCAAGTTAATTAGCCAGAGTAGCAGTCACCTCTTAAAAGTGCACAGAAAAAGGGTGTAAATGCATGATTTATCACCATGGAAGCCTGTTTCTTATTCTGGCCTTTATCTCTCCCAGGTTATTATGAGGTACTGAATTTTGGTGACTGCCATGTTGACTGTCCCTACCAAGAGAGTTTCACCATGACTAACCACAGCAGCAGCCAGGCGATAAGGTTTGAGTGGCCTCCTGCCGGACCCCATGTCTGCTTTTCACCACAGGTAAAGCATTGGAGGAAGAAATTTGTGTGTGAGTTTAGAAATGTAATAAAGGAGCCAGACTTAAGCCCCAATTCTTAGAAGGAGGGTACATTTGTACAATAAGTAAAAATGTGTCAAGACTCAAATAAACTCTGGTTTTGGCAGAAATATACTGTGCATCAACCCCCACCCCTCAAACACATGTGAGATACACCCACAGGCCCATCCACACAACATGACTTAGCTGCATTGATTATAATTGCTAGTCTCTCTGAGTTTGCTTTGCATCTCTTATGCTCAAAGAAATGAACCAACAACAAAACACATATTTACAGTCTAAAACTAAATTCTGCTCATGATTGTACCTTGCTGTTTGTAATTCTTTTTTCTTACAGGTGGGACACCTTCATGCTGGTTGTTCTAAGGAAGTGACTGTGACCTTTCGCTCCAATCAACCTGTGACTCTGACCAGCCAGCCAATGAGGTGCAAGGTTTGTCAGGTGGAGTTTGAGAAGCCAGTAGAGCAGGTGGCTGACTGGGATGACCGACAGAGGACGGTGCAGTGGCTGAGTTCCTCTACAGAAGCTTTAGGGGCACAACAGCAGCCTGCGAGGAATAAGGTAAGTGTGTTAACTCTCATGCGACAGACGTGTTAAAGAGAGTAACAACTTCACAGTTACAACTGAGAACATATGTGTGTGTTTGCATGCAGATGATAAAGACAGATCCGGAGCCATGCTGCTCTGTGGTAGACGGATCCCAGTGGGAATTGGAATTGCGGATCAGCGCAGTTTGTGACTATATGAAGTTCAGCTGCAATACTGACAACATCCAATTCAAAGACACCATGCTTTACCAAACCAGGCTCCACCAGTGAGTAAAGCTCTGAGTGAATGCAGAATATCCTGTTTCGTTAAACCTAAGTTGAGTACACGGCCTGCTAATGATACACCAAAGAGATTTTTAATGTTCATCTTCCAGAGTTCAGATTCTAAAAATGACACAAATACTGATACAATGAAACCTTTGGCTCAAACTGAACTTCTGTTTGCAACGTCCCATAATCATCTGTTAGACTGCAGATAGTGAATCACGGCACCGTCAGGCTGGAATTCTCCTGGCAAGTCTTCCTGGATTCATGCAACAACATTGTTGATCAAAGAGGTATATATATGCACAATATTACTGTAATATTGCCTTATATAATGAGGACAACTTGTCAGTGTTTGATTTTACCACAATTATCAGCATTAACTGTTCCTGCTGTGTCATTATGTTCAAAGTTTGAATTTGAAACCGTGTGTATGTGTGTTCCTGCGTTGTCAGCAGATGACGGCCTTGCCTCTCGACCAAGCAGCAGGTCAGCAGGAGTGTTAACTCAAGCCCGTCCTTCCAGCGCTCTGGCCAGTGTGATGTCTCTTCTGATGGGGAACCCTGAGGATCCGCCCTTCAGGGCTGAGCCCAGCATAGGGGCCATTGAGCCTGGTGCATTGCAGAATATCAGCATTTGCTTTTCACCTCTGGAGTTGGGCCAGTTTCAAGGCCGGCTGGTTTGCAGGTAAACTTAATTGCTCTGTTTAAACTGACATTTTAAAGAAAAAGACTTGTCAGGTAATATAATTTTCTGTGAAACAACCTCAACCTCCGCAATACTGAAAATTTCAAGAGTTAAAAGGGATGAAAGAGGTTTGTTTTTCAATGATTGGAGCCCAGACTGCCAGCTTTTCTAAACTCCTCTGTGCTGGATCAGAAATTAATGAAAAAAAATGGGTTGGACACACAGTAAGGCCCGAGCCAGGAGGTTACACTGGCTGGTGCTTGCACTCAGACTCATGGGAATGGAGTGTCGTTGCAAAAGACATCTGTTTGTAGTTTTCCATGTATCTTTGATCCGGTCCCTGAAAATATAAAAAGGGAAGAACTGACTCTAGGTAAGTGAATGCCTGTTTTCACAAAAATAATAATGGAACAGTTCTATTTTCATTGTCTATTTTATGTGTCTATTCTCATCAGCATCCCCAACTTGTGTCTACTTTTTTTTTTCGGTAATGTGCCTGCTTTTCTTTCAGCATCCCCAACTTGCAGGATGGGGATCAGGCTCCCTGTATCTCGGTGTGTGGCCGCAGCCTGTTGCCCTATTGTCACTTTGACTTGGAAGACTCAGACTATGTTGGCAGGATGTGCTGCGACTCTAAATTAAAAGGCCCTCTGGACCCAAGCACAAGGATCATAGAGTTCAGCGCTGTTGGTTTGTCTGCGCCATCAACTAGGTAACAAAGAGAGAGAGAAATGAGAGTATTTCATCTGTATCAGCGTTCGCCCTTACACTTTTAATACACCTGTGTGTTCTTTTTTAACTCCACAGATGTTTTAGTGTGTTGAACCCAACCAGTAAACCCTACTCTTTCAAATGGAGGTGTGAGGACACAAATGGCAGCCCATTCAGCTGCCTCACCCCATGTGGTGCCATCCAGCCTGGGAAGAAAGTGGAAGTAAGTGTGACAGATACACAGTGAAATCTCTTTGTGATGTTATCTAACAACATTTGTTTTCCAGGTTCCTTCAGCTACAGTTTGCCATCTAACTATCATAATCTTTTCTATCTTCATGTAATTTCTAATCTCTGTTCTTATTTCACATTTTTGGTCTTTATATCTGTACTGTTTCAGTTTTCCCACCTTCTCAAGTTCCATTGTATTGTAACAAATCTAATCTCATCCTCTCCATTTAATTGAATACAGTTTTAATTTTGTTTTATCAGTCTAATCAATTTCCAGTTAAACTTATCTGACCTTATCTCCTCGACTTTGTTCATTGCTTCTCAGTCTCTTCCACTCTTTCTCATCTTTATTCCCCTCACTCTCCCCTTGTTTTGTTCTTTTAGATATTTCCTGGTGTTTTCTCCTTTTTATGAAATCTTTTTTGCTATTTGTAATCCTGTAGTCTGTGTGTGTGTGTGTGTTTGTTTTTACAGGTGTGTTTTAAATATGTACCTGAGCAGCTGGATGTGGTGGAGTCATGCTGGAGCTTTGTGATCGAGGCTCTGTCACTGTCTGTCCCCTTCCTGTGTGTCGGCTCCACCAGAGAACCTCTTGTCTATCTCGACAGACCTCACCTTAACTTTGAAGAACTGCTTGTTGGTATGTAAAGTGTATTGACTCACATGCTTGCACATGCATTGAAAGTGAAACAGATTGCATTTTATTGTTCAACTGAATATACGTTTTTTGTGATACCTTTTAAACTCTTACATGCAGAATGTCTGCATACAGCAAGTTCAGAATCGGTGTTTCTTATTATTATTTTTTTTTTTTTACATAAAACTACTACATAAAACTCCTTAGTTCAACATTACAAAGCTACTTTTGTAGCAAGTAAACACAGGGAAACTGCAAATACCAAAAAAGACTGTGCAACATCAAATACTGCTTCTGTGAAGGGAGTAATGCAAACCGCAGCTACTGTGCACAGCTATGTCTGTGCCTCTGGGCCTTTCTAAACAGTGTGTGGTGCTGAAATTAAGTCTAATACATTTATTAGATGAATAACACAATAAAGTGTATGATCCACTTTAATTAAAAGGAACAAGTACTGTGGAATTTCAAGCACAGTTTTCACACCCAGAACAAGTTGTTGTTTATTATATTTTGATAATCTGTTATTTAGATCTCTAGTTTTACAAGAAACACAGTCAGTTACATGAGTAATCTTTTAAAATGATGAATACTAACCAGCTTTTAATACAATCTGCTTTAATGCTGTTAGTTTTTCCTTACTGAAACAATGGGAAAAACACTTCTGCACCTTTAAATCCTAAAACAAAACCCTCATCACTAAGTGTAATTACTGACTTCTGCTATAGTAAACTTGTATGGTAAAGGCCTTTTAAGATTCCTGTGAGAGAGGTTTGTTTATGGGTGTTTCTTTCAGTCCTTGGAGGTTATGCTTCTTCTTAGTTTTTAGGGCACTGCAACTTGGTTATCTGGTTAAGGTCAGAGGTTTGGGCATATGTAATTGTTAAGGGCAGATAATGACAGAATGATGTAGTATACAAAAAATAAAGATTCATGTCCTGTGTGGTTAAGGTTAGATTTAGAGTAAGTCTTTAGGAAATGTAATGTAGTGTCCATGTAATCTCTATAAAAGTGGCACGAGTAAGTTTATGTGTGTTTTTGTGTACCTGCCCAGGTTGCAAAGTGGAAGATACAGTTAATGTGGTGAATGGAGAGAAGGAGCCCTTCTCCTTCTCTGTCATGCAGGCATCTCTTCTCTGTGATGACCAGCAGTCCAGCCTCATTGTGCAGCCCATGACTGGCACGGTGGCACCCAATAACAGGTTAACCAGACTTAAACATACACACATAAAACACAGTCACTTACTTGTGCATGGCATAAATGCATGTGGCACAAGTAAGTGAAATTGCATATATATTTAAGCTTTTAGAGGTAATTGTATGTTGCTTCTCTGCTAATTAACTTTGTTACAATGCTATGACGGCATACTGTAGAAGGTCACAGAAAGCTCTGTATCTGTCTGTCTGATGTTGTGATCTCTTTGGTGCAGGTTGCCACTGTCAGTGTCCTTCACACCTTGCTGTGAAGGCTTTGTGAGTTTCAAACTTGTTCTGAAGGTGAAGAGGAAGTCAGAGCCCCTCACACTTGCAGTTAAAGCCGAGTGTTTCACCATGAACACTTCTGTTCAAGTTCAGGAGCGAGACGGAGGCCTCAGAGAGATTCACCCTGACCAACAAGACATGCTGGACTTTGGAAAGGTCAACACACAAACACTCACATGCATGATCACATTCGTTTATGTATGAAGTTTATACATGACATCACAATCCTCTATGTCTGTAAATTGTACACTATTTGTAGGTTGGGATTTCAGAGCAATCCATCTTTAACATCCTGGTGTCCAATCTGGCAAAATTCAGCCAGGAAGTGAACTTTGATCTGACAGGTTCAAGGGAACTGCTGCAGCACTTGCAAGTAAAACCACAAAATGCAACTATAGAGGTTGGGAGGCAGCTGCAGTCGTCGCTCTTATTTTGCTCCAAGAGTGTTTGTAACCTCCAGGACGTCAGACTGAACATCAAGGTGAGATGTGCAGCTCCTCTCCTGAGCTTTTAATGAGGGTTCATTCAGGGGTTGCAGTGCTTTAAAAGACTGACAAGACTTTCCCTTAATCTATACTATGCTTTACAAAAGCAAAACTGTCAAAACTGTGAGCAGCGAAATCACCAGAATTTTATCATTTATTTATTTAAACTTTTAGAAAACATTGAGGAAGAACCTGCATTCAAAATTTTACTAAGGTATAGACACACAGGAAGAACAGACACAAAATGCAATCATCAAAGAAGGCGAGGAGGTAGCAGTACAGGAAGCATGCATGGCTTAAACAAGTTAAAAATAGTCATATTAAAAGGTAAAGGAATTGACAACAACAAATTGGAACAAATCAAAAGTTAAAAGAACAACTACAATTAATAAAATTAGTAATTTAACCTTGGATTTGTCTCAACTGTGTTACGAGCCTTGGGGAACTCCTCTTGTAATAGGGAGAAAAGAGGACCTAATCTTGACTCATTGCAACCTGTCAGATGGATTATTTTTAAATCACATGAAGCTGTCATTAACAAACCTAACCGGGGCGCCCGTTTAGCTCAGTCGGTAGCGCGGTCGCACCATGTACGAAGGCTTTGTCCTTCATGCAGTCACGATTTCGACTCCGGCTCTGACCCTTTGCTGCCTGTCTCTCCCCCCTCTCTCTCTCCTCATTTCCTGTCTATCTACTGCTGTCCTATCAAAAATTAAAGGCGTAAAGCCCCCCAAAAACATTTATATATAAAAAAAAACAAAAAACAAAAACAAACCTAACCAAGAGCATTAAGGTAAAGTGGAGAGTGATGTAACCTTTGACAGAAGCATTTGTAAAATCAACTAAAAGCACAGTGTTTTTTGTTATCTAACAGTGACGCCATATTATTTATAACTAAGAAAGTAGCAGTATCGGTGCTTTGCTTTGGACTTAAACCCTACTGAAATGGAATTAGGAGAGATCATGTGGATGAAAGTCACTTCAGCATTAATAACTAGTTGATCAGATGTATTTGTCATTAATATGTAGCCACAGAATATGATTGAAGAGCCTCATGTGTACCCTACTTAATGTAGAGGAGTTTAGATAATGGATGACATGCCACTGAGCAGATATGTTATATATTCATTCTTGATTTGTTCACTCTGTCCACTCCTATCTCTCTACTGCTCCGCTCATTTCTCCCATTTTTTTCCTCTTGCCAGGTGAAACACGGGCCAACATTTACCTTTGCCATTGAAGGCAGAGCTTTAGCACCAAGCCTTGAATTCTCCTTCACCAAGTACAACTTTGGCAAGTGTTTCCTGTACTGTCCTGGCATGGTGCCGGCCTCTCACACTCTACTGATCAGCAACAGAGACGAAACAGACATCAGGTACTTGTGTGTCTCTTTTTCTGTGTCAATGACAGCTAAAGGCATTAACTACATAAAGAAATGTTTTTACTCAACTCAGAGTGTAAAGGCTTGTCAGTTAAAGATCAACTGATTTAATAACCTTCTATGTTTAACTTTCCTCTCCTCAGTTTGACGTGTCAGTTCAGAAACACCACTCACCTAGAGGTGAACTTCAAATCTGACATTTTATCCCCTGGTGCGGTGATGGAGGTACCAGTCAACTTCTACCCACATGAGGAGTGTCACTACCATGAAACACTCAGCTTTGTCTTAAACAGCTGTGTCACAAAACAGGTGGAAATACTGGGGCAAGGCATCAGGATGAAGGTGAGGAAGGAAAGTCTGTGGATTTAAGACTGTAATTCCATGTAAAAGACTGTGTGGCTATGCAGCTTTTCCTGAGCAAGAAGCATGGTTTCCACGTTTCATTTTATATCTCTTTATACATTTTATACATACATACCCAGCTGGAGGTGGAGGATCCCAGGCAGAGGAAAGTGAAACTGGGATCTCTCATGTTGGGTCAGAAGGTGAAGAAAAAAGTGGTTTTAATCAACCGCAGTCCGCTGGATATTTCCTTTACTCTACTGCTAAAAACAGACACACCGCTGGACCCAAGGGTAGGGAACACACACACACACACAGTAATAAACAGTGCACTACTTAATTAACAATTAATATGATGCTTTTTTCTGCTCCTCTCTGCTCTTCCCTGCTCTACTTTCCATTCACACCTCCACCTCCAGGATCTGTCATTCAGTCCAGCAGGTGCACTGAGTCTAAAAGCCAGTGGAGGTTCATGTAATGTTGAGATCCAGTTCTCACCTCATCAGCACATGCCTCCGTTCAGTGCTGAGCTGCAGGCGGAGTGTGCAGGCCTGCTTCACCCCCTGTTGACCATCCAAGGTTGCTGCCAGGTGAATTTCATTTTACAAGACTGATGCAAATTATGCCCTTGCTTGATGTTTTTTCTTGACAAACACAAAGTCATGTTAGTAAATATATTAACTGCAGTACATAACGGTTTTTCAGAATTATCTTTTCATGTAAATCTGGCGGATGTTCATAAAAAAAAAGTGCTGACTGTGCTTGTTTATAAACAGATGGAGATGAATAACACAATGTTTAACTACATAGTCACTTTTTGTACAAAATCATTTTAGTTTGTTCTATTAACTCTTTAAATAGAGCAAAATGTTGGATATAATCATTTTAACATTAGTTCTGATTTTAATTGTCAGGGTGTGGAGGTCCAGCTAGACCAGGAGCATGCATCCTTTGGTGCAGTTGTGCAGCGTTGTCAGGCCAAGAAGAAGATTCACATGATGAACACTGGGGACATTGGTGCCAGGTGATCCAATGACAGTTTCAGTAGTTTCTGGGATATAAACCTCAGACTTCTTGCAGCTGAAACAAAGAAAAATGCACATCTTTATACCTTGTACACACACACGCACACACACACATTAGTCAAGATAGACTTTAAGAGAGTTAAACCTTTTCATACATTCTACAGATGGTTGTATTATTAAATAAAGATTTTGTAAACTCTTTATCAGCTCTCTTGAACTCTGCTGCTATAAGAAGGTAGTATGTTGTTACACTATTTCATTAAGGACTCATGGCTCATTCTGGTCTTTAATTTCTCTGTCTTGTAAGCACCTTCTTACATTTCATGTATCTGTCCACTTTGTATGCAGGTTTGAGTGGAAAACAAAGAATTTTCCTCCAGAGGTGTCCATCACACCAGCTAAAGGCTATATCTGTCCTGGCAAGAGGGTTCCTTTTGAAGTGACTTTTGCTCCTGTGGAACTGAGTGATGACATAAGTTATGAGAACCTGCCTTGTTGTGTGGAGGGCTTCTCCTCGCCTGTTACCCTCACTGTGACAGGCTGCTGCATCGCAGCCTCCACGGGCAAAAAGGTACAACTGATGCACTTCTATACATAGTGTTAAGTACCATGTACTAAGAAATACACACTTACAGAACTGTATTGATTTAATGTGTAACACTGCACCAGTAAGTCAAAGCAAGAAGGCTCACACATTTTGATGTTTGTAAGAAATATTGTTATGGTTATATTTGTATTATGATTATCACTGAAGTGAAGAAATGTTATATTAAGTAACAGTAACATGCTTTTCTTCTCTTTGTTTACTGATACAAAGAAACAACCTCTGGGATAGCAGCTTACAAAGCACTGACAGAGCATGTTCTTCATAAAAGAACTGGGTTTGATGTCCCATTTGAACATATTTCCTTGAAATAGATAACAGCAGCACCAGGGATGTTCCAAATTATCCAACCCTGGACCACAGTCTTCCATAAGGGGATTAATCAAGTGCCCCATTATTGTTCTCTATCTTTGCAGTCACTGTTTCATAACTAAATTTCTAATTCTGGTGCTCACTTATGTAGGGACTAACTGTTTGCATTTACCACCGAAATGAATCATCACATTCAATTTATGTAACATATATTATATAGCAATTTTAAAAAAAGTTTTTTTTTATTAAAGAAGGCATTTTGGACATTGATTCCGGGGTTTCAGCTGTCAGCATAAAAGCCAGAAGCTGCCTTGTCAGTAATGCAGCCTCTCATTATAGAGATGCTTAAATGCCAGCATTAGATAATGACTGGCTCAGCTTCATCTTGGAACAGGCGTAGGGTGTTGACAGATTTAAAGATCAGTTAAATTTAGAAAAACTGTCAGTCGTTTTCAATTAGCTGATCAGCTACTAATGACTGAGAAAAGAGTTTAGAAAATGGCCATAGTCTGCTGCTTTTAGAAAAATTTGAAGGTAATAATCCTGCTTTCTTTATATATATTTTTTTTTTAGTGACAAACATTACCTACATGGTAACTTCCTTTGTAAAACCTTTTGCATATTTTTTACCTCCTTCTGAATTCTTATTTCCAGGTGGTAAAGTTTGTTTGCCCAGTGAGAAGCTCTGAAACCCAAACCCTGCCTGTGTCCAACCCCACAAACCAGCGCTGCACTATCAGACCTGTTATAGAGGGCAAGGAATGGAACGCTGCTACCTCTGTGACCTTTGAACCCCTACAGAACAAGACATATGAGATCACCTACCAACCGCTGACCATGACTGCTGATGGAGAGAAGCACCTGGTAGAGAAACCCTAACCTGATGAACCCCTTTGTGCATATTCAGTGCATTCTATGTGAAAAACGAAACAGAATAGGGTGAGCTATGGTGTGTGACATTAGCTTAATCTCAGACATCAACTTGTTCCATCTCTCCTTTGTATTTCCACAGGGATCAGTCTTTTTCTCCTTCCCTGATGGGACAGGCATGCTGTTCTCGCTGCAGGGAACTGCTGAGCAGCCCAAGGCCGAGGACACCATTGTGCTCCGTCTGCCTGCCAAGGCTGACCACACACAGTTGCTCCCTGTGCACAACTGGCTCTCCAAGCCCCAGCGGTAAAACACACACACACAACTTAGAGCAACCAGCATCTCAGCCCTAGGAAATGCAATCTAAATGTAATTCTTAAAGCTGGGTGAGTAATACAGGGAGTTATGAGTGTGTCTGTGTGCTCAGGTTTCGTGTGCTGATGGAGCCTGAAAAACCAGATGCTACAGTGTCTCTAAAGGGTCTGGAATTTATTGATGTCCCTGCTTTGGTCAAGAAAGACTACGAGATGTTATTTTTTGCGTACAGAGAGGGGCAGTACAACACCAAGGTTTGATCACTCCCACGTCTATGAACTGATATGAAGATATTTGGAGCTTTGTCTTCACATCACCCTTGACCTCTTCTCCTCAGGTGACATTTCACAATGTGATGTCTGGTGAGTACTTGTTCTACCTCCTTACCTTCGAGACCACATCTCCAGGAGTCCTGTCCACCATAAAGCTCTCGACCAACGTTCGCCAGTCAGCCTCGGCCTCCATAGAGGTGGAGAACCCACTGACCACAGCTACGTGCCTCACCGCTGAGTGTAAATGCCCTGACATCAGTGCCCCAACTCAGCACACTGTTCCAGGACAGTCCAAGGTGGATACTGAGGACATCTTGTCACTGACTGCTATGTGCACACAAACAAACTTTTTTTTGATTCTTTATATATGTGTGTGTGCCTCTCTTTAGGGTTCTCTGAGCTTGAGGTATCAGCCGCTACGTGTAGGCGAGTCTACAGCCCGGCTGACCTTGTGCAGTGAAGATCTGGGCTACTTCCACTATGATCTGCTTCTCAGTGCTCTGCCCCCACTACCAGAAAAAATCATCCACTTTAACACTTTTTTGGGCAGCAGTCACTCTGTTCTTGTTAAGTTCATCAACTACTCTCGTGTCAAAACCGAGTACTCCTGCAAGGTGAGAAAACATTTGGCATGTTACACTGACCTCGAAATTTCAGGTACATTCTGTGTTTTTGTGATTCTGGATGCTCTGATGCCTTATGCTTGTTCTGCCTTATGTGTGCAGGCTGAGAGACAGTCAGGAATTTTCAAAGGGTGCTTGCACTGGTTCTACACATGCACATCAGTTTACTCATCAGCCCGTGAAAATAGTTTTATAATGCATTTGTGAAGCTTTGTCAAGTATGAAAGAATAACATTGATGATGTCATCGGGTTTGTCTTAGCTTAAAGACCAGAGATTTATAACAGTGTCTGCATTGCAAACTGGAGGAGAGGAGTGGGAATGATATGGATGTTTACCATGCAGGGAACACGTATTCAAGGATTCTAGCAATTAAAATGTATGATCCAGTGACAAAACTGTGCGGAAAATAAGCTTTAATGAGGGAGATATGGTGTTAATAAAGTTATTAAGATACCACTTGTTATTTGTCAAACAATACATTTCATTGGCAGCACAATAATCATTCTCTGGTTAATCAGATCATGGTGTTTAACACACAAATTCACGTTGAGGATACAAATTATCTTAAAGGCAGAACAAAACAAGAGAAATGTTTATTTTTTATACTGCTAACAAAGGATAACAGTCCAAAGACACAATAACATACAAACATGCAATGCCACGACAGTGAACAAACTAGAGTTTGGCAGGGAAAGCAGCAGATGATTTAAAGTAGTGATTTTGTGGCCATCAGTAGAAAATAGCTGACAAAGGTGGTGATAAAAGCTGAACCAAGGTTGATTACAGCCAGTTTTGCAATTTATAAATTCAGCCCAGTAAACAGAAAAGGAGAAACCGCTTGAGTGACCAAAGAGGGGTGTCTTGTCTGGGTGGAGGTCAGGTACATGAAGGATGATGTTACAGCTGTAGGTGATAAAGGACCTTTCACACCAGTTTACAGAGGAATCCAATGTTGCATTTATTTGACTGCCTTTTATACAGACAGTTAACAGGGAGGTTCAGACAGTTTCTGTCCAATCCTGGGGCAGTTTGTCCTTTGAACAAGAGCTGTTTTTATAGTGTTACTTTCCTCCTGGTGTTGTTCCAGGGGGGTGTCTGGATTTACTTTTAAGATAACAATTTGGTAATAATACAGTGCTACTCTACTATTTTTGTCTTGTGACACATTGAAGTAAAAACATACAGTATAAAGTGTATTTACAGTATTGTATGGTATATTATTTACAGTCTTGCTTTGTCATAGTTAATGGTGGTAATGAACCTCATCCTTTGTTCCTACTTGACACAAAATTAAAAAGATTAATTTAGTAAATTGTTCTTTTGGTACACTTTTGTGTAGTTTTGTTTGTAACGACACTGTACATTTTCCAATACTGCGATAATATTGTTATCATTAATATTTTAGGGACACAATGAGCATGTAGAGAAAATTATTATTGTGACATCCCTAATCTACATTATTGAAAATTTCATTGAAAAAGAGCAATTGCTGTGGCAGAGCTACACAAATCCCAGTGTAATTACTGATTTATTTGCTGTATTGTGATCCCATCTCTGCTTTCTCACTCCTGCAGACAGATTGCTTAGACTTCATTGTGGACAAAAGTGTCGGTGCCTCTCCAGGTTTCCAGGAGGGGTCGGAAGTCAGTGTGGAGGTTTGTTTCGAACCCTATCAGCTGGGTGAAGTGAGGGGGCAGCTTACGGTGTCTTCATTAACTGGTGGTGAATACGTCTTTCCCTTACATGGGATCAGCCTCCCACCCAAAGCCCAGGGCCCGTTTAATATCAGGGCTGGTCGCAACGTCATTATCCCCTTCAAGAATGTGTTCCTGCAGACCACCGCTTTCTCTTTTCAGGTAAGGAGCCAATGACCCAAGCACCAGCGAAATAACCAGATTTAAGGGTGTATCAGAAGTTGAAACTGTTATATTTTTGAGAAGCATTAATGTTACTGAGAATCAAGTGATTAGTTACATTCCAAGATAGCCACAGTGCAGAAAGCTAATACATACATTACTTGAAATCAAAGAAAATCATATTCTTTGAAACATGTCCAGAGGGTGCACTGCCAACCAGCAGGAAGCAAGTTGCTTTAAATGTGGACTGGAGCAGATCCAGTGAAGAGATTGGTGCAGTCTGACTTTTGTACTTTTATGTTTAGACTCTGTCTCCTCACACAACCAGCTTTGACTAATTTGCTTCACTTCATATGAAACTTGTATTTCATTGAACAAAAGTTATATTTATCATCCCCCTAGGTGGACAAACCCTATTTTACTGTCAAAGGTGTGGAAAGCATCCTCTCCAAAAAGACCCAAAACATCCTGGTATCCTTTGAGGCTCCTGCAGGAGGCGCTCCGGGGCCTTGGTTTGGCAACCTGACCATCTCCAGCCAGCGTTCTGAGGGCCACAGCAAACCTTGTTCTTGGATCTATTACCTGAAGGGTTACCGTCCTGAGTCATCTTAGAGAGAAACATGTACACACATGCATTTGGCTGTGCAGACACACAGACACACACACTGCATTTGGGATCCAGCCTCAAACTATAACTTAATTACTTGATGCTTTGGTTAAATGTGATGGCAAATTGTTTGTTTAATGCCTGGACTTCAATGTTAATGCCAAACTTACGAGCCAGGATTGTTATTTTTAGTGAGTCTTGTATGCAGTAAAGGCCTGTTTCCAGGCCTTTGTATTTTTGTAACTTAAAAACATATCTGTCACAAATGTGGTAATAAAATATTTAATAAAATGAATCAACCAAGGCCTGTCACTGCACATTCTGCCCACATGGGGGCAGTCATGCCCAGTCAGTTTACCATTTCGAGTTGTCCACTGATGGAGGAGGAAACATCATTTACTTTACTTTCTGTGCCTTTTGGTTATTTGTATAACCTGTAAGTTAAAATGTCAACTTTCCACCAGGAGTTCATTTGTTCAAACCACCCTGTGTGCTGCGAGGCAATGCAGGCAACACAAACCACTCAGTTTAAAGGGCAGAGCTGGAGGACACGTTCATTACCAAATATTGAATCACATCACACACGCGCTCACTCACCTAAACCAGTAATAAGATGCTGAAGTAGCAGTTTAAGAGGCTCTCCAAAAGAACGTCCTCTGATCTCCCCACTGGGACATACACTCGGATGGCCAACACCTGCTGTGACTGCTAAAGAGAATGAGGAGAAGTGTTGCATAAGACATAAAGGGACAGAAAAAGCATCGTGAATCTAATCCCTTGTTTCACACACCCCTCATCCTGCAGTGAGACAACAAGACTGGAGAAACTAATTGTACTTTATTCCAGATTGTCCTCAGTTCGGTTCCAGCTTCATTAAAACATGGATGCTCACAGTATCATTATTTGTGCACCAGCATTAAAATTATGTTGTAAAATACGCAGTACATTGTACCCGACGAGAATTAAGTAAGTTATAGTGCTATGATGCAGTGAGATGGTACAAATTGTATTAAGTGTAACAAAGTCAGTGTAAACTCTCCGAATCTTACAAGAATCAGTCCCGATAAGAATACAACGAACATTTTTTCGTTTGTAGTTAAGATATCATTAGCGGTATGTAGGATGGGTGGGTGTGTTTTGGGTTGGGTGCTGTGATGTAACAGGGGAGGCGGGGGGTGGGGGCTTCTCTCTCTCCCCCATAGAGCGCAGCATGAGCGCTCCGCAGCAAAAGGATGTGTGAGCAGGCAGCGCGCTACTGTAGGGACGGAGTCCACAAACTGCTTAACAAAGAACAAGCCAAACTTCGAGCCCAGGAAAGCCGCGAGCAGCCGAAACCCGTAGCCGGTCAGGACAGCGAGTCCGCGACGGCAGCGCAGTCCGGAAACAGCGGCGTCCAGCCCGGTGGAATCGACGGGCTCGTCCGCTGGATCGTCACCAAAATGAGCGACAACAAGAACATCTCCAGCCGGGAGTACGCCTCCAGCAAGGAGGAGGTGGCCGTGGCTCAGGAGCAGTTCTTCGCCCCGGAGCCGCGGAGAGGCATCTCCGTTATTCTGGATGTGAGTATGGTCCGCCTCACTGGGTGGGTGGAAGGGTGTGCATGATGGAGACATCCAGTGAGCAGTGCGTACGGACCGGTACTGTGCGCACTTACGCACTGACACCATCTTCACTTTAATGTCAAGGCTTGTAACTTCAGCACAGCAGAGAAGGAAGATCTGACAATTTGGAAGAACTGTCAGGGATCAAACCCACAACCTCCCGAGGACTAAACATTCTCAGATCATTGTGCAAAATTCCTTGAATATTCGTCTCATCTTATTAGCCAATAGTCTCTTAAACTTGGTTAATGCTGTACCCCCTTTTAGTATTGATATAGAAGTCATTATTAACGCAGGTGAGTGTAGAAAAGCGCTACTTTTGGTGTTGGTTTTAGTGTCAGTCCCAGAAAAGAAAGTCCAAGGCGCACCAACGCACTTCGCTGCTCAGTAGCTACACCTGGAGTAAAAAGTAGCTTCATTAGAGTGTGTACACGTTACTGACGCATGAATGAAAATAACTCACTATCCTTTTAGAGACCATTGAAAAAAAAGTACAGCTTTTGTGTCTCAGAGGTGGCAATTACGCAGCACCGTGTAGATTTAGGACAGCTCATCAATACTAATGGGCCATTTTTCATCATCGCCCACTGAAGTCTTTCCTCTGGAGACCCACTGATGTTGCTTTAATACTTTAATAGGATAGAAAACAAAGAAAAGTAGTTCAATATCTGCAGACCCTTAAAAAAGACCCAAAGAGACTGTGGGGAGGGGTCAATGGAAAACTCATTATGATCAGACCAGAGGGCTGATATATCCTACTACCCTAGTAAACTAAATGTGTGTTTGCGTGCGTGTGTGCGTGCGTGTGTGAGTGTGTGTATGTGTGTAGAGGGGCTGATGACAGTGTAGTCTCATTTGCTTACAAGACTCCCTCTCTGAGCAGCAGACTGTCCCTGAGGCAGATGCAGGGTAACAAGGTTCCATAAGCTTTGAGTCAGAACCCAAAATGGCTCTTTGACCTGTTTCTGATGTGTGACACAGGAACAGATTGGTGTCACACCCACACTGCATCTCTAGACTTTGGTTTTAAAGGCAGAAAATGGTTAAGCAACTGTTTAATTTCTGTCCACATATTCCTATTCAACAGACTCTCTTGTACCAGTTTATACACTGTAAAAAGCAAGCTTTGATTCCTGAGATCCCCAGTCTTTGAAGGCTTGAGACCCCTGAAAATTCAGCAAAACCCTCCGATTCACCCCTCCTGTGACATAAACATTCTATGCGTAAAAACATTAAAAAGTAGATGTCTCATTGCTCAAAATAACATTTATTTAAACTTATTGGTTCCAGTAAAACTATTGAAACTACAGTGAATATTTACAGGTCATCATGTTAATTGGGTAAGGGGGAGGGGGCATGGTAGAAAAACACACAGCTGACTGTAGCAGAGGGAGAGGGACAGTTTTTTTTTCTCCAAAACAAAAAATAAGAATATTTATATTATATTATTTGCTACATGGAGATTCTTTTTATAGCCCAGACTGCAGCCCACCTGCACAGTCTCTGTGTTCTGCCAAAGGACTGCAGTCCGCACTTTGGTTTACACTGAGGTCATATTTCAGACAGACAGTTACACTTTTTGCACTGTCCTAATTCTTATTTTGTTAACCTATCATGATTCTGTTGTTGGAGCTTTTATTGTTTTCCACAGGATTGTTTCCTCACTGTTGTGTTTTTGCTCATTCCTCTGGCATGACAGTTCTCTGCTATATTCACATTAATTGGTCGATAAACAGTGCAAATAGCATCTTCTGGCATCAGCGGTGAACTCTTTCTGGCATTTTGTCTCTAGCTCACTTACTGCATTGGATTGAACTTTGAAATGTTAATTGTTTTAGCAATTTTTCAATATTATTGAACCCAGCATTATTATCATGGTGAAGAAGTCCACTCTGAGGGGATTTGACTGATTGCTGTAGATATGTGTGTGTGTGTGTGTGCCCACAGGCAGCATCATTCCCTCATTAGACCCTCTCTGCTTTCTTGTTACTCATTCTTTGCTGTTCTCGTTTTCTCCTTCATCTTTACCCTAACGTACCTCTTTTTGTGTTCTTTAAACTCCTTTCATCCTGTATTCTCCTCCTTCTTCCTATTCTCCTCTGCTCCTTTTTCCCTCATATCCTGCTTGTCGTCCTCCACCTCTCTCTCCTCAGCCTGGCCAAGAAAACATCCATTCTTAATAAGGTTAGGAGATGGATGCAGCAACCCTCCTCCCTCTGTCTCTGTCTTCTCCTTCGATTTCATTCAATCGTTTTCTGTTCCATTCCTTTCCTATCTCTCATTTCTTTATACTCTGTATCTCTGCTATAAGTCTCTCTCTCTCTACACACACACGCACTCATACTCACACACACACACACATATAAACACATATGCACATACACACACGCCTCCTCACTCCAATACTTTCCCCTCCTCTTCAAGCTTGTCTGTCTCCTGCAGCTCCAGAGTTCGCTGTTTTCTGTAGAGTTGAGTGCGCCCCAGGGTGCAGCCGGAGAGCAGAACAATGCAGAACAGCTTGTCATTCTGAACGCTGTGCATCTCAGCAGTTAATGATTTTCACTTTGGCCTGTTCAGATTGCTGCTGTCACTGCCTGAATGCACCATGTTTTTATAGTTTTATAAATAATATACCAAAGGCACCTAAGACTGATTTATGCACTTTTTTGATTCTGCATTATAATGTAATTGGTTTGGAAGTTCTGTCTTTTAAACTTTCTGCTGATGACTGCAGACAAGATAATTGCTATTATCACTGTCCATCTGCATTGTCTTGAAATCAGGGCTGCAAATTACGATTACTGTCATTATCTTTTACTATTCAGATTAGTTTCTGGATCAATTAATTAATTAATTAACAGTTTTGTCCCTGTCTCTTTGTTTCTAGTGTATAAAAAGGCCAATTAAAGTTTCAAATAAGTTAATTATCAGTTTCCTGTATCCAATGAGATATCAAATACTAACTAATCTCCAGTTTACTGTCAGGATCAAATTCTCATATTCCAGCATCTGCAAAAAGAGAATGTTTCATATTTTTTGGGAAAAGGGACTAAAACATTGAATGAGGTGTCCAAACAGTTAATTGATAACTGATTTTCTCTTAATAAGCTAATTAATGAATGATTTCAGATCTCAAACAATGTAAAAATGATCATCTTAAACAGTAAAACTCTGCCTTTTCTTTACATTTCTATTCAGAGTTGATGAGGAGAGTCAGTTTTCAAGCCTTCAGGCATTTTTCTGACAGTTTTGTGTATACTTAGGTGAGAGTTCTCATAAGCTCTGCTCCAGTTTAGTTCTTAAGTGAGATGGGAAGAGTTATGTGTACTTCACAGCCTTCCACAACTTGTCTGTATAATGGGGCAAAGTTAAAGAGATACTCCACCAAAAATCTTTTCATTCTGCTCCCTGTTGGTTAGAAAAACGTCAATTAAAGTTGTCAGTTTCGTCCTTCACAAGAACAGTTAGTGCTACAGCAGTCCAATGGTGACAGGTTTTCTCAGAAGAAAAGAAAAATCTTCCCTTTCACTTTCTTTCTGTCTGTTCATTTTATCTTTTGCATTCCCCTCACAGTGTCTTCCAGCTTGTCTCTGTCATTGTGCTGTTTTCTGGCAGTTGTTGTCACTGTGAACAGTTTATATCACGCTCTGAAACACTGATGAAAGTAGCAGGCGTACTTCTTTCTATTCCATAGGGAAAAAGACTTTCACTGAAGCTGTAAATTAGCTCCCAGAGTTGTGTGTGTTCATAAATGTGTCGAACATGGTGCACAGGTACGCAGCAACCAGTCGACCAGTGTTGTGTTCACAGTGTTGGTGAGATTCTACCCTTGGTCACAGTAATAAACTTCTCTGTCCTGTGGATCCTAACAAGTCTTATCACACAACAGTGCACTTTACCTGGTTGAAACACACCTGATGTGTTGACGTGTTTGTGTGTGATACAGTTTCTGCATGGACTTTGCTGCGCTGGTTAACAAACTGAATAGAAGACCAAATGTGTGTTTGCAGTTACTTACCTATTGGATGTTGTTTTTGCTGCAAAGAGCTGGTAACTCTCAACCTCTTGTAAAAACATGACATTATGTATGTTCAGCTGTCACTTCAGCTGAAATATGACTTCATGTAAATGTTTTGTTCCAAAGCCCAGGATTTACAAACCTCATTTAAGTGAAAGTGCATCGCCTTCAGTCTCAAAATACAGGGTGCTAGTGTAATAATGGGCCCACAAATAAATGTGAAGCAGCTTTTTACTCTTTATGTTAAAATTCTTGATGAGTTCTATTCATAGTTTTAATCTGTTATGCTGATGTCTACTCTTCTGTCTCTTCCTAAACTTGCATTTAAACAGTTTTCTGAAAAAGATGTGAGGGTAGCTTAGTTTCATTTAAAAAGGATTTGCTAACTAAACACAAAAACAGTACTAACAGATGTTCACCCAAACTACAAGGTTTTAGTGACCATTGCATAACTTTAATTTTTTTTAATTTTAATTTGACGTTACAATGTTTGCAGCCTGCCATAACTGAATAATTATTTTTATAAAAAAACAAACCTTATCTTGCTGTTGCAAACAATCACTCTCCACTTCTGAAAGTGTCAGACCTGATTTTAGTAACAGCAAAGGCTCATGGATACATATATTGGAGCTTAGCCAAGATGGTGATTGTGACAGCAGTTTTATTAAATTCAAAAAATCTTTTGATTATATTTCTCATATCAAACTTGGTAGGCCAAGTTAGGAAATTCCACAGTCTTAGGTAAACGTCAGCTAAAACTCTCCCTAGGACTTAATTTTTTCTTTTTTGTATGCACATACTTCACCTAAGCTCTCTACTTTGGCAATTAGATGTATCATTATGCAGATGATACACTGTTGTATCTACACAAATGAACATAAATAATTAGCCCGGTTCTTCATTAACACAATCTTTATTAAAAGATTTTCAAAGTATAAGTAGACACAGTATCATAAATACACACACAGAACAATGAAAATGTATTAAATACCATATCCTTTCATTACTATTTTTGTTAAACTTGTATTACTGTTTATATTACCTCCAATTTTTGTTAAGATTTTTTTTGGAAATGTTGAGGTGTTAGGTGTTAAAATCTTTGTTTTTTACATTTGTGTTTATATGCAGTAATTGCATGACTTTAAAAAATTTTTTTTTTCTTTTTATATCTACTACAGCCCACTGCAGATGATACTGACCACACTTCCTTGTTTTTTCTATTCACAGATATTCAGAAGAGCAGACAAAGATGGTGAGTGAGTTTTTTGACCATCTTAATTACTCTGGAGTTTTGCAGGAAAATACATGTAAAATATCCCTATATAATGTATATCTTAAACACTAGTAATAACACAGGAGAGATTTTGTAACATAAAATGATGTCCATTGAAAAGCAGTATGAATTCACTTGATTTAAGTGGATAAACAATTTTACACATGGTTAGTAGTTCTTACCTTCTTAGATTTATTTGCATTATTACGATAACCTCAACCAAGAAGCATTTTATAAATATTATCCCATTTTTCTGTTGAAGTTCTGGACTCGATTATAAAAGTTAAATGTATCTCTTGATTGTCCATCTGTTTGTATATTTTGAATAATATCGATCCATGTGTAAATTAGAATTTTTATTCATTTTTATGAGTCCTTTTAAATTGTTATTATTTTCAAAAATAACATGAATGATGGCTCCATTCCACTTAAATGGCATTCTGCATACTTTCTCACTGGTATAAATGGAGTTACACCAGCATTTTTTCTAGCAATGGGAAGTCCAAATGTTCCCTTTAGAGACTGTTAATTAGTGAAATAACTGCTATAAGCATTGCAAAGGCTTGCCAGAGTGCTCCACAAATTTTTCTTTTTTGATTCAGCTATGTTTTCATACAGTTTGCATCTGTAGTTTTGCTTCCTTGTGCAAAAATATTTCAAGCAGTGAATCTAACAAACAGCCTGTTCCTGAGCTTCTCTGACTTCATTGGGTAGGTTTTCAGAGAGATGATGCTTCAACACAAACATAAGATCTGCTGTCTCTGAAGCCTTTTGCACGGAGTTAAACATGAAGCTCTATCTGTCTGCAGTTTAAACTGCTCCTGCACTTTGCTGTATTTTTAGCATGTTGGGACATTAAAGTGTTTTCAAAGGGGAAAGTTTGTATTTCTGTGTAACTGTGCCAGTGAGCAGTTTGTTTATACCCTCTGGCATCACATGCACTGTTACTTTCTCTCCCTCTATGACTTTGTCTTTTCTGCATCTCTCTCTTCTCTTTTTCCATCTCTCTCTGCTTTGTCAATCGTTCCTCTTTCTCATCCTTTCCCTTCTCGCCTCTTTTATTCTATCACTGTGTCGTTGACAAAAAATTGAACTAATGAGGAAACAGCATAAAAAGCTTTGCTTTCATAGCAGCCAGATGGCCAGTTGCTCTTCCAGTGTGTGCGTGCGTGTGCGTGCGTGTGCGCGCGTGTGTGTGTGGGTGTCTGTGTGTGTGTGTGTGTAAGTTTGTTTGTGTGTATATGTGTGTTTGAAGGGGGTATTCTGCTACCCGGGCTTGGTATTTCTCTGCCTCCTATAAAGCACAGCTATACTCCCAAAATGTATCTCTGTATAGAAGATAAGTGTTAACTCTAATGTGCACTACTATGACAGCTTATATAGTTGTTGCTTCGTCATCTGTTTTGACCCATGTAACACTAGTTGTTCACATAATGGCTGTGTGTGTGTGTATGTGTGTGTGTGTGTGTGTGCAGATGCATGCTACAAAAAACCCATTTGTCAACTGAAGTTGTCAACTAGCTAACATAAACAATTTTCCAGATAATTTAACTGTCGACATTACTGCTGTAGATGACATTCTCATCTCGCCTGGGGTTATTCTTTCTGTTCTTTACAGCAGATTGTGGGATCAGCTGGCAACATGTTAAATGCTACCCAATTACCAACTGCACAAATTTAGAAAGACAGTTAAGACAAAACAAAACTTACATTCTAATTTAATGCTGATCTTATTCTTAGCAAACAGATCAGTCGTAGCAACGAAAAAGCAGGTTTCTCTCCATCACAAAGGTGCCGGATTGTGTGCAACTTTGTGATAACGGTCTCTTGGGGTATTTCAACAACTCTATTGCTGCTAGAGACGCACAGCAGCAAACTGTCTTAAAAGAGGCTGATACGAGGGGGGTTGGGTAAAGGGCTACAGAGCAAGGGAAAAGAGAGACTGAAAGTCAGTGAGGAACAAAGTGAGAGGAAGAAGAAACAGTGGTTATTATGAAGAAATGTAGTTATTTGATGTATGGAACGCAGACTGGAAAGAAAGAACCAGCAAGCACAAGCTCAAGAAGAGCTATTTTTATCCTCCTTCACTCTCCTGGGAGAAGACCGGGGAACTGTTTTAATGAGTGAGAGAGGGGAGAAAGGAGATGCTAACAGGGAGAGGAGAGAATTGTTAAAAAGAAAAGAAGGTGCAGGGAGGGAAAGGTTGACAGAAGGAGAGGCTTTAGAGGATAGAGTCTAAAAAAGAAGGAGAGAAAAAGAAATAAGAGCTGTGGGGAGAGAGTGGAAGAGCAAGAGAAGAAGAGAGAGTATCATATTTCTGACAACAGGGCAGTAATTGAGGTTTAATTGGCTGAATTCTGTCTTAACGTTCATAGCACAGATTTTAGGGCAGGCGCCTCCTGCCCCCAAGCTGCTCAAATGGCAAGCATGTGTGCAGCGAGTGTGCAGCAAGTGTGTATGTGTGTGTGGGTGTGGGTGTGTGTGTGTGCGTGTGTGTGTGTGTGATTACATATGTGAATGTATGCTCTATGCTTTTTTGATACTTCAAGTACAAGTTGCATGCATTAGTGAGCAGTTTCTGTGTGTGCTGTGTCTTATCCTTAAGCTCCAAATAATTCAGTACAGACTATATTTTTACTGTCTAAAATGCACAGCTTTTATATTTATTTTTTTTAACATTTATATATCATCATACACTCTCACTGTCAATATTTATCCTGCTCCCTGTACATAGTGTATTTAGACATGTATACATATGGTGTTCGTAATCAATCTACCCCAATACATACATATTAATCCAGTTTTTTAATGTCTTTGCACTTTTGCTTCCTTGCTACTGTGACAATATACAGTGCAATTTACTTGTGGTGTATGCTTTTAATGTATTGGTCATTGGTGATTTAATAAACTATAAATACACCTATTTCTTTCCACACGCTTTTACATTACAGTTCAGACCAGACACCATTCTGTATTCTTTACAACTCTCTAACTTAATTGTTGTCTCTCCATCTTTGTGTAAGTACTCTGAGAGCCATGTAAAGCCAGAATCCTCAGCCAGCGAGCTGATTCTGATTCTCATTTTGTATTCGTATGCCTCGGCTTGTTTGCATGTGTGTTTGTGCGTGCATATGTATGTGCATTATGTGTGTGTTTGCTGTGATTATCACAGCTGACTCAAAGCCATTGTTATGCAGCTGGTGGAGTGTTTCAGCTGCCAATAATTCTCTGAAATAGTTGCATCACTTGACAGCACTTAGTTTACTGTTTAGCACTTGCAGTAGCACCTCTAATATGCCACAGTTCTTCAAGCTGCTGCTGTTTGAAACTTCATCTTTGGAAATAAAATCTAAATCTTATAAGACATGTAACTTGGGTTCTCAATCTTTATCTGTAAAATGAACATTTTGGGTTTTTTAAGCTTTTTAAAATGATAACAATGAAGTGCCCATTAATTTAATGGTCATTAACATTTGATTGAACATGTAAAATCTAATTGATCTATATAATCTGATATTCAATTTAAATTAATTGTCTAGGTCTTTCCATCATTGTACTGTGTGTTTGCAATGTGGCCAGATAATAGCAATATGTCACTGTGAAAATAAAGCTTTGATTGAGGAGAAAACAATTAATGTGGTATTTTTATGCAAGAATTTATGAACATCAAATCTTTTAGTTGAAGGCTCCAATTGTCAGTGAAGGAAAATGGTTACAGTTTACAGCCTAATTTGCACTGTTAACATAATTACATGTTTTTTTTTTACTCTCTTTTCCATGTTTTGAACAAGTTTTGAAAGAGATTCATTGCATCCAATGCAAAATTTTGAATCTTGAGGTTGAGATTTGACTCCAAATCAACTCGTGATTGAAAAGGATTCTCAATCCAAACCCAAATTTTGTATTAAATTAATAGAGATTGGCACCATTTTCAGTCTAGTCTTCTAGTACACTGTGTGCCAAACCATCCACTTGTGTCCTTATTCTACTGAAATACAATATGAAACATATCTGGCAGCTAAGATAAAAGATCAGCAGTATTTTCATTTTACAAAGTTAACAGAAATAATGTGAAAGCATCTCACGGTTTACTGAATGTGAGGGAACTTGCTGTTGAGTTCTGCTCTCTTTGGATTATTTACATGGAAACTTGTGTAAAAAAATTTTTTTTTGCCATTTGTAAATCAATTCAGAATTGTATGAGATGAGAACTGTGGTTCTTGTATGAATCAATTTTTAAATGCACTGATTTTGGACATTTTCAGAGTTTGACATTTTGTACCACCACTGTTCTCCAGTACAGCCCAGAATGGACAATCCAAACAGCGACTCTGAGTCAGTAGGTGGGTTCTCCTGCTTGGGTGGGAGGGTGAACTGAGATGGAGTCGAGTGGCAATCTGCATCTTTACCAGCAGATGCCACTGAATCCTCCACACTAGACCAAAAAAAAAAAAGCCAGTGACTAGCAAACCAAATTGAGGGAGGAAAATGTTTAATGAAACCTTGTAATTTGACAACAGTGACAGAACAGGGGATTTTTGTATCTATATTCCCTGATAGTGGGTAATTTTCTTTTCTTGTTTTTTGTCTCATCAGCCATCTTCTAATTATCATCCCAGTGTTTGACATAAAGACAGAAAGCAGAAAGAATTTAGGGAGGCTTGTTTATCCGTGCTGTCAAGACCAGACAGAATTACAACCTTAGAGTTAGAAGTAAATAGGCTGGTGCTGCTGCATCTGCCCAGCGTTGCCAAACAGAGCTCGTTACATTAAAGAAAGTGACTTGCATTTCATCTGACTTTCGTTTCTGTTTTTGTGGATATTTGGTGTCCAGTTGTTCCTAGCTATACACTTTGCAAACCAGCTGTCAATCAAGTGTCAAGATGTTGGGATCTGTTATTGATTTCACTGCTCAATTTATTGTCCTTCTGCTGGCCAGAACAACAGCAAGCTTCTGTTTATATGCTGAGAGTGCACACAGCATGCATGTTAGCTCTACAACCAATCTGAACTACTTAACTGAGATAGTAAATACATTTTTTTTGTCCATTTCTACCCATCATTTCACTTTTGCTTTCCTTGATAAATTAGTTGTTTTTTAGTTAGTTAGCAACTCAAACATCAGATCTCTTTAGAATGTAGATCATTGTAACAGCCCTTCATCAACAACATTAGTACATCGCAGTGGCAAATGCAGTCAGTAAAGAAATTTATGTTAACCAGGTACTTTTAGGCCCACCTTTTTTCTTGATATCACTTATTAATTCTATTCCACTTCATTACAAAAGCAAATATTTTAACCCACCTTTTATCTCGCTACTTATTTTACCGTTTTAGCTGCAAAATAAATATTGATTAATGAACACAAAACATATAAAGAACTAAAATAAATTAAGGAATATAAATGCATGAGTGAGGGAGGATGAGGACAGATTTGGATGAGGAGTTTTCTGTTTTGCTGTCAACAGAAAGAATGAGACAGAGAAAAAAGGGAGACAAGACATAAATCAGTTGAGAAAGACAAACTGACAAGTAGCAGACAAGAAGGAGAGGCTGCAGTGAGAGATGAGACGGTGCAGACAGTCAGCATGATGGCCCTTACAGGAGCAGAGTTCATGATTTATTCAGCAGGAGCCAGCTGATTTACTGGTGCACACGTCTTTAACAGAGGCTGGGTTACCTCTCCTCTCTGTTAGCTGTCTGTAAGTAATCCTGTGGTAAAACTTTTTAAGGTTGATGTTTTAACATTTTTGAAGATTAAAGGAATGGCTGACATGCAAGAAATGTGTATGATCACTTACTTGCAGAAATGAGAAGATTGATTACACTACCACACTCTTATAGAAAAGCTACATTGCTGCAACTACAACTTCCTTTATTAACATTTCTGATTGAGACACAGAGCACGTTAACTGATTAGAGTTATATTTTTAATCTCTGACAGAGCAAGCTGTTCTCTCCTGCTTCTACTGTACATGCTATAACAAATATAATCAACTTTCTTTTCTCCCTCTCTCTCTCATAAAAGAAAAGCAGTTATATTTCCCAAAATAAAAAACAAAAAAATTGAGTTTCAATGATAATGATATGTTGCCACGCTAGCCTGGGCTTGTGATTGATCCTGACTCTTAGGCTAGCAAGCTCATAACCATGCCTTCTCCTGTTTTGAAAATGACATCCCAAGAATGTCCTAATCTTGCTTTTAACCATAAATCTTAAGAACCAGATGAAACTTGGAAGTTCATTTCATTTGTAAAAAAAATGTAGCAATTGAGTGAAAACATAAAGACTCCATTTTGCAATCCAAATTTACAAGTAGGCCGACTAGTAATCTTCAGATGTCATGTTGCCACTCAAACCTAAAACAGAAGAATTGGGTTAGGACATGGAGATACAGTGGTTTCATGGTTTTCACAAATCTATGCAAGTATGTGAAATATTTCCAGTTTACCAGTACTTTATAAAAAGACAGATGAGATGGCACAACCTTATTTTTGACTTACAATACTAATGCTAATAATTAAAAAAAACATATTCAGACTTTGCAGGGTGCACTTTCAGATTTTTTTATTTCATAGAAAAGTGGACTACTGGACTTGGGTCTGCGCTCTCAGAGTGCCCTTCATCAGTTGGCTCAGGTAACAACCTCAAGGCAGAGTAGTGCTCACCCCAAACTAAACTGTGTTTGGTCTACAGGAGGTCTGTAAAACATTTGATGATGTGATCAATGATGGTTTTTTAATGAAGTAACCTGTCTCCGACCTCATTTGATGTCATTAATTTCTGAGTAAAGTGGTAAACTAAGAAATGCAAGGGCTGCCTTGTTATTGAATACTTCACTCTGTTTGGAGCTTAAAGACTGAACTAACATTGTAACTATAGCTATATGCTTTACATGCATTAGCATACCCCATTATTTTAGCTCTTTGGTGAGACTAACTTTTAATTTAAAAAAGGACTACAGAAACCCAATTATCATACAAAGCAACTAGATAATTTGAATAGTCAGGCATGTATGCACATTGAGCCTCTATCTGGAATCATAAGGAGGAAGAAATTTGACTGCAGAGGTGCAAAACATTCAGTTCATACGCTGGAGGAAGATGCAGCTCGTCAGTCAGAATGGTGTCATGTGTATCTAATTACCTGCAGTCTTTAATCACTGATGCTGCTGCTAACAAGCCCCATGTGCCACACGCTGAGGGGGATGGAGAAGAGACGAGAGGAATAGCGAGGGGAGGTTCTGTCAGAGTGACAGCAGAGGAATAAAAAACACAGAGGAAAGTGTTTTGCTGACACTGATCCAGGTTTAAATCCTCAAATCTGAGAGTAAGACTGTGTCCGCACTAAACAAGCAAAATCTGAATTATACTGTTTACATGTGTGAGAGTGACACATGCTTGGATTTCAGTTTTCAGAGATGTTCTTGAACAAAAGGTAAAAGGCCAAATGACTTATTTTTGTGTTTTTCTGTACAGTTGAATGTAGTATGATACCTGCTAACCAAGATAAACAGCATATTCCTTCACCTCTTTGACAGAGACATCAATCCAAGCACCCTTTCATGCTCCTGAACTTGTCTGACACAATAAACAAATACATGTGTCTTAAAGACAGGCAGTGGAGGCGCTAAGGTTAGGGGAAGGAGCTTGTGACCAGGAGGTCGGCGGATCAGTTCGGGTAGTTGCTCTGTGGCTGTCAGACTGTGCAGCTCCCAGATGTGCATGTGATAAGGGGTGTTCCTGCAAAAGACAGACTTGTTCTTGGCCATATTTCACTAAAAATGAGTGATGGGAGAGAAGGTCAGAGGTGAGAGGAAATTTACTTAAACCACAGTGACTCAGTGTGTTAGTTTGTGTTTGCTGCGGGTGCTGAATGGGTGGCTGGTTGTTCTAGAATTACAATGTTAGACTTGAACACAGAGTAAAGATAAAGAAAATGCTTTGCTGTCACAAATCAGTTTTTCAAGTTCATTCATTCAGACAAAGAATGAGTTACATCCTCAAGCTGTATCTGTATCTCCTTATGCTTTCAAGTATAATGTGGAGGTTTAGGTAGGCTTGTTCTTGTCTCTTTTCCAGCTTTTTTGTGGTATCAAATCAAGGCAATTTCCTTCATGTATTGTTAAACTGCCCTTTTGCTACAAATGTGCAATATATGGCAGCCTCACTAATCCCTGAACAGCAAGGCCCTTGATGAGTGTAGCACAGTAAAATGTATTATATGAAGAATTCTTTTCACAGGGTTTAAATTTATCTCCATCATCCTTTGAGCAAAAAAGAGACTAAGATAATTGCCCTCACTGCTTACTTTTAACAGTGATACTACTGTAGATTCAGGAAAGACAATGTCAGGTCTTTATGTCAACAAACTACCAGCAGCATATACACTGCAGAAAACAGAACCAAGTCATCTGCATACATTAAAAAACAAACAAACACTGTTACAAACACACAAGAGCCCCAAACACAGCATGTAGACAGGATGGTGTTGGTAAAAAAAGAGTTATTTTTTGTAAATGTGGATCTGGTGGAGGAGCTGATGACAGAGAATGGGACCCAGCAGCAGCCTGGACAAAGAGGGACAATAGAGGAGCAAGACTCAGTTTAAGTGTAGAAGATATGATAGGAAGCGTGACTGGTGGGCAGACAGACAAGCAGGAAGACAGAAAGATGGGTGATGTCCTGAGGCACAAGAGATACAGGTTAGACACACAACACACAAGCAGATTAATTACAGGAGAACCACACAAGGATAAATACACCAGTGTGGGCACTTTCTCTACAAACTGGGGCAATGATGCGGCAGAGCTCCTGTAGTTTTCAATAAGGAACAAAACTCAACATTGAATTAAGTCACACTGTGGTGCAGGAATAATATGTCGTGAAGGAAACAGTGAAGTGGAAAGTAAAAAAGCATTCAGCTCAGATTCCTTTGGTGGCCCACAGAAAGAGTAAGGGAAGGTTGAAACCAGAGAGGATTGAAGGCTCTTTGTTCACCGTCCTGGTCGTCTGGATTTGGATCAAAGGCTGAGAGTTAAGACGTCCTTTGAAGAGGTTTTCCTCACCTGACGCTCTCTGCCCCTGCTGGGTCGAGATCAATCCCCTCTCTTTTTGACTCATTCATTCAGTATAAAACTGCAGACCTGAAGTGAAAGCCTTTAGATAAGGAATTGTAATTTTACAAACACGCCTTTTTAGGATAGCAGAGGGAAAGACTCTTGGATTTGGTGCTCCACTTTCAAATCAATATACAAAATAAAAAAGCCTCAGTACTTGTTTTTTAAAGATCAGAACTTGGCAAAGTAGCATAAGCAGTGTGTTTTCAAGTATAACACTGATTTTTTTTTTTTTTTACTGTACAGTAACTTTTTCTTAGGATCTTTCCTTGTTGGGCATTTTTCATTAATTCTTCCTTTCTTTTTTAATATTTTTTAGTCAAGAAAAAATATCAGCAAACTGCAATTGGAGGGACCAAAGACAAAAAAACCCGAAAAATCACCCGAAAGGTGGAAATCAATTGTATTGTGTGCACCTGCAAATGCATTTTGACCAGTATACATAGTAAAACATGGCCACCTTATAAATATTGTTCTATTTTTTTGACCAATCCGAAGCCCTGTACTTTGCTTTTTCTCATCCACCTCCATTTCATTTTTTCTCTCCCCATCTCCCTCCCCCTCCATGATATGAGCTTTACAAAGCTTTTTAAACTGGGCCTCGGTGCTCCTGTGGAAGGACTCTTTGGCTGAGCCACATTTGGCAGCAATGCAGAAACAAAGCTGAGCTGCCTGTGAGACAAATGGGCTTTTTGCAGCCTCTCCACCTATGTTCCCCCTCTACGTCTCTTTCTCATCCATGAATCTACTAACTACATGCCCCTGTATATTCCCTCTCCCTTCCAACTCCTTACTTGCACTTGGCTTCGATCTCTCCCAGCTCTCTCTCTGCTGATTCCCATTTGTCTCTTACTTTGTATCCTTCTATATTTCACTCTGTTAGCTTATCCTCCATTTCCTCCCATGTATGTGTATGTGTCTGTTCTACCCTTGCTTTTATCTCTTCATGTTTTCTCCATCTCCTGATCTCTCTCTGAAGCAGATAGAGATTTCAATAGCTCTTTTTTCATGGAGATCCTGAAATGCTGCAGCAACAGAGACCTTTCTTTACACCTGCTTTATTTTTTTAAACTAAATCAATCATGGTAGGCATAATGCCACCCCAGTATGTGATTTAGACAGCATGCTGGGGTTTCCGGAAGGGAAAAGAGGTGTGACCGGTGCTTAATTTGTAAATCAAATCAAACCAGATCACAGAGAGGGTGCTGCTCTAGAAGGTCAGGGAGAGAAAAAGTCATTAAGCACATAATACAAATAAAATGACAATAATCAGATCATTGGCAGTGTTTACTCAAAATCTGTAGGAGGAGATGTGTGAACACCTGTTTACGGTTTACAGGGTTTATCTCTCACACTCCCCCTCAGTTTCAGCACTTCAGACAAGTGACAAGGTGATTTATGAGTAACTTAAATAAAATAAAAATGACAGAGCAAAAACACGGAAAAGGGTTCCGGATCCAACCAAATAGGTCCCAGTTCAACAGATCCTGGTGACCGCTCTAGTGTGCTCCAGCATGTCAGGGACCGAGTTTGTCATGTTCTTGTTTGTCTTGTTCACTTCCTGTTTTATTTTGATAGTATTGTTTCCCCTCGTATTGTCTCTATGTTTACTTCCTCCCTTTGTTCTTTTCCTTCCTTTAGTGATTACCCTAATGTGTTTCACCTGTGTCTTGTTGTCTCCCTGCCCTCCCGTGTATTTAAGCCGTGCTTCCCTTCCCTCTGTTGCCAGTTCGTCTGGTCTTCATAGTGAGCAGCGTTCCAGCAATCTTTGTCTAATAGTTTCCCGGTTTCTGAGTTTGTCTGGAGATTCTGTACTTTTGCCTTGAGCTTTTGT
>JAPZDV010000023.1:4606310-4641989 GCA_029814665.1 Acanthurus lineatus | reverse complement strand
TTTCCCGGTTTCTGAGTTTGTCTGGAGATTCTGTACTTTTGCCTTGAGCTTTTGTTTACCTGGTAACAAATTTTGACTGCATTAAAAGACCCTGAGACTGCCTATTCCTGTGTGCTGCTGCATTATTGTGCCCGCCTGCCTGTGAGCTCCTCACACCTCACAGATAGAGCCCTGCATTGCTTGATTTTCTGTGAATGCAGCTGCAGGACGCTCTTTCCTGTTTGCTCTCTGTGTGTGTTGCATGGCCCCACCCTTGTTTAAACAGACGCACAGACCTGCAGCTCTCTATACTTCCATGACAGACAGAGAGAAGATAAGACTGATAAAGACAGCAACGTAACCTGGTCGTTACATTTTTATTAAGTCCTGACTTCATGCCCTGCTCACTGCTACTGGCTGCTACACATCTACTGCACACAGGTTGATGCAAAGACGCATCATACACCCTGACCCAAATAACAAGAGAACAAGTAAATATGGCAGGGGGGCAGAGTCTCTGTGGATAGATCCACCACCCTTAATGTAACTCACTTAATAGCAAGTTGCATCACCAGATTATCCCTTTTCACTTTTACTGTACCTACACATAATTCTATTGGTTGATGCTGTGAGAAAAGAAAACATTGAGACCAAAGAGAGAGAAAAGAATGAATGGAAACAGCCCATCAGGAACAAAGCAAAAGCCTTTAATCAGTCCAACCAGATCTACTTTAATGCCAGAGATGTGAGAGGAAACCATTGATTCACTGATGTGACCTTTTTCAACCTCACACAAGCAAACACACACACACAGTTTTACAGGTTGTTGCAAGTCAAATAAGGAGATAAGTTGGCATATTTCCACAGTCTGGTTGAAAATTTGTATCAACAGGAATCCTGATAGGAAGACAGTTACATGACTCATGGCTGATTGATTTTGGAGAATTAAAAACTAACAGTGAACTGTAAGAGCTGCGAATTGATGAAGTCGCATGACAAGAAGCGTAGCTCCGCACTGGCAGTGTGGCATTTTCCTGTGGCGTTCTTTGCTAATGCTGTGCTGGTTTAACATTTTGGTGACACTAAACATGCCTCAGTGGGTGGCGAGGTGCAGGCGAGGGTGTGCCCTGCAGTCTGCAGATGCCAGCATGAAGAAGCACACAAAGAGTGTTCTAATAATTTTTTGACAGTTATTTCTAAAAATGCCAGATATTATGCATCCTATCCAGGTCGTTTTTAGCGGCATTGTAAGAATTGATTCAAAAGTCAGATTGAATAATGAAAATTAAACCAATACCAGTTTGGTTGCATTGTCAGGCTAAATTAACAGAAACAAAACACAAAGTTTAATTAGACCACAACTTCCTGAAATGTTAGTGTCTCCTCCAGTCATCTCAGTGCGTTCAGCATTGTATCCTTTTTGTAATGTCACTATTCACTCGCTTACTGCACATTTGTTCTGTGCTTTCAAGGACAACAGCAAAGTCCTTGGCTAGTCAAAACTGGAGAGAATGAAATCTGTCCCCGATGTGTCATTTTGAGAGAGAAACTAATTAAGCATGTGACATTTGACTGTGCAGGTTTTGGATGCAGCATCCATTATCTCTTTACAAATTATGATTTTTGCTGGATTACACCAGTAGCAACAGAAGGAGCACCTGCCAAACCACTTGAAAAGTGAGGCGCCCGGCGTCAAACAGCAGTGGGGTTACCATGGTAACCACAGCTACAGTAGATGATTGGCAGCGCCGATGATCAGACATAAAGCCACTAACAGGTTGTTCTGTCGTTAGCCTGGGAGAGATGCGACATCCTGACTTTTTCTCTCTCTTAATGAGCAACAGTTGGGAGCTGCCACTCAGGACAGGATGTGTGTACTCTGATTAATATCTGTGCACACCACCTGTGCGTATTATTGGAAGATGGCAGCTCTTCTGATATAAACCTGAAAGCACCAGGAGCACTTAAGACATGACATTTACATGCCTCATAATTAACACTGTGGCCTTGTCGGGTGTGTGTTTGTGTTTGTGTTTGTGTGTGTTTGTGTGTGAGTGTCTGCATAATAACTCTGCCAAAGGTCTCTCAGGGGAATCAAACAGTGACTACTTTTATTTGTGATTTCCAGACTTTGATTTGTCTTATCTGCACTGTTATATGAGAGTAATAAACACCTCAGCCTATAGAACATTTATCACCAAGACTGCAAATCTTATGGTTCACAATTTATATTCAAATTCACGCACTTACCAGTGAAAGATCCTAGTGATAATCAATCTTGACAGAGCCAAGACCCGCTGCCTATGTGTAGGTATGAATTATGTTTCTTGCCCTCTCTAAGTATTCTGCAGAAGCATTAAACAGGCAGTTTACCTCTGCTGAGATCAAGGATACAATAACCCCAGTTACCACTCAGTTGCCCCTGGTTACAGCATCCCTCTGTTTTCCTCCCATGAGGTCTTATGTGCTGCTGTTGCCATGACACTAAGTTAACCCCCCCCCAATAAATTCCTTTGCACAAGACTAACAGCACTTTGCTGAGAGCTTGTTTTTGTCACAAACTGTAGTCAGCTGGTGGCCTGCAGTTTGTAATCTGCTCTCAGGTGAACCTGCCCTCCATCTGAGGACACGGTGGGCCAAGCCACACAAATCCCCTCTTGATTTTCAGATGTGGTTGGCCCTAAGCATAATGTTGGCTTAATATTTGTTGAATAAAAACACTAATACACCATCATCAATTAACTATTTCATTTATTTTTTACTCATACTATTTTACTGTTTGGTTAAAGGTTTGTGCAGGTGTGTGTGTGCTGTGTGTTACTGTTTTGAAAGACCACTGTTGCCGCATCTAGGCTTAAAATAACTCAAGATGACTGTGATTGGTTAATAGAAATGCAAACAAGCCGTGGTGCGTTTTTCTTCACCACAGCAACATGACAGTCGTTGCAGCCAGACCTTTTCCACACTTCAACACAATGTGGTGGGGATGGGCTTGCTATGTGAGACCAGTGGTTCCATGACATTTCCTCTTGCGCCACCATTAGGTTGACATTTGGGGTTTTTCAATAAAATTTCTGAATAAATTGTGATCAATTTTAGCACAGTTATCCATGTTCCTAACAGAGCAGAACCCTTATAGCTTTGGTGATCCCTCAACTGTCAAACTAGAGCCTTCATCATCGTCGCAGTGCTTTTAGCACCACTGTGCCTGAAACAGCCTCAGAGAGAAACCAGGATGGTTGTAGACTTTTAAGGCCATTTCAAACAGGATGCAACTTGAGCTACGTTCATAGGTTGACTCAGCACAGTCACAACACATCTGCACCAAAAGAGTAACCTGATTGACTTCTCAGCACAGAAATCAGCCACATTTGGCAAGGCACAAGCCTCTGAAAAGGAAGGTTCTCAGAGCGCATTACGTTGTCTTGTTGTGTTTAAGAGGGCTTTTGGTCTTGTTCGAACAAAATTACTCAACATTTCTTAGCTGCAACTACCTGAACATGCAGACTTGTTGCTTTTTCTTGTTGCATATGATTGTAACTAGTTATGTTTTAGTTTTGGATTCCTAGTCGGACTCAACAAGCCATTTGAAGATGTCAAAAAAGGCCCTGTGAAGTTCTGGTGGGAACTTTTTTCTGTTGTCTTTCACCAACTGATGACTTTGAAAATTAGTCACAGTACCAGAAAACCTCAGAAAGCTGCCTTGTGGTTTTAAGCAACTAAAGAAGTCATCATCTTATATTGTTAACATTTTTCTGGTGAGATAGCTGTAATCACCTCAGCTCTTTTAATTCTCGAGTGTACACAGAGCACATGGTGGAAGCTGACCCCTCTGACTCTCTTGTTCGCAGTACAGATCCAGGCTGCTCTCTCTTCGGGAAAGCAGTCTGTTCAGTATTTGCTATCACTGTCACCCCTGATCTTACTGCAATTTTAATTTTTATTTGATATTTGCTCCCCTCCACACCGATCACTATGCCTCAGCCCTCCCATCACAGCTGCTATCATATTACCGACACACTTCACTGATTTACTGTCAAGTTAGATTTAATATTCACCTCGCAGCTGGCAAGCGAGTATAACATCTGTTCCTACAGAGAAACACCCACGCAACGTCACTCAGAGACTTGGTTTCAAAGACAGAGAAATGTTTTCCAAATTCTAATTGTGGCATGGTTCAGTTGTTTCCGGGCTCGACTCACAGTGAGAACAACCTGGGTATTAAGCCCAGAATGCCAGTCCTAAACTGGCTCCAGTTTGCTCAGGTTTCCTGTCAACACAAATGAGATCAGATTTTGAGTGAGGTTTACCTTCAGTGTGTCGATGATGAGCCCATTGTGCTTCCCTCCCATTAAAACCAAAGCATGCTGAAATTTCCTCCCGTCCTCAGTGATTATTCACAGGAAGAGGCACATAACTAAAAATGAATACATTTGAATCAGTTTTATTAATCAAACACCACAGGACATTCTCATACAAGAACAATTCATTCTGTTGTTTTTAATGTTTAATTCAATCATAGTCAAGAAATAGTCAAAATCAGCATGTTGGCTTTCCCTGCGCAGCAGCTTATGCCTGTGTCTTGTGTTTAAATCACATTAGAGCAAAGAAAAACTGATAAAAACACTCATCAGTTTAAAGGCCAGATTTCCATTTTCATCTGACAGACATTAGCTGCTCGTATAAATTCAGTCATAGCAACGTGCTGCATACTCTTAATCCATTACTCTTGACTTGTCAAAGCTAAATCAGACTCTGTTATCGTGGAAGTATTGAATGCTGTTTAGATGGCAGTAAACATGATATCTCCTGCTCTTTAGTGAGATTGTCAGATTTAATAAAGGATGGATTAGCCTAACAGGGCAGGTTGACAAAATGTTACAAAGTAATCACTGAACTGGAAGGAATGCTATCCCATCTAATAGAAATTCTTATTGAAAAGTAGCTGATGATGTTTGGTTCCATTATTATTCATAAAAGACTGTGTCTGTCAAGCCGTATGTTTTATACTGAAGGCTACTGGAGCTGCTCCGGTGTAATCCCTGCTGTTGAGAGTGTGTGTGTCTGTGTACGTGTGTGTGTGTCTCTTTGTGAGCGCCTTGTTAACTGTCTTCCTTGAAGTCTCATCCTCCTTCAGTGCATCGGCTTCGCTCACTGACAGAAAATGAATAAAGGCAAACTTTGACCCATCTCTTCCTCTCTCTTCTCCTGTCTTTCTCTTTTATGAGGATGCCACCTTGCATGGCAGAGGAAGAGAGAGGGAATGGGGATAGAAAAATGATTGAAATATTTTAATCCCCTATGGAAATAAAAGGGGAGTTTTTCATTAGTGGTTCTGTGTGAGGAAGAGAGCAGGGCATAGTTGGTGGGAAGGAGGGAAGAGAGGTGGAGGGATTTGGGGTGGAAACAGGCAGAGGAAGACCTGAAAAGCTGGGAGTGAAGGGAAGCAAACGATTAAAAAACATGGCTGTGAGAACACTGATGTCCATGTAAAAATCCTTATTAACTCAACTGCCATTTTAGCCCATAAAGTGTAATTGTTCATGTCATGGGGCTATTTGTTTTTTCCCAAACATTCGATTAGATTTTGGTGTAATGTCTCATTTGGAACAATCTGACTGTAAACACAGGTTACACTCATGAACTGACAAGTCTGTAGTGAAAAGGCTGATGGTGTGAATGGGGCTCCCTGAGTTTCCAGCGATTATTTTAACATCTCGAGGTCTGAGTTCAAGCAGGATTGGCTCAGCAAGCGAACACATTTATTTGCTTCCCAAAACAGCTATGAGATGTACAGAGGCTCTTTGTTTAAATGTTTTAGTAACACTACTCCAAATGTCAATAGAGACTCCATAACTTTCTAATACTCTGTTGCACCTCAACTAAACCATGGTTTACTGCCTTATCTGTCTTAAATTTAACATACCCATGAAGGATACAGCCTTTGCATGAAAACAGATTTTTTTTTAATGACAAATATTCAGAGCAGTTCACTTTATTTTAAAGTAGAACCTCATTAACAGCCTCTACTGGTGAAGCTGTCGGGCACAGAAAGACGATAATCCACTTACTAATGATAACAAGTTATTAACAGTTTTATCAGTTTTGGCACATTGACTGTAAGAAAACTCTGCATAGGGATCCCAAGTAGAAATTATGCCCTCACAGTCAGAGGTAATAAATAAAAGCATGTCCCAGCTCACATCTAAAGCACTTTGTTTTGAATAAATGAAGATACGATGATACTTGTAACAAGGACAAATCTGTCTGTGCATTAACACAATATGGACGTCCTCCCTGGCAGGCTTGTTAATCTGCCAGGCCACAGGGGCTCCATGTGATAACATTAACAACAGAAAGGGCCGGCACAACACGCTGAAATTACCTCGTTTGATGGGCCGACGTTCTATTATCTGCCATTAAACACCATCACGCTGCATTAAAAAAAACACCTTTGTGGGCAATGGTAGTCAATTACTGGCTGGTGAAGGAGCATATCTTGCTTTAACAGGAACCATAAAACACCATTTGTGCAAATAAGACCTCCCCGAAGGGCTGGCTGAAGTTGGAGAGGCTGCCAGTGGGTTTGGTATGGTGGGATCTACAGCTGAGACAGGCACATGAATGCATCATCCTCACCAGCGTACTGACATGCTGCTATTATCTGCCATCACCTAGGATTACTCATCATTAGGATAGACACACACAAACACACACACACAAACACACGCACACACATACATCTTCTCAACACTATTACATCCATTGTGTTATGTGCAGCCCCTCTCCACTAATAATAACATTATTATGTTCAGCCAACAGATTGATGATGATTACATCATTCCACTCTCTGCTGAGACAGAAAATAGATAAGAGTGAATGATGATTATCTACTGGGGCTCATCTCTTCATCCAGACAGACGAGTATTGTTTACACGGGGGAATCATCTGTCTCTGGGAAGACGGAGAGAAGATGATGTCTTTCTCATTAAGACAAATTATGACCCGCATCTCTGTTTTTATTAAAAATCAGGAGAACGGCAACGCTTCAGTTGCAAACAAAGCAGCTTGTTAAGTTTGGACTCATTATATACTGCGTATGTTTTTATTGTGTACAGTTCTAGATATTTGAGCAATGTTCATGTTGTCAGATGAAAAAGACCACAGTGATTGTTGCGCGTGTCAGAGATAGGTATTTTATGTCAGTCTTCAGTGATCCAGAGGTGTAGAAGCATCTTGTCACCCATTATTGAAAGGTTGATTGATTAATTTTAATTGTTTTTACTGTAATTTTAAAAGAAAATCAACTGACAGAGCAACAAAAGATGTTTCAGATGGACTCAATAATTCATCACGGAGAGCACATGGTTACCTTGATTATTCGGACAAAGTTAAATAGCTGTTACATAGAAAAATGCTGATCTCTATGGAATCACTAAAATGTCTCAAATTTGGGAGTTACTTGATAAACATCACTCTTTTTAGATAGTAAAAACAATCACATGCACATGCTCCTTTTTTGCAGTGAGTTGAAGGTAACTTTTAAGTCTCGGATGCCTTTTAAGCTTTCAAACTCATCCACAGTGCATCTGATTGTGACTTTTGTGCAACAATAGGCAACAGATTTGAGAGGGGTTGAAAAAAAAAGTTTTTCATAATACAGTATCTTAGGAAAAACTCTGAATACTTAAAGGTAGTGAACCAGATAAAAAAAGAGAGATTTTATATAACATGACTTTTGAATGGCTCGTCTAATCTCCTCCTGCCAACTGCAGTGCATGCAAAAGCAAATGCATTTCAAACCTGACACATTTTTATTTGATTCCATTACTTTTTATGACTTTGTGGCTAAAGTATTAGAAAAGAGTTTGTATTAAGTGTAACAGAGTTCTGAGATGGTCAGGGCCCACAGCACCTTCTGACCAGCCAGCCAGACTATCCTGACCACCCCAGGAGAAAAGAGAGGAGAGCCGGGATAAGAGCCATTAGCCCAGCTTGGACTGAAGATTGGTCCAGGTGTCTGATCACAGGAAATATAATAAACTAAACAACACTTTGGGCCAGTAAACAGAAATTAGAGACTGTTTTGTCCAAATCTTCACAGATACCTGTCTAAACCATCATATCATAGTTGCACAACTTGGTAGATTGCGCTGACAGGGTGCAGAACTGTGTCAGGCAGAGACGGACTGTGTTTTGTATCAGAGATGTTCTGATACCATTTTTTCACATTGTCTCAACTGATTTTGATGCCTGAACTTTGTGTGTCTATCTCGAATACCAATGGGATGCTAGTGGGTTAAAAATTTTAAAAGCTCTAAACCACTAAACCTGTTAGGATGTTATAATATGAGTATGTTTGAAATTTCAGCCCTTTACTGTTTCTGAATATTAGCTACTTGTGCAGTCAAAAATCTATTAAGTTGCATTAAGGTGTAAAGAATGCCAATGTAAAGTAGCAGGGTCTTATTATTAACAAATAAATAAGGTGACACATTGCTATACTGGTATAGTTTTCAGAACAACCTTTTTTTAGATGCTTTGTGCTCAAACACAATCAAAATTAATAGACACTATTTTCAAGATTTTATTTTGAAGAAGCTGATAATATTATTAACACCATCTTGTTATCCCTGATCATTCCGCCATATGCAGATGCTATTTCCTGGGTGTATACATGTAGACATATAAATAAGTGCATATGCTATATTCTATTCTACTTGGTCTACATGTTTCCCACGAGCAGCATGAAGGACTTCAAACTTTTATTTTGTTGTGTAAGCCTGTGTTGTACAAGGACAAAAAGAGATAGAAACCCTGAAAAAAATGGCTTCCCTTTATTAATACTGATAAATATTCATGTTTTGCACAGAGCAGATTCTATTTGAAAAATTCAAATGCACTTTCATATTTATTAGGGCAGCAGAAGTCCTTCAAATCAAGGTTAGGAATGAAGAATTAGATCAGGAAATGTAGCTGATCAATGTTGCTCTGTGAAGCCTTTGATCGACAAACACCATGTTCTCTGCTTTCATGCAGACTCAGTTTGCACAAGAATGAAGTAATCATCTTGTATTGCTACCATGGTACCTGTTCTAAGGGTTTTCAGCTGGCTGGTTAACTCTGAGGTCAGGTGATGCAGACGCTCTGCATGACTGACTCTCGTGTACTTTTTAAATTGATATCTCCGTTAAAAGCTTAAAAATAAATGGCATACACTAAAATAAAATAATGGCATTTATTGCACCAAGGGCAATTTTGATGTCATGTTGATCAGGACAATTAGTAGCCTTATGTTTGCCTCTCATTGCTGACATATGTTTAGTACTTAATGTGGATTATACAGCAAAGACAGCAGTCAATAATGGTGTGATCCTTTAATCCGGTGTCTTGCTTAAGAACGTTTTAGCAGAGTGGATGCTGGCCAACAACAGGGACCAGCTGCCCCGAAAGAGTCAACAGTGGACAAAGCTGATTGGTTGTGTTTCTTGAAGGAGTGCTCAGTAAGATGCCAAATTATTTTATTTACATATAAGTAGATAGGTAGGTATATAGGTATATAGGTATGTACTTGTGTGGGTGTATGTGTGCGAGTGTGTTCCAGGTGGGCTGCAGTGATGAATAGGGAGAAAGGACAAGAGCTGACAGCTCAGTGAGAATCACTCCTGTTCCTCATCTATCAGATGAAACAGCTTACTGGCAGCCTCACACACTGACACCAACACACACACACACACACACGCACACACACGCTTGCTATCCCGCTGATAAGAATTATTTGTAAAAGTGAGATAAATCAGACAAAGAGAGAAATATCAGCTCATAGACCAAATCCCCAAATCTTACTGACAAAGGAGGTGATTGTGACTCTACAAAGAAACAAAGAAAAAGATGAGAAAATACAAGAAATAGTAAAATTAAGAGGGTTTTGAGAGGTTTGAACAAGTAAGGAAGACTAGAAAACTGAGGAGAAATGACTGAGGGAAAAAGAAAAAAGGAGAAAGCAAGTAATGCAAAGAGAGTATGTGTGTGTTTTAATGTTGTACAGAGAGAGAAAGAGATGGTGATATTATGAGCCTGAAAGGAGGGTCAATTCCCCTCTTCTTGTTGCCATGACAACCCATCATCTAGCACCCCAAAAAATAATGATAAAAAGCAAGAATGAGAAGGAGAGAAAGGGGAGATTGGAGAGAGGAAACCAAGAGAAAATACCTCCCTCAGAAACAAACATGGTTTGTAAAAGCATGTGCAAACAGTGTGAGTGTGTGTCACACATGTATTGAAGGAGAGAACACACTCACTTTCTCTTCCTCCTCAGCGCTGTGTGCAGGATGTGGAGCCCAGCAGGAAGAAGGAAGTGCTAATTGCTTCTCTTTAGTCTGCACAGAGAAAAAAGAGAGCAGTTATCGCAGTGGGTCCACCGCTCTGACCGTCCCCTCACTCATTTTCAGGTCTTTCTCTCCTTTTCCTCTCTCTCTTTCACTCTTTTTCTCTCTTTCTCTCTCACACACATACACACCAAACACTCCAGTATTAGATTGTATCTTGTGTAGTTAAGCCTTACATCCACCCCAGAGTGTTGACCCTCAGACCTCTCTCAGCTACTGTCCTGATGGTCCAGAAGACACGTCCTCCCTCTGCACCCGTCGAACAGAGGCTGCACTCGCTGATGCACAAATGCCCTTATTACTCTTGAGCAGGAACAGGGATTAGTCTCTCTCCCAGTTGGGGGGGGGGCTCTTAAATTTTCTTGACTTTAGCAAAGTTAGTTACAACTGGAGTTTTGGTTATGTTCATACCGTGCTGTAGATTCTGTGTTAGTGTTAGCGTGTTAAATCTGGTTTTGGACCCAATGTAAAACAGAACCACTGACGTCTTACCTGAACCTTCAAACCTGAAAACAAAAACAGACCCAAGGAAAACTCGACCTGATCCTATTTGTTATCAACCTTCATAGAGCAGCAAGCACTATGTTATGATAAAGTTGTATATAGGATTGAAGTCTGACAGCATTTTCAACACTACAGCAAAGTCTTAAGAGGGGTGGAGTTCAGGGTATAGCTGCAGGGTGAGTGGTGGGTCAAACACATGACAGTAACCCAGGGACTAGAGTTTAAGACCTACTCGATTTTAAGTTTCAGACCCTTGATCTTCTCCTAAAACTAAACAAACTGTGATTGATTGGCAACGTAGAAAGAAGACTTAATTTCAGAGTCTAGACTAGTTTATGGTTGGCGCACATGGTCAAAATGATATGATCGGCTGGTTAAGATGCTTTACAAATACTTTGTTCATTTTTAAGTTTATCTCTTCTGAATCCGATTGTTTATATCGATCATCATCTGTACTTGTAGACACACAAGTACACACAAAGTGAGAGATCAGAGCAAAGGCAGCTGCAGTCTGATCAATCTGACAGTGACTTGTATGTGGGTCGGTTGCTCTGCAAATATAACTGTAAATCTGTCACACTTGCAGCAAGCGTACGAACTTGTCATGTTTACAAAAGTGAATCAAATCTTGAATCCCCCTTGAATCACTTCACTGTTGTGAGACAGCCAAAATGAAGGGGTGACATCGGTGGCATTTTCACCACCTGTAATTTGCGACACCACAGATGGCATCACAGCTATGTTTATCCGCCTATTTCCATGATTGGCTAAACAAAAAGGTTTTTTAGTTGAATGAATTCCTTATGGTTATTTTCTAAATGAAGAATCTGATTAAAGAAGAGGTCTGGAAATGCCATCCTGATTATGAGTCCTCCTCATGGCGGTATAATGATACCCCAGTGGTAATTTAAGGAAATAAAGCAGGGGTTCATACATAATGCAGGCAAAAGACATGTTCTTGCCTCTGCACCAACAATTTAAAATCAGTTGTTCTGTGAGGTGTGTAATAAATGTTCATTCCTTCATTCATGATTTATTCCAAAACCAAAAAACCAAAAGCCTACAGCCAGTATCATCTTTTACACGGAAAATTTCTACTTGCATATTATGTTTAACAAATTCTAACAACCCATTCCCCAGCTGACAAGCTGATATAACCATGACACAGATTGCATGAGAAGATTGCATTGTACTGAAAACAAAGCAACAGGCTTGGCAACAATATACAGCCAGTAAAGGTAGTTAAATATAACAACAAACTGTTATCTCTTCAAAGAAGGATGAGTCATAAGGGACTCATAGAAAACAAATAAGAACAGAGAAGAGATTGAGACAGCCAGCAGGTTCTCGCAGAAAACCCTCACAATCATTTGGTACGCATTGTGTGTGTATGTGTGTATGTGTGTGTGTGTGAGAGAGAGTGATTTTCATCATTTAATCTTGCTCTGCCATTAGATTAGCAGCACGGCACCTTGTATTAATACAAAATGAATAAGACTTAAAATGCTGCAATGGAAACAGTGAATAAAATCCTCCTGAGGAGAAATGATGTGCATAATCAAAGATCCATGAGGCAGCATCTTAGGTTCACCAGAACCAGTTACTGAATTTAAAAGATCACTTCTCAGGACTCATGTAAAGGTACACACATATCCAACTTTTTTCTAGTCCTATAAAACCTTGTGTCTTTTTTTTATCTCATTGATTTGTAAGAAATGAATGATATGGGAACACAGTTGCACAGCCAGCAGGTAAAGTTTTACACTCCCTTTCTTGTGAGAGTAACATGAGAAGATCAGTCTTTCAGACTCTTATGTCGCTCACATCTCTGTATGCTACATGTCAGGCTACAGTCAGCAGGCATTTAGCTTCAGTTAGACTGTAGACGGAGTGAAACACCAGCCTGACTCTGTCTAAAGGTAATAAAATCCACCTACCTGAACCTCTAAAGCTCACCAATGAATATCTCCTAATCCCTGAATACCATCTTTTTCTGTTGGGGTTAGGAAAATGAAATATCATTTTTGTTTGTTTGTTTGTTTCTTTTGAACTTAAATCTTGTGTTTTGCAGCTGAGCTCTGGGACTGCCTCCTTATCACCCTTTAGCTCTTTTTGAAGACATTTTATGGATTTGGCACATTTCCTTGCCACTAAAATGATTTCTGTCCATGGACCATTTTGTATAGTAAAATAATGGTCATTTCAGCAAATAGGAATAAATGTACAATGTCTCATTTAGAGGAGTCAGTTTGCTCTTGGCTGTTGCATCACCTACATATGAATTATAAGAGGAGATTAATGAGGAGAGTGGTTATCAAGGTTGGTGTAAAGGAGCTGCAGGTTGATTTTTGGGCTGTAGGAATAAAATCCTAATAAGGGGAAGCAGTCAAAGGTTTTATAAATGCTGTTCAGTTGCTGCCTTGCATTTCTATTAAGTGATTGCATTTACAGATTTTTCCAGAGAAAAATATGCAGGTAGCACACAGTATGCGACTAATTATGTATGAGGGAGAGCTTAATCAGACAAAAAGAAACATATTTAAGTGTTTAACATGGGCATAACATTAGACAAGGTATTCTTGAGGCTGTTGTTTTATTGTAAGACATGTAATATGAGAGTATCTTGTGCTTTAGGAAATGGGGTTAGCAAGCTATCTGCTTTGCTTGAGTGGGATGTTTGACTCCCTTCTTGTGTGTTACTGGAGAATTCCTATGTGGGTCTAAGCAGGCTAGCTGGCTGCATGCAGTAAATTGGGTCACTGCTGAATTAAACACCAGTGCCTCTGCCTTTAGTGCTGCTACAGTAATGCGCCAGAGAAGGGCAGGTTAGAAATAGTCACGGCCACAGAGTCCAAATAAACAGTGGAGCCCGGACAGGGAGAGTGGGACCGGTGCTGTGAACACAAGAAGTGGCATTTCAGAAGTCCGCCTCAAAACAAACATGCCGGCTGTCGCGGAAAGGTTATGCCAAGCATCACCAAAAGAAACCGTGCGGGATGGCATTTCTTACCCAGTGTTACTGTCCACAACAGAAATCAACATGGCACAACATCTGAGTCAGCTTCTACTCTGAGTTTCTCTAGCAAGGAATGAGAAGAGAGGAGGGATAAAATATATATATATATATATGGCGAGACTAATAAGGAGCAGGGTACAAAGTGAGTTGGAGAGAAGGCTGGCCATGGTTGTGGAGTTCCTAGAAGTTTTTTGACAGTTTGTTAGTCTGTTTTGAAAACTGTATGAAGCCTTTTCTCCTGAGTGGTCAAAACTGGAGCCAGAGTCAGAGAGTGCAGCTCACTGTGTCTCTGCTGGATGTGTGTCAGCCACAGTACTGCTGCGCTGGAGTGATTGAGGCCAGAAAAAGAGTAAAAAAACAGAGGCGAGAAAATAGCAGCAGCAGAGAGAAAGGGGCAATGAAAAACAAGAAATTAAATTAACACAGTCTAATTCATTAACATGCCAGAATGCTTGCCTGATTCCCAATTCTGCAACCGCAACTCAGCAGGAGAGCTGATAAGGCAGACTTAAGAGCAGCACATTTGAATTCAAGCCTTTCTAAGGCTGCAGTCCTGCTGTCCCTGTTGTTTCCCAGTGCTCTGCAGTGGCCCCATAGCTCAACCTGCTGCATCCAGTCAGCCACACTCAAGGACAAACACACTTTGAGGGCAAAGGAATTAATATTTGATATCTAGCTCTGCATCATGTGGTGAGACAGACAGTCAGGCATACTAGAAAAGCAGATATATGATGGAGTCAGAGCCATGAATAACTCTGTGCTGCAGAGCCACCACTCCCCCACAGAGAAGCTCGAAATGTATTACAACTAAAGTGCAAAAAGAAAGGTTGGTGGTGTTTGTAAAAACAGGTTAAAAAAAAAGAAGGTGTCCTGCAGTATTAGTTGGAAGTGGATGCAGGGTGAAAACCTGTTACTAATGATTTATTAAGTTCCACCTAATGTGTGTCAGAGTCTTTATGCTCCAACAGCTCTGCCAAAGTAGTGTCAGTTAAGGTAACTCGCGATGCTCAGTTAGGGTTTTTTCGAGGGTAGATATTATTAAAAACACTGTTGCCAGTGTGAGTTGGACTACTCCTACATATACCAGGATGCATTGCCAGTAATTTGAGATGTTCCTGCCCACTGAGCGAGCAAGCTGCTGGGTGCCTATGAATGTTACCCAGTGTTGCCAAGCAAATTAATTCTTTGACCATTATTGTGACACATTTAGCTATATCATTACCTTCAGGGTGTGTCAGTAAAGTAAGGCTGAGGATCACTGGGCAGATTTTAGGTCTGATTCGTTCCTACCAACAATCCGGGGGGGTGATCTGGACTCAAGGTCAGTGTGAACAGATTATCTGCCCAAATGATCCTGCAGTGTGAGGCTTCACAGACCTATTCTTAATGCTACCAACTGGATCAGAGTCCCATTAAACATGATTGATGGACATTTTTGTGTTTGGATTGTTACATTTAGAGAAATATTGTGCTGGTTTAAGGTTACATTTTGAGCAAATGAAACACCAGGGGCCACAGAACCATGGCAACACAGGATTGTAGCACTTGAGCTCATTTTCAATGTATGACCAAGGAATATATATACCCTGTAATTGTGGTCTTTGAGAATGTAATTTGTTTTTTACAGGAAGCATTGATTATTTGGTTTCTTGTCTACATTACTCACAATGAAAAAATGCAAACAGGAAACAAGGAATGCTAATGGTTGACAGTGGAGGCAAATACATCGAAAACAGTTCAATATTTCGTACAAAAATCTTTATATCTAAATCACTGAAATGCTGTTGCCAGCTTGTTTTCCGTGCAAGTATTAGAGTAAATACTTTCTTATTTTAAGATTCTTGCCATTAGGTTAATCTGTGAAAAAAATCATGCATTCATGTTTTATATGCACAGTTAATCGGGCTGTGGTTGTAGCTCAATCAGGCTATTTAACTGGACTACTGTCCTTGATCGAGGCTACAGATTTGATTTATTGGCTGCAGCATGTCCAATTTTGCTTCAGTAGGTGGTGATATACCCCATTCAGTTAGTAACTGTTTGACCCTTTTCACAGTTGACCTATTACGTGACATACCAAACAATTGACAAACTAGTTAGTGAGTGGCAAACTGGTCGTTTATCAAACAGTGAAATATGGACATGGAGGCTTTACTTTTGGTACAAATGCAATGTACGCTATCCCTCGTGCTTTCTTCTACAAATTTATGCCGTTCAGCCTCAGGTCAAAGCCAGGCATGGGAACTGGTCTAACCGAAGACCAGTTTGGGTCTAACTGAAGTTTATGCATGCAGGACCGCATTGTCTGAGTATGTTGATCTGACTTAAAGAAATTGGATTTAGTTGGACTTCAGTCGGTCTACCATGTTAACTCGATTTTAAAAAACCCTCTTTTAGTAGGACTAACACAATAAATCGACTTTTTCTAAAGTCATGTAAACATACTGATTGATGACACGTCATTAGAGAAAAAACTTCTGACTGTTGCTCCGATAGATCCAAGCTCTTATTGGACTTTGTCAGTCAGATACCTGTTCAGCCAAGAGTTAAACATTTTCCATGTCACACATCAGCAAAGCATTACAAAAAACTTTTTGCTCAAGGTTACATAACAACAGAAGAAGTCTGGTTTGGTTTTTGTGAGCTTGCTGGTTATCAATCCTTCAAAAAAGCCTTGAGGTTTTGAAACATAATCGGCATTGTGTGCTTACAAAGTGGAGAGCAGGCAGGCAGACAGACAGACAGACAGACAGCAGGGATGGAGCTAAAGGTTTGTAGCAGACTGAAGCACATGCAGGATTGATTTCACAGAGGCTTGAGAAGGCACCAAAGGCAGGGATCACATGAAGTATGTGTGGGAGTGTGTTTTTTCAGGTAGGATAATGAAATGGCAATGCAAACAGGATTAAATGTCAAGAATTAATTTTAAAAAGATCTTTTTTTTTCATGATCATGGCAACAAAAAAACATCTAAGTAAGGAGCAGAGAAATAATGCCCGACAAGGTGTTCATTTTCAGAAATTAATGAATTAACGCATTAATGGAAGGCAAAAACTGCACAGAATAATCATTGTCACTCCATACAGTTCTAAAGCAATAGAAAGGACATTCACTAACTACAAAAGCTTTTATGTGAAAGTGGCAAACACCAGATAGGAGAACTTATTGAAACTGTGCAGTAAATGAGGTTAAAACACTAGAAACTATTCCTTAATATTAAAATAAGTTTAAGCTTAAAATGATGTGATACTGTATGCATAATATAAATAATTTCATATTTTTTAGTTCAGAATGGGCATTTTTGGCTTTTTCCAAGATGATGACCAAGCTCTATGAATATGTGATGCACATAAAAAAGTAAAAAGTAATGTAAAATTGTTTTTGCTGCCACAGCAGAAAGAGGAGGATAGAGGGAAAGTGCCTGATGAGGTCTATCTGACCGAGATCTTACCTTTAAAGTTACTGCAAACATTAAGCATTATTTTTCTTGAGGAAGACAACAGAGGACATGGCGGTTGTGTCCAACTGCCCTCAAAAAGTCACATCATGTTTTTGAGCTACAGTATGTTTAAGAGTGCAAAGTCACTGAAAGTCAGAGAGCCTGTCACACTTGAAGCACTTAAAACTCAGCCATACTGGTCATTATACAGTGTGGTAAACTATCCCTCCATTGTTAAAAGGAGTGCTTTACTTGCTATTCAGTATCACAGCTGGTTCAGGCTTCAGTAGTAACCTGACACTTTAGCTTCTTTCTCCTTTAAAAGCTGCATGGTTGGTGCAGTAAAGTGAAGGTTCCTAGCTGTCACTAGTAAAGCAACAGAATTCTGAGATCTCCAAGTTTGTTACAAATTTGGCAAGCGTTCTGCCAAATAAGTTGTTAAAAGTTTTATCTGAAAAGCTTTTATTTGAGGAGTCATTATAGAAAGAGAGAGAATATACGACAAGTGGTTAAAATCTAAAGCTCTAGATGGAACAGACAGAAAAACAGATACAAATACAGTCTAATACCAAGTTTTTTGTCTCAGTTTGAACTCAGGTTTCTGCACAAAGATGCTTTCTATAACAAATGATTTTAATGTGGTGTGTGTGTTTGTGTGTGTGTGTGTCTGCAGATGATGGTAAGCTGTCTTTGGATGAGTTCCAGGCTTTCTTCTCCGATGGCACACTGAATGAGGAGGAGCTGGAGAAGCTGTTTCACACCATCGACTCTGATAACACCAGGTCAGTAACACAACACCACTACAGTCCTGTCGTGTCTGCCTGTAGTGTGTTTCAAAGCTGTGCTGCATGAAATACATCTGCATGCAGTACTGATGCTATTAGGAGTTTGTGTTGTGTGCTCATTCCACTGTAAATTTTGTTTTTTTGATCACAGCTTACAATTAATAATGAAATAAGGGGAGAGATACACAACAGTTCTGCTACTGAACAGCCAGTGTCACATCTTACACACTCTTTGTGTTTGCACAAATCGGTAAAATGTGCTTAATTTATCCTGCAGCCAGAAAATGTCACATGAAGTTGAGAAAGCTCTATTTTAAAGCTCTTTTGTGCAAAAGCCCTTTTATGTTAAATGATACCTTTTAGTATGAATAAAGAATATGACTAAGGAGAAAAGATATAGAGATAGTGAGAGGAAATATCAAAAGAGCAGAAAATGCCACCTTTTAAAATCCTTCTCATCATCATGATCTATTTTTGCAGTAGCCATCCTGACCCTCCAGGACACAAACCTCTCTGTGTCATCTGCGCCATAGGAATCTGTTTTGATTAGCACTCATTAAATCAATTTATTGACCCTTTATAATCAGCCAATCAGCTTGTCCAGCCTGTAATTAGGAGAAGTGTGCTGACACAGTGGGATCTGAGTGATCAAAAGACCACCACTGTTAATTTACACAAGCTCAGAAACCTGCAAGGGGCATGAAATAAAATGAAACCAAGCAGAACAAAAGCTGACCTTTATGGTTGTTGTAGAATTGAATTAGGTTCAATTTATAAATCCAGCAGCAGACTCAGCCATTAAGCGGAGGTTTTTTTCCTCTTGAAATCAGTGCAGTAAGTGGACCATGCAACCGCCACCACATATCTGACATCAGCCATCTTGCTCCTCAGAGATGGTCGTGCTTTTTTAAATGTTACCCACTGCAGAGAATGTTGTAAGAAAAGTTACTCATTAGAGTTAAGTAGACTCGGCAGCTGCCTTGGAGTTATGTGACAGTGGATAAGGTTATAGATTAATCCGAGTAAAAGAGGAGACGATTGCGTAAGCGTTTCCTGTTGAAGCAAGAACTTGATGGATGGAGGGGGGAGAGGAAGAGGGCAGAGACTAAGTGCTGCCTCCTTTCAGTTATTTATCTCTCTGTCTCTGTCACTCTTTGATTTCTTCCCATCTTCAGCTTTCTTTCCATTTCAGGCTGTTTTCTGACATTTCTATGTTTTCTGCTTCTTGTTTCCATCCTCCACCCTCTCTATCACTCTGCCCATCACCTCTCGCTCTCCATCCTCTGATCATCTGTCACTTATTTCTGTCCTTAGTCCTTTCTGGCTTTAAGTTCTTGCAGAACTTTTCTCTGTTTGTTTGACTTTGTTGTCTTTTAATTTAATGTTTCTAGAGAGGGGTGTGGTTAAGCTTGTGGGCCATTTTTCAGTTTAGTTTGGTACCTAATAATTGTCTCTTACCCAAATGCATAGACAAACACACCTACAATCTGAATTTAGTCAACACCTGGTGAAAGGTATAAAGCTTTTCTATCAGTCATGTAAAGATATTTCAAAAAGAGTTGTAAAATTAACAAGCAACAACAGATTCTGTAACTGCTTATGAATACAAATGAAGCAAGTTAATGGAGGTGTGCAAGACAAAAAGCTACTTTTTCTTGACCAAAAAATTTTTTAACCCTTCTCTTTTAAACATATGTGCCCAGTAATCTTTTTGTTTGGACAAATCACCACACAAACTAAAACATAAGCCCTTTTGTTTTACATTAGGAAGTCACAAAAATAAGCCTGCAGATGGAAGAAAGTTAAATGAAGTTGAAATGAGGTTAAAATGTAAATATCAAGGGAGGTTCAAGGGGTATTTCAGTGATTCAGTACTACACCTGCATTAAACTGAGGGATTGAGTGGTGAGACAAAAAAGGTCAAAATCGGAGCAGCAGTGGCTCATTTTCACACTGTGTCTACACAGGAGCTGAAGTGTGAGCAGCATATTAGCAGAGCAGCAGCTTCTGTGTACACACTCCGTTAGTCCTTATAGCAGGGGCCAAGCTTCAGAAACACTGGATCCTACATCCTACAGAAGAGAACAAAACACAAAAAAACCTTTGTCTTCTGAAATCCAGTTTGTAATGTGGGTTTTCTGTTGTAGTCTTCAAGTTGACACGAGGTCAACCTGAGGGTTATTTTTCAGACCTCTGTTTTCACTGGTCATATTCATTACTCTTATAATGAGTAAATTAAACTTGATTTGTAAATCTTTGAGATTCCTACTTAGCATGCACGAAGCAATAAAAGTTAATAAACAGAATTTAATGGCACCATTGCTTCTGCTTTGCCTCCAGACATAAATGGGACACTTCTTCTTTTAAACATGACTTTTTATTAGTTTTCCACTTTGCTGTGTTTGATTCAATGTCTGATGGTGTAAAAACATATGCTGATTCCTTTTGCATATTAAGGCAGAGACCCAGGGACTAATGAACCTTGAAGAGATGATAAATGATAATAAATCTTATTACTAACCCAACAGACCCCAGCATCAATTGAACAGAACAACATAATTAGGAGTTTACTTACTCTGTGAATAGAATGCATCTGCATCTATTATTTGGAAGGTAAACAACCTGCCATTTTTTCTTATATCCAACTAAAACTAGAGCAGTTTTACTACACTGACAAACATCTCCAGTGTAGGTTAAACTTCAATGAATCAGTTAGCGCAAAAGTATATTTGCTGTTGTGTAAAACTAGACTTTTGGTAGAAAGTTTTAAAGTTCATCTCTTATATTGATGGAGCAGGATTAATCTGTCAGAACCTGTGCAATTAAAAGAAACTGCTGCATAATAGAATAAGATGGGCCATTAATAAATCAGGTTGTTTTAATAAGGATCATTCAATCAAAACAGAGTATAAAGGCCACGGTCATCTGCTAATACTTTTAAATATTGAAAGAGCAATAAATAACTTTCAAGCTGAGTTATTAGGTTTTTTCAACATTCCCTTTTATGTGCAGCATTCACTGAACATTAATTTATACCTAAGATGAACAGATGGAGTCTTTCTGCCTGTCTCCTCCTCTTCTGTCCCTTGATCTCTCTTCATCAGTAACATCTCATATCCCTCTATATTCCTCTTCCTTCCATCATACTCTCACTACGTCTTTGTGTTTCTCTCCATCCCTGCCTCTCCTTCCTTGTTCTCCTCTTTCTCTCCTGGCCAGTCAACCAGAGAAAGTCTTCTTTATTCCGGTGAAGAATTCCCTGCCAAATGAGTCCCCACACAGTGAACTGAGCATGAATGATGGCAGTGCACTGATTCAGACTCCTGTCAGAGAGTCTTGTTAGATTGCTCCCTGCCTGCCAAACTCCAAATGTGTGTGTATGCGTGTGTTTGTGTGTGTGAGAGAGAGACTGCATGCAAAAAGCCTTTCCTTTGTTTCTGACCCTGCTCTTCTCCTTCCTTTTCCTTCCTTCCTGTCTACTTTGCCTCCTTTCCCTCCTCTCTCTCCCTCTGCTGCTCCTCCTCTATGCTGTGATAGTAATGTTGACACTAAGGAACTCTGTGGTAAGTTTACTACACACACACACACACGCACACACAACATGCTACCGCCCCTGTTCTCTGTTATCTATTATTTAAAAGTGCCTCTAAGTTGAGATACAATTATTTTCTTTAAAATATAGCATATTATATCAACTGCATTAGTTGCCTAACCACTGCACACTATTTTTTACATAAGTTGTATAAATATTTTACTGTAGCAATTTGCCTGTGTGGATGTATGTGTGTACAGACTACTTCGCTAAGCACATGGGGGACTATGAAGGAGTTTTGGCCTCATTGGAAACACTCAACCTTTCCATCCTCAAAGCCATGGACTTCACCAAAAAGGTAAGACTTTGTATGTTTGTTACGTTGCTACGCTTACCTGTGCTTGTGTTTATTCATAACTCCAATGCCAGCAAGTTCATTACTTAGTGCATTAATGTGTCCCACTGTTGGATGTGTGTGATCTATCTGAAGGAGTGTGTAAATGTGGGTAAGATTTTAAGTTTAGTCAGGTCTTATATGTTCCCCCTCACAATTAGCTGTCTTGAGCTCAAACAGCTTCTAAGGATGCCTGGTTGTCTGTTGACTGGATGTATGTGTATGTGTATGGATGTATTTAAATGATATTTACTATTTTTGTTTGTGGTTAAACCAAAACTTTGTTTGTTAGTGTCATTTGTCTCCAACTGGGGATTTCACTTTGGTAGTAACTTTGGTAGTAAGTCAATGACAGAACTCTATGATTGTTACAGTACTCCAGACCTGATGGGGGCAGCAAATAGGCCTCCAAGAAATCTAGTTTTTTTTATCTTGAATGGTGAAAGAGGTACATGTACCAGCACGGACAAAAACACCACAACCAACAACAACACATACAACATGATGATGAAAAGCTGCAGTGCCAGCAACATTTCCACTTTGGCTTGTTGAAAAAAAACAGCAGGAGTCCTGTATGGAAACAGGCTACTGTGCATTTGAGGCTGTGTGGGGCAGTCGGCTCGAGAACACTAATGTGTTATCCTAGTTTTTTTCTCTGTGTGCTATATATAGCAGCTGGTCCACAGCCACACTCCCATATCCATGTTCATGTTCGAGCTCTTTCTCAGTGTGTGTGTAGCACTCTAACTCTGCTCTGTGTGTCTGTATCTCTATCCACCAGCTCTGTCTTAATCTTTCTTTCAGCTGCAGGCCATTCAGCAGCACTCAAACACACACACACATGTTACACACACAGTCCTCCTTCAGGGGCTGTGATGTTAGTGTATTGTCTGCTGGTTGCAGTGTGGAAGAGCTCCAACTGTGCTGTGTAGGGGATGGATCAGCTCAAAGAGTCAAATAGCCAACCTGAAGTGCAGACACTGCTGACAAGTCAAATATCGATGGAGGTTTTTTTAATATGTGTTTGTGTGTGTGTGTGTGTTTCAGATTTCACAGTGACAGCAGATATTTACTGCAAAGAGAGACAAAGATAGACACTGTAGTTGTTCTGCCTTAAATACAGTCTAGAAGCTACAGTTGTCAGATATGCAGCAAAAACTTATTTTTAGTTGTTTTGTTTTTTAAAATTGTGTTTGCCAAACTGTGTTTCCTTCACCTCAGTGTTGCTCATATAAAAAGAGAAAAATGCAAAAAAATATAAAAACTAGCATTTAGGAAATTAACCAGAGAGCCATTAGTGGAGGGTGCTCTTATCTGAGACACTGTATCAGTGCTGATTACAAAGCACATCCACATTAAATACAATTACTTGGAAATGTCGTTATATGACTTATAAGTTACTTTCATTCAATCTAGATGAGCTGCCCACTCAGTTTTAAATGCCCCAGAAATCAGCAGCCTGAATGAAGTAATGTGATGGGTTTCACATGGTAAGGAAATCTGATGTTATACATGTGAAGAACCAAGCACTTGCATTGGATCATTACTTGTTTCTGGCTGATACCCAGAGTTTAGCTATTACCAACAGCATCTAGAGAGACATAGTCTGATTGTTGTATTCCTAGCTATTCATACATTACACTTCCCTTTTGACCCAAAAATTTGCTTTTTTTGTAAAATATTGTCACAAAAACCAAAAGCCCTGATGACTTTTTGTGCTATGGTTCACATTAGTAGCGTTGCTCTAGTGGTCCATCCAGTGGGTAGTACAAAAAGACAGTGTGAGAGGGCTGTGCAGACTTCCCTCTTTAACTACCCAAGATTCAACCCTGCCTTTCCCTTATTTTCTACTGTTACAGAAAGAAATGCTTGTGAAGTTAAATGTCCATTAAAGTTAGCCCTTAAAATAATAATAGTTCATCATTGCAAATTTTTCTACACAGTTATTTTCTTTGATTTGTGTGTAGTAGTCAGAGGTTGTATGTTATTGTTGTGTACATCTATAATTAACTTTTATTACTTCATCTACACCTTAACACTGGCAATATGACCAGCTAGCTGTCCTTTTACATGTGGTCTGTGTATGAACTGTTTACGCCAGACCGTTTAAACACACAGAAATGATTACAAACAGTTCTTTAAAGACATTAAGCTTCAACACTATTTTAACAAATTTTTGTATTGCAGATAAAAAAAAGGGTTGAAAATGTACAAGTTCCTATGAACCCAAAGAACTGATACCTAAAGCTGTGATACAAAGTGTGCAACTTTACTCACAAACTCATTATGTTTAACACAAGATCCAGTAGTGATGACAAGACGTGCTGCACCGCTGGCAGTTTATCCTGTTATTGCATTAAAAACATGTAAAATGTCAAATGGTGCCCATTATCATGCTTCATATAATTTAAGCAACACTTGAAGGATTCCATGGTTTGTCAGCTCTTGTTTCAAAGGGTGCCTCTTCAGAAGCTGGAGCTTATCGCCTCCTCAGCAAAGTGAACTGTCTGAGTCTAATTTACTGAGCTGACAATAATCACTGCATATGTTTCACTTTAACATTAGTCTTTAAAAAGAAAAATAGTAACGCTCATTTCTTCATCTTTTTATTCTGCACTTCACTGCCTCCTCACTGCGCTGCTGGTGTCATTATTCACTTCCTCACCCTGACCCCAATCTACTATGTACCTCTCTGTCTTTCTTTTTCTCTCACCCCATTCTGTCATATTTATAAAAAAAAGACTTTGTAGGATATAGTCTATATATCTAAAATAAGAAAACAACAGAACCAATCCATTCATTTGTTTGTTATTGATTTTATTTTTACTTTGAAAAAGGTTTCAGGACAACAAACATGTACAACTGTAGCAAATCTCCAAATTGAGGCAGATGTGAGGAGGCAGAATGGGTGGAGCTAAAAGACAGAGCGTGATATTAGCTTGAGCAGAAGACTGTAGTCTGAGCCATGGCCTTTCAGAACCCACTGAGAATTGATTAGCTCACCATCCACCTCAGTGGATATAGACTCAGAGAGAAAGGGTGGAGAGGGGAGCAGGAAGGCAGGCATTTTACAGTGCAGTTGCCCACAATACTGTACAGAAGTAGGTTTTTTTCTTCTTTAAAGCACTTGGTTGAAACTTATGGGTGGGTTGCGGCAAGGATTAAATATCTCCACATTATTCAGCTGAAATTTATACCCCAAAAGTATTGGCTCTGCTAAAAGCCTTGCCAAACCCTTGCAATGGAAGATGAATGAAATTACTGCTCCTGGAATAAAGACATTACAGTAGCCAATCCAATGTCTGCTTCATCTTCTTCCATTTTTTTCTCAAAATGATATAAATCATCTGAATGTGCATCCCTTGAGAAAAAAGTTTGATAGTCACAGCTGTATTCCATGCAGCTGTGCATACTGATACTCCATATCTGTGTCACATCGCTCATCATCCTTCCCATCCTGCTCCCAGAGGGACAGAAAACACACTAATAATTCATGCAAATGTGATATTTCCATTCACTTCATGCACTATTCATTATTTTGATTGTCAAGGTATCAATTAGTGCAAGTCGTCACTGCTGCGAGTCTTAAGAGGCTCATGATAATCTGCGAAAGAGCAAATCATGAAGTGATTAGTGGTGATTAATAAACTCAAATCACCTCTGACCTCACATCACATCAGACCAGGTAATAGTTGACATTATCCTGCTAATGGCCTCCACAAAGGAAGCAGAGGAGTTATTTAAAGAACATATTAATCTTCAGATGGTAGGATAACTGCAACATATTTAGAGATAAAGAGACAGTGTACTCTTAAAGCATACCCATTTTATTGATGTATAAATCAATGTATTATAATTAAACTTACATTCTAAGCTTCTAAGCTATATATATATATATATAAACAATACAAACAAACAATAGTCCTTTTTCACAGCAGTAATTTTGACAGTAAATTGAACAAGTAATGATTAATACCATCAACAATGAATGCTTTGCATTTAATTTATTAATTTCTTGAAAATTTAAGGTTGTTATGCAATAGCAGAGGCAAAATAACTCAACGTCAATGAGGTTTGCCTCTATTAGCTTTCATAACTCTTTTATTTTCACATTTGTTTCAAGTTGTTAACTTGTCACAGTGCATCCCACTGCATCTCAGGTCAGACATCAAATCAAGAGTTCCTGCAGGTTACTGTGGTGACAGTTGCCATGGATCCAGGATACTTAAGGGGAAAGTTGTCATGGAGACAGTTTGAGTTAATGTCAGTCTACATCGAACCAGTTTGTTTGATTAAAGAGATTGCTCAGCTAACTTTAGTATTTACAAGCTGATGCCACTCATGTCATCAGCAAGTTCCATGTACAGGACAGACTTTGGTCTTTGTTCGACATCTCTAATGTCCTCACTTCCATACTGAAGTCCCTGTGGCAATACTCATGTCCAAGTGTCACTCTGAGATTTGTTGGGCCAGATCAGAGATCATTGCCATCATGAACTTGAGCAGGGAGCTAAAGTTTAAGAGGAAACTTGAGGAAAGGCTGACAGTAAGTTTGTTTGTCCAAGGAGGATTGTGAGGAACAGCCCTCTGTATGTCTGCTTCTTAACCACCACAGCATCTTACACAGTCCCAGATGACATCTCTGAATGTCATGAACTATGATAGAGAACAAAAAATAACCAAGGTGGATGGAGCAAATGTGTTGAAAGACTTCAAATCCAATGTTGTTTCAACTGTTTTTCTTTTTTTTGGTGTGTGAAAGCTTTAATGATACCATTAAAGTCAGAAGTGGTTCCAGAAAACAGTTTTAATTGGCTCTCCAGCAGGTGGAGATACTGTAAGTAAAGGCCCCTCCTGTGAGGACTCTGTGTATTTGTGTGTGTGGGTGTATGTGTCTGTGTGTGAATGTGTGTTTAGGGTGATGAGAGCTGAAGCAGGCGACAAAAAGAGAAAAAGGGAGAACTCATTAAATGCCCCTATCCTGTCTGTCCTGTATAAATGCTACAGTATGTTTAATGAGCCATTCTCATTAGCACTTTTTTTGTCAAGCTTTCACTGAGCATGCCACCACACTCACTGACAACTCTGCAGGCACACACACACACATACCCACACACACACAAACACACGCACTCACATAGTCTAAAATCTTGTTAAACCCATCTTTTTTTAAAATCTGTGCAGGAAATTGTTTCTTGCCGGTGAGTGACCCTCCATGAGAGATTTTTGCTGCTTCACATCTGACTCCTCCTCCCCATCTCCTCTTCCTCTTGCCTCTCTTTTCTCTCATCTTCTCCTCTTTCATCTCCACCCCATTGTCTTCTTCCACCCTCAAGCCATTGCTGCCGTCCCCCACCTCACACTCTCTTCATTCTTTCCTTTCTTCATGAAGATTGAGGTGAAGCGGATCACGGGGGTAGAGGGAGGCGATTTGCTCTGTACACAATTATATGTGAGCCGGATGAGAAGGACAAGAGCAGAGGAGGATCAATGGAGGAAAATGGGTTTAGGAGAAATGGCAACAGGTAAGATTATGAGTAGGGGAGAGTGAATAAGGCGGTGGGAGTGTGGTGAGAGGTCGGCAGGAAGTGAAGATGACGATGAATAAAAGGATGAATCAGAAGTCAGTGTGTAAAACAGCTGTAAAGGAGTCTGTTTTTAGATGAAGGTTGTGCATTTAGGTTGTATATATAAAGTATTGCCTTGTGAGAACTTGCTTTTTTTAAATGAAAGTTTCTGACATTTAATGTGGTTGTCCAGTCAATGTTAATGGTAAACTTGACCAATTTATGCAGTGAATTCCACAGTGCATGCAACATTGACTGAGAAAGCTAAGTTTTCCTGTTCGCAGAGCCGTGCAGGCATATATGCCTACATATAACCGGATGCATGGCTTACAAGCTTCTTATGCCAAAGCAAAAGCAGAGTAAAAGTAAGGAGAAGTTTTGTTTTTGAGCAGCAGCACACACTCTGGCTGCTAATGTTTGTAGCCTGTAGTTCTTTCTTAACACCAATGATTTCACTGGATTTTGCCGCAGGAGAACTTAGCTTTTTGATCAATAGAGCACCCACTGATAAATTACTGCTTCAGTTGACTACATTTATGGTAAACACTGAAAAGACATCCACATAAAACACAAAATTTCCCTTTTAATTGTAACTGTGATTGTTTTCACAGGCTCAAAAACAGACAAAATGCAGCTTATCAGACAAGAGAATGCGACTGAATACTTCAATGAATAATGCTGATAGTTATGTGCATAAGAATAAGACAAAAAGGAAAAATAAAGCTTTGTTCTTTTTCTTTAATATCCAGACAGTTGATAAATAAATAACAAACCTCTGAGCATCTAATTATCATATCAACATAAGGAAATTTGGAACGGGGAAAATAGGAATAAAAAACAATTAAATGCAGGCATAGACCAGAAGAAAAAACAAACTAAAAAAAAAACCCATAACATTAAGTGCATTGATGGGAGATAAAACGGAGTCATGCATCTCTGTGTTTGATTGACAGCAGATGATTGGCTAACAGGGTAGGTGTTACACTGATTAAGGCAAAGTAAACAAACTTGGGCAGGGCAGACAAGAGCCAAGTGGCTCTACAGGTACATTTAAATGCTGTTTAATGTGTTGCAGCTGAGCAGATAATTAGTAATCTAGCCTGCGAAATGACAGAAGTGGTGCTTTTAACCTCTTTAAATATTTGTTTGTGGTTTGTTCAACAAGCTGAGGTGAATGACAAAATGTGTGCTGATGTTTGTAAGTTAGACTCTGACACTTAACAATGACAACTGCTTCACTGCAATCTGGGTTTATTACTGTGATATCACTACCGTTATCTTATCAGATCTCAGTGCTAGGTTCGATATTATGGATCACAAAATCCTCTAGACTCGTCTCAAACAGTGGGTTGAAATTCAAGGCTACAGCACTCAATTGGTTTGAATCCTGCCTCAAACATAGGATGTTTTCACTGGCTCGAGGCAAGTTCACCTGCGAGGTCCCTCCTAGGGCCAGTCTTCTCTTGTTTGTATTTGTTCCCACTTGGAAACATTATTAGGAAGCACAACATGTCCTGTTGCTTTTACTCCAATGATTCACAGCTGCACCCTCTTCACCTTCTTCTTCCTCTACCTCACCTCTAATATTAAGCCACATACAAAAAACTTCTGCCTCGAAGAACAAATCAGTTCCTTTGTTAAAGATAGTAACTTTCAGTTAAGAACCATTTCCAAACTCAAACCAATTCAGTCTTTCCATGATATGGAATCAGTAATTCATGCCTTCATTACATCAGATTTGGACTGCTGTCTTGGTCTTCCCCAGTCTTAAATAACTCATTTGCAAATGGGATAAAATGCTGCTGCAAGGATGCTGACTGGTATAAAAAAGTGTGAGCGCATCAACCCAGTCTTGGCCTCTTTTCATTGGCTCCTTGTCCAATACAGAATCTAATTCAAGACCTTGTAAATTATTTTAAAGCTCTGAATGATCAGACCCCATCTTATATTGCAGACTTAATTCAATTATGTTCAGCTTTTAGGTCTCTTAGATCAACAATAACTTATTTGAAGGTTCCATAGCTATGACTGAAACAAAAGGGTGACAGAGCATTTGCAGTCACTGCTGCACAAAAACCACTATGGAACTTGTTGCCTTTCGAAATTAGATGTGTTCCATCAGTTTCTGTTTTCAAATCTCATGTTAAGGCTCATTTATATTCCTAGACCTTTTTGGACCAGTAATTTTGCAGTCATATCTAAATGTACACTTTTGTTGTTACCTGTAACTGTTATTGTATTGCTGCTATTTTATTGCTTCTCTCTGTGATGTTTCTCTTTGTATTTTTCTGTCTCTTATGTATCCTGATGCTTTTTTGGACAGCACTTTGGTCGGCTCATGTTGTGTTTAAATGTGCTATAGAAATAAAACTTGATTTGACAATCGCTTTATTAAAAGGTTATTACAGAATGTAAGTATAACAAAAAAGCTATTACTGAAGAAAAGGTAAACCATATTTTGACAAAAGATTTGACCTCATTAAGCCCTTTGACTTTAAGCTTTTTTTGATAATACTCTCTTATAATAATAATAATAAAAATGAATACAAATATTAATACATTTTTTAAGTCATCTGATTTGATTCCTTTTTATGCCAACCCTTTAAGAGAAGAAGAAATGAATGACAGAAAAAACACCTTTAATGTCCATTAATTTGTTAAGATTTTTCAATATCAGTTAGTTCAGATGAAGTACTTACAGAAAACCTTTACATGTCAGTATGTTAGATTATTTGCTGTAGAAAGAAAGGGCACTTAATAAATAACATACATGACAAGTTTAATGGTTACAAATTACCTCATTTCCCCAGGTGATTATGTGTGTTTGGAAGGCTTCCGTGGGCCACCTGGTGCAAAGTGTTCACTCTGACACATCCCTGCAGCCTGGAGATAAACACATACATACACATCTTTTAGTTTATGCTTATTTTGTACTGTATCGTAATACTAAGTAGTGTCACCCCCGATAGAAAATGTATCCCTCAGCATCTGGAACCTGGTGACCAGGGTTACCGTTTCCCTGGTAAAGAGCAGGGTGCTGAAACCAGAGTGCTGGATGTTACTGAAGCAAAGACAGGGAATAAGAAGAGGAGGAAGTGAGGAAGGTAAAGATGAAGAAAAGTCAAAGAGAGGAAAGAATTTCCCAACAGACAAAGAGAGAAAATGTAGAACAGACTGGAAGAGATAAAGAGAAGATGAGTAAATGAAAAAAGAGAAATAAATTACTGAACAGCTGAGGGAGCAAACATGAAGAAGAAGTAGCTTAGGAATATAATAGACTAGGAGTTTGAGATAAGAGAGGAGGTTGGACACAGCGAGAGGAAGAGGTGAGTGAGGTTAAAACCACAGCTCGACATCTTTCTCATGGATTCTGTCACTTCTGTCACTGTGTGTGAGGGAGAAGCTCAGCAGCTCTGTCCATGAAGCTGATTACATGGACTCATTTCATGATTCAACTCCTGAGTGCTACATCACTTTGCTAAAACATTTAATGTCGCTACAGCCCGGCTTTTCTCTTTCATGTAAACATTTTTTGCATGTGAACTTCTTGCAGAGCTACCAATAAAACTGGCTCTATGATTAAGAGGGATTTATTTTTATGTGTTAAGGGGTCCTGGAGTAGCATTTAAGTCTCATCTCAGTTGTTCTGTACGCCATGATGTGACACACACATCAGGATCTGACATCTGCAAAGATGGGACGCCATCTTTGCAGATGTCAGATCCTGAAGTGTGACTACAGCTTTACAATAGTTGTAGCAGGACATCGCTTTATTTTCTGAAGTTAAATCTCTTTCCTCATTCATTTAGATAGAGCCCTGATCTTGTTTCCTTAAATAACTGCTCGTGGGTGTAGCCAAGATGGCTGCTGAATGCTGGGATTTGCCTAGGAGGACTTCTCCTTTACATTTTTTGTCTTCAAGCATTGAACACTGAAACGGGTGTAGGAAATTTTTAATAATGCCATGCCTTGGCTGAGATAGTGGAGGGAAACAGTTTTACATCTAATCCTGGTGGGGCTGCTCACTCCACCCACCCTCACACTTCTTACATCATTCCCTTTCTTCTTTGCAGCTGCTTGCATTCTGCCACCATTATCCATGCTTTTTCCTAAATATATGGAGGGTGGATGGGCACTGTATACTGCACAGAAACTCTGTGTATAAATCCAAATCTCATCCTCCTTAATGTCTGTGAGAGCCATGTTTCCCATCACACAGCAGAGATTTTCAGGTTTGCTTATTCCTGTTTGCAGCAGATCCTTGTATGTCAGCTTGGGGGCAAACCCTCTACCATTTACATCTTTTTTTATACAGACTTTTTTTTTTATTAAAAATAAACTCACACTTCACACAGATCACACTGTCTGATAATGGCAAAATAACAGATAAACAAGGAATGACAAGTCTGTAAACAAATTACCATAATCATTCACAGCTGCAGGGATTTAAACACTTTTTTGATGAGGCAACACTTAATTTTTAAGCTGCAGGCTTTGCAGATCAGAATTCGCAGTAGTCACTTTCATGTCTGTTGGTTAAACTAGTGTAAAAGTAGCTCGGTATCAGTGCGGCAGCCTGGATGTAAAGGTGACGTTAGCTTTTCGTTCTAGAAGGATCAGAAGGAATCTTGTGAATGTGGCTAACTTCTTCATCTTCATCATCTCCCACACTTGTTAATGATGCATTTATGTGTGTGTGTTTGTAAGAGAAGAGGGCGAGAGAAAATTGGCAGAGTGTGTGAGTATGTTGTCAGCTGAGTGTGTGTTGACTAATGAGGTTACACCCAAAGCATAAATAATGCAAAGGACTATATGAGTGAAAAAGAGAGCCAGTGTGTGCATTTATGTATGGGTGTGTGTGTGTGTGTGAGAGAGAGAGAGAAAACACACAAATGAAACGGTAAGCTTGACACAATGTACAGTTCAACCTCTTCCTCTTTTAACCCCCATTAATTTTTTTCCTCTCTGGCACTCAGTTTTTTTCCTCCCCACCTCCTTCTTCTGCTCTCCCATCTTCCTTTTCCTCCAACACCTCCCTTCCCTCCTACTGTGTCTCCCCGCCTTCAGCCTCCATCATCCTCACATCCTGCCACTCTCGTCTCTCTAAAGGCTGGCATGATATCTGAAGAGTCAGTATGTTTCTGATGCCTGTTTGTTGGCTTGCCTTCTGTTTAGAAACAAACTCAGGCACGCTGCCTGCTGTTAACCACTTCCAACGCTTCCAACACGCACTAACACCAATCAAATCCCGCCAATACACCAAGTATTTGGTAATGTATTAGTTTTTCTTTTTATAGCTGTGTTCAGCTCAGACTGCAAACACAGATGCCTCCATGATAGTGGGTTAACTCAATTCAGAATGCATTAAAGTTTGTGTATTTTTAATTTTCCTACTTCAATGTCAATAGTCCAGTGCTCTAATAAAATACATTTTTGTTGGGAGAAAAATGTTGGAATCCTATTAAGACACAAGCCCTGCCCTCCTCACTACTGTTTCTATTCACTACTCTTTCTATTCCTGTGAAAAGAAACAGTAGTGAGCTTTCTTTGGCTCATACGCTTTATGGTAATAACAGTAACACATTAAAACCTTTAGAGAAAAAGGAATCCATTTTTTTAAACTATGGCAAAAAGAGGCATTTCTGACTTTTGCATGCTGTTTGTGCTTACGTCAGCTGAATTGGTTAAAATGATTTAACTTGTTAGAAATGTTGTTTAGCTTACATATTTAGTAATATGTTTTCATTTTTGATACACAGGAAAAGAGAGCAGGAAAGGGGACAAATAGTCTGCTTGTTGGGTTCAGTCCAGTTGCATTCTACGATCACATCCCTCATAAGAGGAGAAGAGAATTGGTTTTCATTTGCAGTGTTTTTTTTAAATACAATCACTGGGGGGGTCATCAAAGTCAGACATTTTTTAAATCAACATGGCTTGCTGCCAGTTTCCAAATTGAGGCGTCAGCCGCTGTGATCAATGAAGCCATGCTGTCACAATGCATGGAGGATTTCACACAGGAGAGAAAGGCAAAGCAAAAAAAGCTTTTCTGTGTAGCTCTCAATGTGTCAACAGCTTTGGGTATATAATTAAGATAAAAAAAAAACAGTAAAATTGTCAACAGGACCAACACGAAACAGATTGTATGTGTTAGATTTCCTGCTGTAATGCTTTTGAATTAGAAAAACAATGTTTTTTTCCAAAGTAGAGGGCAAGAAAATGGATATCAGCATTAGCAAAAACAATCATTATGAAAAGAGCATCAATGACAGAAACTTGTAAACAATGCAGAGCAGACCAAGTAGCATCAGATTTTACAAAAAAAACCCCAAACTCACAGAATACTGCACAGATATACTGTATTTTATTCCTGAATGTGATTTTTTTTTTTTTATTGAATCTGTTCCTTTTGATCACGACTGCAGCTCACATTACACCTCCTCTTCACAACCAGCTGCTGACAAATTATTATTTACTTTAGTCAGTAATTAATGGAGTTAAATCTTCACCAGCCTGCACATACAGTATTGTGGGCTTCCGTATTCAAACTTTTAAGGGAAGATGGTTGAAAATACTGTTTAAAGGCCTCCCCCTTAGGTTTGTTTCCCAGTCTTAAAGTAGCTACTGCTCTGAGGAGAGACCACACAATCCAAACAGTGAAGAGATGCTGATACTGCAGTGTGTGTAGGTGCGTGTGTGTGTGTGTGTGCGTGTGCGTGTGTGTGCGTGTGTGTGTGTGTGTGTATCCGTGTTCAGGTTACTGTCCTGCTAATGGACTGGCAGATGTCTCCAGAGGAGGAGCGGTGGGTAGTCAGTCATACTAGTTCCCCATAAGTGCTCAACCACACACAGACACACTCGAACACTCTCTGACTGCACATGCACGCTGGCAGTTTACACACATAGTTAAACTCTCTGCAGTCAGCAAGAGTTGCAGCTGGGATGTCTTCATCACATGAGGGAGCTAAGATGGTGTTGCAAATAATGACAGGAGCAGAGATTGAGTAATAACTAAGAGAAACAAGCTGAGAGTGTGTGCGCACATGTGCTTCTGTTAGTGTTTCAGTGTGTTCATGTGCATGTGTGTGTGTGTACCACTCCCAAAAAAAAAACCAAAACTCAAAAATCAAGATGAAAGAAAAAGACATTAGAAAGGAAAAATGTTTATCGCCGTAACGGCTCTGCTGCTTAGATATCATTTCCTGCATACTGCTTAAATGCTGTTGCTTAGAGACATATTGACTGGGGTTGCTAGGATACCATTTTAATTGGTTGATGTGTGAAGCTGAGGAAGGGTTGTGGGGGTTTTTGGAGGTAGGGGGCCAGCTGTGAGCTACACTCATGCATCCTATCACGTCAGCTCTCTGTTATCCCTCTGTTATCCGGCAGATAGAGACCCACCGTAGAGAGACAACGCTGGCTCTGCAGAGAGCTGTGAAACAAGAGTCAGGTCCTCCTGAGTTGTGAAATCAAAGAAACACCACCACTAAAAACCAACAGAGCTTCTTTCAGCAGACAGCTCACACTTGCTGCAACATAAACAACTTTTATTGGTTGCTATGGTAAAAGAAAACTGGATCAAAACAATAAAAAGTAATAAAAATTCTAAAAATAGGAATCTCGGGAAGCCTCTAGAGAGTGCACCTTGGTAAGCTGAGATATGGGTGTTGTACAGCCTGAAGACGTTTGAAGACCAGTTGAAAGGAGCTCCATGAACAGTAAATTGCTCAAAGGCTACAAGCAAGAACTACTGCCAAGGTAGTCTCTTCTCTTCTCTTCTCTTCTCCTCTCTTCTCTTCTCTTCTCTTCTGTCAGCATCTGCAAAAATAATGCAAAAAATTAGGATACTGAAATATTGCTGCGTTTCCTACTCATTCTTGGAACATAAATTTAAAGATAGTAGAGTCAATAAAGTAGGGATAACTAGACCCACAATGTCTTTATTTGGAATGTATTTTTGACTTACTACATTTTTAATAATAATAATAATAATAATACATTTTATTTGGCAGCGCCTTTCACAGCACTCAAGGACACTTTACAGAAGATTAAAAACACAATAAAAATAAATAAAAACA
>JAPZDV010000023.1:4591771-4606210 GCA_029814665.1 Acanthurus lineatus | reverse complement strand
GACACTTTACAGAAGATTAAAAACACAATAAAAATAAATAAAAACAACAGACAGTTAAAAAGAGAACAATGAAATCACAGGGAATATGCAGATTTAAACAGATGAGTTTTGAGTCTTAAGTTGAACTGGCATAAAGAAACAATGTTACAGATGTCTGGTGGGAGAGAGCTCCAGAGTTGGGGAGCAGAGCAGCTGAAAGCTCTGCTCCCCATGGTGCTGAGGCGGGCGGATGGCATAGAGAGGTGAAGGGAGGAGGAAGACCTCAGGGAATGAAAGGGGGTGGTGATGTGGAGGAGATCAGCCAGATGGGGGAGGCGAGGTTGTGGATTGAATGTATAGAGAAGGATTTTTAAACAAATTACAGCACGAGTCACTGGAATTGATAAAGCCATGCCTGGTCAGTGCATTTGTTTTCTACAGGAGAGAAAGACAGAGCAAACAAGCTTTTCTGTATAGCTCTATATGTGTCAACAGCTTGGGGCATCTCTACAATTAAAATGGATCAAGAAGCAGTAAAATTGTCCACATGACCAAATCTTGATCACATAATAGATTGTGTGTGTTAAGTTTCCTGCTCTAATGCTTTTTAATGAGAAAAATTGGAAAAACAGTGGTTTGTTCAGAGGTATATGAAAGAAAAAATGGTGGGAAAATGGTGTTAGCAAAAATCCTAATTCTTACAGAATGCTGCACAGATAAACTGTAAACTCCACATCTGACTTTTTAGATTAGATCTAATTTTTTTTCTGGACTTGATCTATTCAATTTTTATCACGACTGCAGCTCTCACAACCAGCTGCTGACAAATTATTATTTATTGTAGACAGTTATTAATAGTGTTAATTCTTTAACAGCCTGCACATACACTATTGTTCTGTATTCAAATTCAAAAGGTGTTACTCTATAATGAAATACTGATAAATGTGAAAAATCATTCAGTCCATCATCTCTTTTATGCTCCCTCTTGGTGTTTTTATGTCAGTACGTAATGAGTGACAACATATGCTTGCTGAGTGAGAACTGTTGCCAGTGTTGTTTGGTACAAGCTTTTTTTTTTGGGACATCTACGACTTGTTTAAAGTGAGGTTAAAAAAATGTCCACACACCATGAATTATAGCTATAACTAGTAGTTTTAAAAACCATATCAACTCAAGTGGGTTGCTGAGTCCCCACCACAACTGTAAGAACAACGACAACTACAATGACCAACACTATTTTTGGGTCACTTTCAGAGTGATGTCATGAACTTTAGAAAAACTGACAGCTATTTAGAATCTGTCATATTTAGACACTAGATTCAAAACAGCTGACAAAATAGCAGAGAAGTGAATCAGCTCAAACAAACCCTTCACTGATTGACAAAGAAGAAGGATAAAAAGGATCATATTGGATCAAATTTAGCCTTTTCTGATGCCCTCTTTCATGATCTCCAGAATGTCGGCAAACTGATGTTGACTCATACAAAAGTAAGAAGAAAACTTGTCTTGAAAAGGTGACAGCTGTGATAACAGAGTGTTTGATTCTACCATTTCCTGTCATCGTTGAAAAATTCTGTAAACCCTTGTTCTTCTGGTTCTGTTTGTTTGTTCTCAAAGTCCTTGCAACATGCAGCAGCAGCAGGTCATCAACATTAATCATCCTGGAGTGCTCTGTGCTGTTGTACGTTATGGATCATCACTATGAATGCTCCCATCTTTTTGTTTTAGTCATAGTTCATTATGTGGAAGGCCCTTAATGCAAACTGTGTTAAAGACCATGTTTTGCTAGCAAAAACTGCAATACACAGTCTCCTGTTCTTTAGTAAACACCCTTAATGTTAAGTCAATGTAAAAACAGGAACGAGGAACCTTAGAGCAAGCTATAGGCATGACATACATGACCTACACTGCAGCACGGCAGCAGCCGTGGCTGGAGCCATTACGTTTCTAAGTTATCTAATAGGATGACATGATGAATTTATGGCACTTTAATATCCAAACGTCAAAGTTTAACTTCACTGTGACATTAAAAGGTTCTGCAAAAACACCTTTCTTGTCATTATTCAACACCTAAGCTCAGGGAAAAAGGAGGAAATTGTGAAAATATTTCACATTTGATTGGATTCTGCTCTGGTGACGCTAATCTTTGGTGCCCATCTTGAAGCCATACTGATTATTTAAATCTATTGTGCTGCAGGGTTGAAGATATGTTTAGTATTCATAGCTTTTGTGTGGTAAGGGCCATATTTGAAACATCATATACTGCCATAGTGTCATTGGTTTTGCTGATACTGAGATTCAGGTGAATGTTGTTGAACCATGTGACAAAGCTCTTTATCAGTCCTCTGTAAAATGGAGTGTTCGACTCTCCTAGAAGTGGTTGGGTTTTAGATGACTGATCATTTTTCAGACTTTATTTTTCACGGTTCAGGAAGAATTATTTTGCCTATTCACTTGAAAAGACAAAGCGTGACATGCCCGGGATCTGGTCCACCTTAAAGGTTTTCATGTGCAAATGTTAAAACTTTTATAGGAATGGCAACATGGTCTAGTGCCCGATTTTTCATTGGAGTTTTTTAAATTTCTTGACCTAAATATGGTGGAAAGAAACACTCACTTTTCTTTGTACCCTTCTCTTATCTGAGCTGCTTGAGGTGACTCCAGTTCCCTCCCGAGAGACTAATCAAGCTCCTTCAGGCTAAGCTGAAGGATACAGGGAATTATCAGAGGATCAATACCAACACCAGCATCCCCTCAACCAGCCGTCCATCTGAGCGATGGCCAGCTCGCACAACCTCTATCCTCAAACTGCTTCATGCTTGACACTCCAGCACTTGTTCTGGCACACTGGAGAGACTATTATTACATCATTTAGACGTAACCACATTACAGTCACAGTTATATGGCCTCCACACATCACTTTTATTTACTGCCACTTTCCATTTTAAGATTTTATCCTACTTTAACATTTAATGATTAGTGGGGCTTGGTTTTTTAGAGTGTGCTGTGCGTTGTCCCCTGTGCAAGTGTCATAGACAAATTCCTTTCTTTATTTATAGGACAATAAAATAACCTGAATTTAAACTATTATGCTTGATTTGGGGTTGTAAAACAAAGAGATGCACACTCACTGTCTCATTATGCAATCCCCCAGTAATTACGCATCGGTTAATGTTGCTGCGATTCTACTATGTTGACCTCTGCTCTTCCAGTTTGTCAGAGTCAATGAAGTCAATAAGATCCCCCACTGTGACTTATGAAGTGCAACAGGAAAGCCGAATATGGCTTAAGACAGATGGCCAGGCGTTTGGCAAAACTTCAGAAGGGTAACAATGAGTCTTTCTGTGCTTGATTGCATGCACAATTGTCCTTAGAAGTAGCTTGATCAATAGCAATCAATACAGAATGAAAGACAGTTATTTATTTGTGAAGTATGGGATTTAAACGGAAGCCACTTGGTACAGTTTTCTAGACAAGATGTGTCATTAACTATAAAGCAAGGCTCTTTTTTAGATGTAATGACCTTACATCGACCCTAATACATTTTAAACACGTTACATCTTATATCAGATACCAATTATGACAGTCAAACTAGAGGCCTAAATACACCCTTGTCACCTCCACCCCTCCTTAAAGCTTCTGTGTCTCCTTCTGAGACACTGTAGATGGAATAATTTCCCCCAACTACACCAGCACACTATAATCACTGATTACCACCTTTGACAACCCCCCTGTAATCAGCCACCACCATCTTATCACTAAGGACTGTGTGCATGTGTGTTTGAGTGTGTGCATGAGAAGAAGGCTGTGCTTTATGTGTGTGCAGATGCAAAGGTGGATTAAAATGTAGAGATTTACTGTAAACCTGAAGAAGATGGGAAAGAATAAATGAGCTTAAACCAAGTGATTATCTCATGTGAAAATAAAAAAAAAATACAGGGGTGCATGTAAACAATCTACGGCAAAAACAAATACACACACATCCACTACACTCTACACACATGCACAGGCTGAGTGGCTTGGTTGACTCGATCAAGTACTCCTACAAGATTAAATTTTTCAGATCTCATAAAGATCATGTCACCTCTGCTTTGTGATAGAAAAACTGATACTTAAAGTGACTTCAGGGCATATTGCAGCTCAATGTGTCAGTCCTGTGTGTGCTATTTCAAATGAATGCTATTTGTTGATGTGAAAAATGACAATACTGAACCTTGTAGGTGTGATAAGTTCTGGAGGGCTCTGTCATCAATCAGCACACGGAACAAGGTACAACAACACAAGCACACACTCACACACTCACACTCGTCCCTTCTGCCTCAAACTCACATTAACAAGCACACAAAGGTGAGCAGATAGACACAGAAACACACGTACTCACACTCTGAGATGTCCACAATGAAACATGCCGTAGCTAATCACCAGCCTGTGTTTCGGGGAGCCGGTGGAGAGAGGTGTGTCTCCTCTTGGGTCAGTGATCTGTGTGAATTATAGATCACAGCCTTTCTATTCCAGGTTCAGCAGCGGAGCCCATGGGAAACACTCAGGAGAGAGAGAAAGAGTATGATTGACATATACAGGAAGGAGAGAGGGGAAGAAAGTAGGGGGAAAGGAAGGGAAAACTGTGGAGCACAAGTTCAAGCTAGAATTTACAATTTAACACAACATGCTGTGTTTTTACGAGGCACAAATAAAGTCACGCTGTATTTCTGAGTCAGTCTGCTGTGCTCGATTTTCTGTAGATGTTAAGTTTTTATGATTCTCAGAAGCAAAGCTGACAACTGCCCTGAGTCCCCAGAAATTGAGGGGCTGCATAAAAGCTCCAGGCTCAATATAACTGGTGCTAATGTAATGAAAAATTTGGAGCGTTGAATTACAATTAAAGCTGATTGGGTTTTGGATTCTACTTCTTTACCTGAACTTGAGGCCCCGTCTTGCAAATAGTTTTTAGACAGTTATGATATCAGTCATGTGTTCATTCTGTATATTTCTTACTCTGTAATGTTTTTCATTGACATTTGAGCAACAGAGCTATTGTGGCCGAATTGTGTCCAAGCAAAAAAGTGTGCAAACTAAACAGAGAGTGTTTGGAACAAATGTTGACCAAGGACATAGTGACATATTGTTTAAGCATATATTCAGCTGTTTGATTTCCACATTTCTATCAATGCATTCAATATCTGTGAAACACTTATACAAGCAAGTTTTTTGGAGCATGAACTTTCCAAATCTTGCATGTGGTGACTTCTGTATTTTATCCTGAATGTAGACTGTGTCCTTGTGTGTGTTTCACATTTACTCAAATCTTGTTTGCATCTTTTACATTGATACATGCTATTACCATCATTGCTTCATTGGAATTTTTGTTTAATAATGACTAGTAAAATTAAATCAGTCCATTTTAATTTATTTAATCTAATCAATCCAAATATATCACAGTTTAATGGTCACAACACATTTACTTCAACGATCAATGATCAAGTGTGGAAAAAGCTTTACTTTGATGGTGTTTTGAGTTTGTGGAACTGTCATTTCAGACAAATATCAGTGCTTAATCTGCTCAACTCTTTAGAGAATGTATATTAACATGCTCAATATCCCTAACAAATGGCATGCTGTTGAAAGAGACTATCAGCATTTTCTTGCTTAATAAGTAAGCGCTCTTAATGGACTCATAATGCAGTCATAATCTCGGAGGAAAACTGCCAAAATTGCTATGTATCATTCTGTTTATTCAGACGTTAATCCCACTTTGGTAATTGAATCTCAGCATGGAGGTATTAGTGAGTCATCAGCTCCTCTTGGGTAAAATGGCAAATAAAATTGGTAGTGCAAGCCTGACTTCTGTAATCATAGTGATTTCTGTCTAATTACAGGTAGGTGTGTGTGTTTTATGCTCTGAGTTGATGCTGTTGAAAAACCAGAACAAGTCAACTTTTCCTCACATGAGCTGATGATGAGAGAGACCTTTAAGTCTGCGTGTTTGCATGATTGAGTATAAACGTTTGTGCGTGGACACGTGTGTGTACATGAGTAAGAACCACTGACTGTGATGATGGAAGTCAATACAACCCGTGTGATTCTGTGTCTCATGGGAGCGTTTGTCTTTGATTAGAGCACAGCAGAGAACGGCTGACTGCACAGGAACCTTAATTGTCTTCCTGAATCACTGCACCGTGACTTCTGACATGACCGACTGACTCTTCTCTCTGGAGTACACACAAAGTCAATTGTGACCTCGTGTTTGATAATGAAGTTTTTATGTATTATTCCGACTGAGGGTTGATGTTTCGGTTGCTTGCAATCATCAACTGGGAAATGTTGAAGTTAAGCTTCAAAATTCACTAACTGTTTACTAGACCCTGTCCTCCTTAAGCTGGCCCCTCACTAGATGACCATCAGGCAGATTTTGGGTCCAATTTGTCCCTCCCAACAACCCCAGGGTTATTGTGCTGAGCAAAACAGAGCACATGCAAGTAACGCAGGTGGATGTCCATAGGCAGCGTCCATTTTTGTTTTTTCTTTAGTCCTGTTTAATCATGCCAGTTTCTGCAAACCTCCATCCCTAGAATCACAGCTCTGAAGTCATTTAGTTCAAAGGCGAAGTTTGTACTGAACCATCTGCTGTGTTTGTTCTTGAGGTTAAAATATAAAAAATTGGTACATATGCCATCAAGTCTTTGGTCTCTCATGCTTCAAAAATCAGCTTAAATTTGAAAATCTCTGTGTGTATCAGGAGTTAGCAAGCAGCTGCAACCGACTCTCTGTTGTTGCACAGCAGGTATACAGTGTTCAGCAGATTCACAACTTGAAATTCATGGTTTGAAGGAATCAGTCCTTGATATTACACAGAGGCAGATAGAGAATGTTTTTTTAAGTCTGACCATTGTGTATTTGCACCCGTTGTCAGTGGTTTAGTTTACCACCCAAAGGTAGCTAATTAAGCTAATGTTTCATTTCAGTAGGCTTGCTGTGCTGGTTCTCAGTGAACAGCCAAAAACTGAAACAATTAAAGGTGGCAGTGGTAAAATCATTACAGTTAAAGTTCCAGCCTTTTCTGAAACAGTCAGCTCCTCTGAAAGTCAACCGTGTTCATACAGCAAGAAGTCAGCACTCAGTCATCTCTTGTCAGGGTCATCTCTTTTGTCTTTCCTTTCTTTGCTCAGGTTGACAAAATTCAAATGGTCCATATTCAATATAGTCTGTCTTTAGATAGCTTTCCTCTCGAGGCTTTATTTATTGCAGCAGTGGTGACAATTTAAACAGGTCTATGAAAACAATTGATTACCTGTGGATCAATTTGCTCTGGGCTGAATGTTGTATGAGCTAAGATGTTTGTCAACCTGAGTCAGTATTGTTGAGAGAAATGACTGCTGTTGACAGCTAAAAAACTATTGATTTTGGGGCTTTTTTTGTAATAATGCCGTTGTGTTTAAAAAAAGACGGTGAATAATATTCAGTCTGACATCAAAAATGTAAAGTAACACCACAAGCAGCACTTCTAAACTAAAAGACTTAAGTGTTTACATCAGGCCAGAACCAAACTTTCAAAGTCCTAACAGTGAATCGGGGGGAAACTGTGGGGTAGAAAAGGAAGAGCTGGAGTTGAAAGTGAGGGGCGGACAAGGGGATGGGTTTCTTTAGAGGGAGAGCGAAAGGTTTTTGACTATTTTTACTTGTTTTTTTGGCATCCCTGCAAGTTGCCTGACCACCTTCAAATCCATTCAACTGTAAAATGGACAAAAGTCAGATTTTAGGCTGAAAAATCTTTTCAGAGAAGTGAAGGGAACAGAGTGTGCTGTGATGTGTGAAAGACGTGATAAAGAAGCATAAACTTTACTTCTGTCATTTTTTATTTAAAAATAAACTTTCACAGATTGTTTATGAACATGCTGGTGTTCAAACTTTTGACAGAGGAACTTGCCTTAAGTTTAAAAAAAAAAAAAAAAGTTGTATACTTGACATACATCATACCCTTTTTTCCCCTTTGGTTTCTACAGGTTTACGAGAGAGGAACCAATGTGGAGCAGTTTGTGACCCGTTTCCTGCTAAAGGAATCAGCCAATCAGATCCAGTCTCTCCTGAACTCTGTGGAGAGTGCTGTGGACGCCATTGACGAGCAGCACAGCCAATCAGGGTGAGACGATGATGTTGTTACTGTGTCACATTGCTAAAAGTGAAATTTGTAGTGTGTAAGTGTGTGTGTAAGTGTGAGTTTGTTCATGACCATATAAATGTATTATTGCATTTTGTCTAAAATTCAGCTTGTTAGTGGTCATAATAACCACTCACTATTTCAAGCTGAAATCTCCAGTTACTTCCTTACACCGACACAAACACACACACACACACACAGACCCATGCAAGCCTGTACACACACACACACACACACACACACACACATTTTCACCACCCTCTGTCACTCTGTTATTTATCTTGTTCATCTTCTGATGATTCTTTCGTCAGCCATCAAAATTCTCTTGAAATGCTGGATTCCCTCTTTCTCTCTGTTGTCTCTTCTTTTCTTTCACTCCTAAACAGTCCCAGTTTAATTTCATTTTTCCTCATTGGGCTCTCTTGTTTTCCCAACCTTTCTTCTTTTCTTCCTTTCCCAGTCACCTTCCTGCCAAGGTGAGCCCACGGATGTCAGAGCGGCGTAATGAAAACACCGTCCCTGACTATCCCCCCAACAACAGAGTCAGTGCCAGGGAGGCTGTCAGGACCATTAACACTGCTTCAGGTGACAAACACACACACCAACACACACACACAGACACTGCAGCAACTCCTCTGAATTCATTGTTGTAGGCCATCCGTCATGCTGTATGTATGATTAGCCTCATGTCTACACACTCTGTGAAGGAACATTACTCTGGGTGAGCAGAAATCAAACTCTGTCTGGCATTCAGTAGTTTTTCTCCTCTCTACACAAACTCACACACACACACACACACACTCATCTCTACACATTTTATTCTCCATTGTAAAACACTGCAATCAGCATCCTGCACAGGTCTGATGCAGCTTTGTTAGCAGACAGGGCAATACAGAAAAACACGCAGAGAGATGAGGGTATGTGGTTTAGGAGAATAAAAGGGGAGGGCGAGAATGAGAGGAGGAAGAAGGTAGAGAAGAAGAAGAGGAGGAGACAAGAAATTGAGAGGCAAAGGAAAAAGAATGGAGAGGCTAAGAAAGCAAATGGAGAAGGTAGAAGGAGGACTAGAAGTCAAACCTGTGCGTGTGTATGCGAGACAAGTAAGCACTTTTTTGGTGTGCCTATGTGTGTGTGTGTCTGTGTGTGTGTGTGTGTGCGTGTGCGTGTGTGTGTTACAGCAGCTATGCAGGCACAAATTGATTGGGGCTAGTGGTTCTCTTTGACTATGTGAACCCTCATTATTCCCTTTCTTTCTCTCCTTCTGTCTCTCCTTTCCCCCACTGCTTTGTTTCACTTGTCTTCCCTCTCTCTCTTTCTCTCTCTCTCTCTCTCTCCCCCCCCCCTCCTCCTCCTCTCTCTCTCTCTCTCTGTCTCCTCCACCAGCTGGTAGTTAACGCTGCAGCGCAAGCTCGCCTTGACACTCTGCACCCACTTGAACAAATTGCTCACTGAAGAAATTACACTTCAGAAGTCGTTGAGATGTGGCATCGCTTTATGGCTACAGCAAAATACAGTTGAGTTGAGGCTCAGGGAGAAGAGAGGCTCAGAGAGCAGAGCAGAACATAAGCAATCTCACCTCAGACACTGTGATTGACAAGTGTCAGTGAAGGTGCTCAGTGCTGTTGTTTCAGCTTCAGTGTGTCATTTTGTACACTGAAATGGGGAACAAGTGACCAAGTGAAAAAAAATGAACATCTGTAGATAGCAGCACAGGTTCACTGTTCCACGTTCTCTATATCTCATTCAACTTCAAGGTGTTCTGTGGAATAAATAAACTGTTTTAAAAACACACTGTTTTGTTTCTCACTTAAACACATTGTGTTTATCCTTTAGCTCTAACTAACTTTTTGCATGTATTTCCTTTCTCAAAAAATTTTTTGCAAAGCCAGTCGATAGTATTTCAAACCTGCAGTGTTTACACTCGAGTTTACAAGCTAAGAGGGTTCTTCTTCACTGCTTTTACTGGTGGGGGCCAAACTTGAAATACATTGCTCTTTTGATCGAGCACTTCATAGAGTGCAATTACAAGGACTTTGTACCTTTTTTGCAGTTTAATATACAACATTTTGGAGTTGATTTTGGTTTCTTGATGTGATTATAGTAAAAAGTAGCTTATGACACAGAGTACATGCAATAATGTCACTGTACACTCACTGTTGACTGAGTGAATAACAGCTTTCCCATCAAACACAAATTGTTCCCATCTAACAGTACTTTATTTTGTAAAGCATAGCATAAGTGTTTAGGAGAACATCACACTCAGGCAGCTGTTGGTTTCCAATCATGTCAAAGCTCTGTGAGCATCAGAAGACACTGGAAACATTTTTAGACAGGTTCCTCATCACAGTAGACATTTTGTTGTTGTTCTTGTGTGGTAATGCAGCTGATGGCAGGCAGTGTTTGGTAGCTGTCTTGTTGTTGTGTTCATGGATGTTTGATTTGAAATGTGTGAAAGGAAAGAAACAGTGACCTTTTCAGGGCCAGAAACCACTTTCTCTTAACCCTTCCCATAATGTTATAACTGTATAATTTCTTGCCTAAGGGTGGAAAATTCATTCAGCTGTATCAATACATCAATCATCAATTTGTTATTGAGCAAATTCAACGGCAGTGAGCTGTTGAAAGAAATAATTAGATTAAATTTCTCTATTATCAGCAAAAACTGCATATGAATTGCTTTTACTTTATATGCTAATGTGGCAATACTTTCTATTTTCTAGTTCTGCCACCACCCCCCTTACTCTTACTACAATGAAGAATAGTCAAAATGATTTAGCTGAATGAATGCTCTGGAACAAACAGGCTCAAACAATAGAGCTGCTGTCAAAGCCTTTATTGATCTGGTGAGTGATCAGTAGAGCTGAGACTGTATTTCTGTAGTTTAATGAACAAAGTGATCAGCAGGTGGCCTTCACACTGTGCTAATCTGTGACACAGAAAACCACAGCGTTTCCTACAACAAGTCATATGAAGCAGAAATTCTTACTGTGACAACATACATGTCTTATGTACAAAAGCCAGTTGGGTGTCATTAGACCCATTTAAGCACGCACTTGGAAATGAAACACCAATTAGGTTTATAGGAGGTGTTTGCCTTTATGAGTTTTGTGATTTATGTCCTTACTGATGCAGTAAAATTAGGTGAGTGTTTTTAACAGTTATCTTGGTTTCTATAAAGCTTTTATTTTATTGTTATATTATATTTATTTTACATGCACAGATTCTGACATTGCTGTCAGACAGTACAGGGCACAGCAGTAATGACTCCTTGTCCTCACAACCGTGATAGTTTTACCCTATAAATCTAAAAATAAACACTCCTACATGATACACACACTGTCTGTTTTTGACAAAAGAGGCTTTATTTGACTCCATGCAAGAGTTTTTTTATAGAAAAAAATATTTTCTTCCAGTTATTTTCAGATATTATTTCCTCCTTGCATTCAGTAGAGTAGAAGCTTACTTGCTTTCTTGCTGAAAGTTAGATAATAAGGGTCAATACGAAGCTAAAGCAACAGCCAGTTATTGTACCGGTAGTCTTTTTTTATGCTATTTTAAAATAAAAAGTGGAGATGAGGGAACAGTTAGCCTGGCTTTGTCTGGACATGTCAGCATCTCAAATGCTTCAGTTTTTTGTGTTAATAAGTTTTAGATGTGCTGGAGAGTTTGGACAGAGCCAGACTAGCTGTTTTCCCCATTTATAGTTTTGTAGTAAGCTGAGCTAAATAGTTGGTGGCTGTAGCTTTACATGCACTGTGCACTGTGATGCACAAAGGACATTTAGTGCTAACCAGCCGAGCTGTGGTGCAGTGGCAGTTAGGTTCTACAACATGACAACACGCTCACTCAGAGCGTACTGAAGACACACAAGTCTCTCACTGATAGCGATAAAGTTGACAAATGAAGTGAAACTGAGAGGTCAACCTTATGACACTGTAGAAGAGACTCAGGGGGCAGGAACACTGAAAGAAGTGTATCAATGCAAAAAAGAACCATAGAAGGAGATGGTGGGCAGATTTCAATCAGGTAGGGTTTTTCTTGTCATAGATGCAGTCTCTGAACTTTCTGCTTGCATATTGTGCATCTGCTCAGTTTTGGATAATATTTCATTGAGATAATGACAGCCTTCATGCTGTGAGACTTTTCTGCTAAGATATTTATTAATCTGGCCTTGGCCAGGAGCAAAGTATTATAGAGATTTATTACAGAGACATATTTTTTTAGTTGAGTAGTATTTTCTTAAAATGACTTGCTTCACAATTTGTGGCCTTTGATCCTGACCCACATACCCACGTGCTCATGGAGACAATATGTTGTATGGATCCCCTCTTAGTTTCAACAGCAAGAGGGGAGCCATACAACTGAAACCAAAATGTCTTTAAGTAAGAAGGAATCGTCCAACAAATACTGTGACTGACTGTGTGATATGCAAACAAACAAAACACACATTGTCTTCAGTTTTATAACCATTTTGTTTTAACTAAACCCTTCCAAGTGCATCTGCATACTAAGTGCACTCTATAAAGTAAGTCAACATAATAACACTAAACAACTTGGACATAAATAAAGCCACTGCAGTAACCTTCAAATAAAAATCCGAATAAAAATTTACTCTGTGATTTCTCCGACCTTGAGATCAATTGTGATCAATAATAAAGCTTTTGCTTTTAACCTGAGTAAAAATAAAATTGTTTTTTTTTATGATTAGAAAGCTTCTGTGGTAAACCAGCAGAGTGTCCTAATTAATGGAGTCTTCAATAAAAGCAAAAGCTAGCTGTATTGTGGCTTTTTTCATCTCATCGCTGCCTTTTATTTCTTCCTCTGCTTATTGAAATTGCATGTTTGAAGCTCTGCTTTAAATGCATTAAAATAATAGATAAAAATAGTTTATTGTGTGACAGAAAAGCAGTTTTTTGTACATAAAAAGTTTCAGAGTTTTACCAAAATAGCACATTACACTGAAGAAGACCTTCAGTATCATAAAGTAAAGACCCTCAGTTCTATAGTTTATACAGATGATCCAACCGTCTACACAAAAACATCCTTCAACACGAGACATGGTCTCATTAGTTGGAAGTTCTTGTAAGTTGTTTACATTTCATTCACTTTTTTAAGTAAATCTGCATGTAAATGTAGATTTTAGTGCTGTTTGCCAACATGAGCTTTTGTTGTTCTCTTTTTTTCCATTCTCAGGGAACAAAGTGCAGAAAATGTGACAATTTAAACATTAAGTGATATATATATAAGTTTTGTGTCAGTAACATGCTCTTGTGTAAATTCTTCAGCTTCATCTCTTCATTAGAGAATAATGGATTCAAGTTGAATGAAAGTATAAAGATGACAGCTCAAACTGACAGGACTTTAAGTTCTTCCTCTGTCAGAATCCAAACATCTGTCACCTGTCGTTCAAAGGTATCCTGAGATATATTCAGCCTACAGCGTGTCACAACAGGTCTCTGAGTTATGCTCTGCAGACACAGGCTTGAAATATATCACCCTTTGATGTTCTGTTGACAGAGGTTTGGGTGAGAATGTCATGCTGGTTGAAACTACAACACTGTGTTGGTTCAAATTTGTCACCCGCTGTGCATCATCTGTTCGGGTCTTGATGGGCACCCTGAAACCTCAGAGCTGCTGAGTTCATCCTTAACAGCAATGCGTCCCTGTGAAGTTTAATGCCTTCCTTCAGGGTTCATCAACACCCAGCAGTCTTAACTCTGATGTTCTCTGTACAGTAAAAACTCTCAACAAAGTCATTGTATTTCTCATTTTAATAAACAGCATGTAGCAGCTCTGAGCAACAATGGCTGTCAGCAGATTTGATTTCAGCACAAGCTGCCATTACGTTAACAGCTAGTCAGCATCAGGACAGTAGCTTTTGCCAGAGGATAAAGCTCTGCTTGATTGAAACATTTCCCAGCTGAATATGAAGTGGAGTGTTTCTGGTTATTGTACAACCTTGAAGAAATGATGAAGAAATTTAGTAATATTGTACAATTACTACTGTTAAAGTGTTTGTTATTAAGGCAGCAGATAAAAATGTTTTGTCATTATGCAGTGCGTATTCAAATCAACAGATATGAGAGAGGAGGTGATCACATTCAGGCAGGTGATTGTAAGGCTGAAAAGGTAACACTTTAACCAGCATTTAGCCTTAAAAATTAACCCTCACGCTTGAATACTGTTTATAACATGCTACAGTGTATTTGTCAGCAGCGGTAAGGGAGTTTTTAAATGTTAAAAGTGCATTTATCAATAAATAAGATTTCTCCTGTAAAAAGTATGTAAATAATTGCTACCCAATA
>JAPZDV010000023.1:4554559-4591671 GCA_029814665.1 Acanthurus lineatus | reverse complement strand
CTACTAAGTCAGTTCTTCATTCTCCAACTTCCTTATTTTTCTCCTCTACTTCTGGCTGCATTATACGCACATATATATATATATGTATATATATATATATATATATGAAATCTCGTAAGAACTTTGTCTTCTCCCCTTTTCTTGTCATAATAGTATGTATAGAGGTGTGTTTGTGTGGTTTGTTTTTCACTGTGAATTGATCAGAGTTTCCGCAGAAACAGACAGAGAGGAGCAGAAAAAGACCAAGCAGTGAGTGGGAGATGAGTTTGGGTAAGAAACAAAGAGCAGAGGGAGAACGAGAATAAGGAAGCTAAAAATATCCACCACCACCTTTAAGTCGAGCAGTGAATGCTATATGGTGCTGTGTTCAATGCATCAGTGCGTTTCTCCTCTAAGTGCATCTCTCACATTAGAACGCTTGATAAAAGATTTTTTTATCTAGCATTTCTTGCTAGCTGCTTTTTGTGATTCATAAGAAGACATATTAAGGGTTGTCAAAATTATAAATGCTGCTTCATGCAGCCACTTTTATGTGACCTGCAGTCACTGTCCAGAGAACGATCGAGATGCTGGACACGGTCAAGACTAGTGACAGAGAATAGAGAAAGGAATCTTTAGTGGGTGTCTAACCTGTTTTTGTCCCATCAAACAGTTTTTCTTTGTTTTACTGATTAACTTGGGAAAGAGTGTGGCCTGTGCCATCCAGAAGAGAGGGGAGAGCCAAGATTAGCCTTAGATTATTACACAGGCATATGGAAATTCTGATTTGCTGTAATTCAGCTTGAATACAGTTCAGCTTCACAGAGACAGTTAACCCAAAATTGAAAATTCAGTCATTATCTATTTGCTGCAATACTGATGAAAAGTCAGGTCAAGTTTTTTAATCCACAATATTTCTGAAGCTTTACAGCAAAAAAGTGTTGCAGCATTCTCCTAAATAAGTGAAAAAAGGACGGGGACTTGTTTTAAAATAAACAAGCCTAAATTTTGACACCATACAATTTGCTTGGCTCATTCTAAATCTCTGGGAAGCCCTGTGATCCCAAATTAATTTGAAAAGATGTTATTTGGACCCTTGAAATCCTCACTGTTAGTAAAAAGGGTCAACACTCACCCTGTCTGAAGCGCTGGGGACAGATGAATATCTGAAAGTAAATTATAGAAGTAATTATAAAAGCATAAAGTGAAAAATAACTACTTATATAGGAAGATTTATTACCAACATTGTTGAGACAGGAGACTCCAGATAACAAATAAACAAACTCAGTTATCTGGTGTGAAAGACATTGACAGTGACCTTTGACATGCCAGGTAATTCACATGAAACATTTGACCATCAGTTCAGCACAAATAGGCTGCCACTTCAATCAGGCCCACAACCAGCTGATATTTAGTGACTGCTTTAAATACGTTTGATTGTTACATCACACAGAGGTGAAGCAGACAGAAAACACGTTGGTGAACTTTTCTAGTCATTTCATATGAGAAGTGTAGCAGCAGAACTTTTTTTATGAATCACATCAACAACTTTAGATACTAGCTGACACAGAAAGGAAAGTTAAATTAGGTGTGTGTCTCAAATCAGGTTTAATTGAAGAGAAAGTCAACAGAGACCCCCCCCCTCTCCTCACTGTGCTGTTAGATTTAAAGGCTGTTATTCCTCACACACTTCGCTAATTGACTGGGACTGGGATGCATTTTCTTAGCCCATCGAAATGACCACTAGGCTTTTATCTCCAGCTGTCTCCATGGTTACAGACTATGGTTAGGTGGGTAATTGCGTGTGTGTGAGTGTGTTTGGGGTGGAACAAGGAAGCTCCTAATTGACTGGCTGTTAAAGCTTTTAATGAAGAGTGGGCAGCAGGCTCTCCAATTAGCTGTGTGAGGGCCATCAAGGGATGAAAGGAGGACAGCAGCTTAGGAGAAAGAGGAGGAGACGGGGAAGGAAGAAGACAGTGAGAGGAGAAGAGGAACGAAGAGATTCATAGAGGTGAATTGGGAAAGAAAGTGAGGCGTTTATCTAATGCGGGGTAAATAACAGGAAAACAGCTTGTTTTGTCAGTTATTTCACAGAGTTTTAGTTCTACCAACATACACAGATAAGCAACAGAAATTAACAAAGAAAGGGAATGATCAAGTCATGACTGCACATTTCTTCTTTTATGATTAAAGTTTAAGGCACAACGGGGGTAACTGGACACTTGTGTGTTTACGGTTTTTAAAATTTATTTCAAAAGGCTCATTTTTAAAGTATTCAACTTACATAAAGTTCACAAAAATGCAAGAATAAAGAGTCTCCAAAGAGCCAAACCCATAAAAAATCTGAAATAGATGAACTTCTTTGTGAGAGATATTTGCTAGGCCTCTTATAGCCTTACACCCCTAGAGGCCTGATGGCATATGAGTCCCTGTTCATTAAAGTCTAATATGTATATATTTATATACATGGTTTAAAATCTGAAAATCACACTGGACAAAAGAGCCAATTATATAACACTATTATTACACTATCAAGCACCTCCCAACTGTCCATTTCTTCACTTTGAACAGAACAAGTTTCTTTGATACACAGATGTAATTGCCTTTTTTTCAGCCTCTTAAGAACTCCAACTTTTCATTGTATATTCACATCAAAAGAATAGAACCAAAATGAGAGGAGAAAAAGGAGTATAATCAGGTTTCTCTAACAATACTGTCAGATATATTGTAATGTGCTGCCTACAATAAAAACTATGTGGTGTTATGACAGTATATTGTCCTGGAAACTTGTCTTGAAGTAAACATGCACACCAAAATATTTTCTTTTCATTGATACATTAATTTTTAGTTTAAATAGGTACATGTTATGTTGCTTTGAAGGACAAATATTGCAGCAGTGACATTACAGATCATGGAAATCTGATTTTAATAAACATGGTTCAATAAATGCAACATAGATGTGCCAGATTTTGCCACATTACAGAAAACAAGTTAATGCAAGTTGCTGTGTATCCATAGTGGTTCATTCTGCCTATTTAGACTGTTTGTGTGTGTGTGTGTGTGTGTGTGTGTGTGTTTGTTTTGCAGGTACAGTAGAGGTGAGGAAAGAAGGTCTGGAGGCTCAGATCAACCGCTTAGCGGAGCTAATCGGACGACTGGAGAATAAGGTGAGGAATACTGGACAGATTTACACACACAAATATACACTTATATAAACTGTTTTGGTGATATATGGAGATGCTGCATTGCCTTGCATTACTTCCCTGAGGGATTATTGTAACTAAAAACTACTTTGCCAACACCAGCCTAATAATTAAAACACAATACTTAAAGGAAAAGACCGGCTATTCAATATTTTTGTTTTGTGTGGCTCTTTTTCAAAACTTAACATTGAAGGAAGAACAAGCTCTGTGTTACCTTTTTTTTCTACGATCCTTTAAAAGAATCAAAGTCGCTTTAAATCCCTTCAATCAAAGGTCACAAAGGGTGACCCTAACTAGGGTTTTTACGCACAGGCTGGGAAATTGAAGGTCTGCAGAAGGGAGGAAACATGAGAAATCGAGAGGAAGGAAAAAGCAGAGGGTTGATGAGAGTGCAAAGGAGGAAATAGAGTGTTAATTAACACTAAATGATGGAGAATAAAGGACAGAGAAAGAGATTAGATGAAGAAAGGCAAGAGATTAGAAGGGGGCAATTTAGGGCCTGTTAACAAACATTATAAATCCTCATTTTGGTAGCTCTTTGGGTCAAGAGACCTTTTTGTCATCATTCCTTCTTCTCATCATTCTTCATTCACCCCTTTTCTTTTACTTTCCCTACTCCTCAATCTCTGTCTCTCTGTTCCTCTGCATCCCCCAAATCTCATCTAGTACTGAACCTTTTAAGGCTAATGCAGCCCCAGCAGACTCAGCTGTTTTTGGAGGATTGACCCTCTTCGACAGAGAGACTGAAGAAGAACAACACAACAATACTTCTGAAATGGCAGGAGAATGAAAAAGAATAGAAAGAATCGAAAGAATACCAGTTTGTGTTAACGGTCAAGTGGGTCTCACCCCTGTCCTGGTTACAAAACAACCTTTAGCCCCTTGACCCCAGCTGCTAATTTAATAAATCTCTAACAAACTGCCACAGTTTAAATTGTTTTACTCGACTGAGTGACCTCTGGTTTAGAAGAAATGATTGAAACTCCATCAACTCGAGGATTGTTCGATAATCACCTTTGACCCTGAAGCCCTCCTGAGATCCCGTTAGTCAACTCTGTGGTTGACTTGTTTACAGTGACTGGCACAAAGACACATCCTCTCACAGTTCACTTAACACAGTCAGGTCTGATTTTTTACCTGTTTGGACAGAGAAGAAAACTCCTTGGAAAGATTCATTAAAGATTTTATTATTTTAAAATCGAGAAATTGGTATAAGTAGAGATAACAGTAACAGTTTCAATTACCCATTTTTTTCTATTTCATCAACAAGATAAATCCAAAGTAGCTTTTTACAGTTACAGTTACAGTTATCAGTGTTAAACACCATTACAGTAACCAAAAAATGAAGTGAAAAATGAAAGAAAATCAGGAATTAAAGGCTTTTAAATGAAAGGCCAAATGAAGTTTGACTTACAGCATGGAAATTAATGCGTTATTATCAGGAATCAGTTAGAGATTTACTAATCCTAACCCAAACATGTAGTGCAAGATAAGGTACAACAGGCAAGAGAATAAGGGAGTAACTACTTTTTCCTTGAGAGTTACATAACATACATAAATTAACAGACATAAATCAAATTGTAAGTAAATTGAAATTACAAAGTAGTTGTGTAATAATTACAGTAGTAGTTAGTGGCTGATTATCGTAGTTTTGTTATTAGGTAAACATTGGTAATAGTTCTAATATTGAAATGAAATTATTCATGGAGTTACTTTAAAAACAAATCATGATAAACAAAAAAAATCCTTTAAAATATGTCTTTATATCATTAATATAATGTAAATTATTGTTGTTGCAGGAAAGCAAAATTATATTACTTATCCCATAAATTGAAGTAAAACTTTCAAAGCTGCAATTAAAAGTAGTTAGTTTACATTTTTAAAACTGTGAACAAACTTATATGAAATAGTATTTGATATAAGTATTATGTATACCTGTCTCTCAGGTGATAGAGCACCAAGTCAAAGGGCTGTCACAGTAACCAAAAAGTCAATTAGTATTTATGTTTAATCATCATGATCTCAGTATTGACTCAAATGATCATGATTATGTTTTTTCCATGATCCAGAAGCCCCTCCCTCCCTATTATTCGGAGGATACATGTCCCTTAAAAAAGTATTTACTGCTCTTGAAAAAAGTATTTCCCAAAAATAAAATGTAGAGTCCACTGGTGGTGTCAGGGATTGCAGGAGGTTGTGAGAAACTCAGACTTTCTCTCAGTGTTTGACTTCACCTACAGATGTGATGTCTTTGTTTTTCAAAATCACAAGCGAAAGCTTCCATAAACACCTAGGCCTTTTTTTAAAAAATTTTTTTATCGTCTTTATTTAGAGGTCTTGCAATGTTGCTTCACTTTCACTTGATTTTCCACATGAATAAAAGAGTCTCTTTGTAAAAAGGAAAAAAATTACCATGAAAAACAGCAGAGCACCTTGATGTTCATAGAATAAAAGAATCCCTTACCATCCTTGTTTGTTGCAAAGTGTGTTTTCAGTGTAATAAAAGCCAAAAAGGAAACGAAAGTCAATCCTCTGCTTGATAACTTCTTCAGACAACCTAATAGTATCCTGCAGTAATCATGTCAAAGCAAAATATGGCTTTGAGGAGGCGTAGTGAATGTGGCTTTGTCCGTGTCCCTCTGTTTGGCCTGGTATTACCTCTACGGATCTCAGCATTAAGAGTCTGGAAGAGGAAAGGATTTATCACACTGCGTCACAGTGAATCATTGTTTACTGAATGAATAATAAGCCTGCTACACACTGATCTGAGTGATGTGGTGCCTGGTGAGATGAAAAAAGTGCCCTGTGTTGGCACCTCTGCTCTGTGATAACACACAGGAAATCCTGTTACCTGGGAACCTTCCTCAAAGAGAGAAATTCACATCGCCACTGTTACCAAATCTCACAGTCAGATTCCCCTGCTGTCTTCCTCCAAGCTCCTTTGGGAGTTTGTTTGTTCTTTTGGTAACCAAATATCAATTCTTTCTTGCTCTCAGTAGGCAGACAAAAAAAGGCAGTTCTCACCTTGCAATGTTGGTCTCAGCTGATAGATTTTGATTTAAGCTGCACATCTGGTATGGGTAATACTGAGGTTGAATACTGACAAGAAAATTTATACAGATCTTCAGTATTTTTTAAAGCAAAAAATGATGCTGTCTTTGAGGAGTTGTTGCACTTTTACAAAACTATAGGTTTTATATTCCACTCACTGTATTAGCATAACAGACTATGATGCATTTGTGGACCAGACTGTCAGCTCCATCCTTTTGGTTTCAGTCTCCCATTTTCCAACCTTCCATGTGTGGAAATATTGGTAGTATTTGGGGTTTCCTTGCTTGGTCTATTGAACATGACACCGTGGCTGCATGTTGACAGAGTGGGGGGACAGAACATCAAAAATGGTTATTCAGATCATCTTTGTGAAATTTTCTCCCCTTGATTGCTGTCAATGAGGGGTTTTATTATCCTGACAAGTTTTAGAGTCCCTCTTAGAAGAGATAAAGCCCTGATATAGAAACAGGCTGCGTTTGTCCTCTCTGTCCAACAGTTGAATAGGGTCTGTCCTCTGTGTACTATTGAGCTGCAGGACAACAGGAGGTTTTTCAGATCCTTATTGGATTCTGAAGCCATGACCTGACACATCACCCAAAGGACATGGGCATACTATGTTAGCTGCTCACCTCCATCAATTTAAAGACATTCCTCCTGCACAAATGTGGCTGCAGGACACAATGTATTTGACAACTTGTTTTCAGGAACAGTCTAAGGGTACCGCACACTGCCTTTTGACTATGCCCTGCCTGGAGGATGCTACGGGTAGAGTTTGGGTTTGAGAAGCCTACACAGCAAATCTATTGAGCTTCAGGAAGCAATCTCTTTTTTTTTAACCCCTGGTACGGGGACAGATGTGTTTATGACATTGTACAGCCGCACAACTTTGGCTCATGTGTCAGCTCAGTCCTAGACATTCTCTTGTTTTTAGGATTCTGTTTCAGAGACTGGAGGAGATAAATGTGATGCTCATACTGGTCATTCTTTCAAGGCTTGGTACTGTGTGAGCAGGCTGATGTTTGCTGGGCTGTTTTTTCTGGTTACTCAGAGGCTGCACGGAGTGAAACAGTATGTACCTGTTATAGGTGAAATGATGAAAACTTGACATTGGTGTGGAAAGAGGGTCTGGGCCACCTGGTCTATCCAGCCTCCTCATAATGGCAAACACTAGAGAGGGGGCTGTTTAATGCAACTTTTGAGTTGAATGATATGTGCCTCAGTTGCATGATAGTGAGCTGATGGTGCTTAAGTATCTGGTAAAGACACCCTGCAAGCCTTGGGATAACTCCTCTCTCAGGGTTTTGTCATTTAACGCAGCTCTCTGCTTGCTCTGACTTCAGCTTAAAAAGTTAGTAAATCATGGCTCTATCAGTAAGGACTGCCATGCTGCTCAGTGGGGACTGCAGGAAGGCCCTACTAAGATCAATACCCACTTGTTTTATGAACTTAAGGACTTTTTTGGGGTTAGGTTTGGAGTCTCAGTTGAATGCTTTTTGCCCCCCATCCAGCGCATTAGTTAAATTAGTTAAACTATGCCTTGACGTACACCGCCCCCTATTGATACATCAGTAGATGAATGATGTGACTGGTGAGTCCTGTCCAAGAAACACCTCCAAGGTGGGCTTGAGAGTTAGACCCTCTTACTTTTCAGCATGAACTCATCATGTGGTGTAAAATTGTTCAGCCATGTTCAGTGAAATGACTGCTGATTACAAATGTAAAAAAAATGTTGTTGTAACAACCTGTTCACCCCCAAAGAGTGTTCTTTTTGAACTAGGGTTACAACATCATAACTTTTTTCAATATTCTAATCAGGTAGTGCTGTTTAACCTTAGAAAATGCTTGACAAAAGAAGATGTGTACATTAATAAAAGTCTTTTGGGTAAATAACAAGGTAGACAACTCTGGTTTGGTAAAAAAAAAAAAATAGCAGAGAATGAGGCTTAAACTCTTGGGTACAAAAACCATCCAACACACAGCACTTCCATTTCAGTCCAGCTGTGACCAAACTGTGACACATTAAGCTCAAATAATCCATCTTGAACTCAGTATGTTTCAGATAGCTTTTACAGTGTGTCTGTGTATGTATGTATGTGTGTATGTGTGTGTGTGTGTCACCTGCCCCCTGTGCCCAAACCCTATTGACTTGCCTTTTCCTGCTGCGTTTGGTAAAAATCTCAGTTACCCAGCAAGTGATGCAGAAACTATTCATTCACAGTTGCATCAGTGGTGCACATCAGTCACCTTGGTGACAGAAACCTGCTGCATTTGCTATGATTTATTAGAACAGGTTTATATAACTGTGACTCACAGGATTTTAAAGGAGCAAACTCTCTTCACACACAGACACACATAAATTTATTGTACCATTGGCCCACCTGATGTTTCATCTAAATTTAATTCAACTATTTGTGCCTCTTTCACTCTTGTGTTGAATGTGACCATTTGCTTAAGTAAAACCTTTCCCTGAAGCATGGGAATTTTGTAGCTTTGAGTGTTTGTGCCTTTTCAAACCCCCCCCAAAAAAACTAAATCAAAAGTGTTGGAAATTGCTTAAACATAAACTGAAATCATTAGCTTGTCTAGATTTCAATGACAGTAGTAACATAGCATTATTTCATACAACAATAATTAGAACAGTATCTGTTAATGACAGAAACATTCAGTAAGTATGAGCTGGTCTTGTGGAGTTTGAAGAAGGTCTAGTTGTACTGCTCTTTATTTCATTTGAAAAACTTTGCATCTCTAAACCTTCAGTCATTAAATAGTAGCCTATTGCTTTTTCCCAACACAAACTCAAAACCTTCCTTAATTCTGTAAGTCATTTTCTTTTCCTGCCCAAGTGGAGCACAGTAGTTGTAAATATGAAGACTGATCCATGATTTTTAGGTTGTTATTTTCAAAATCCATTCAGTGACTGAATGAATTGAAAACAAGAGTTTAAACTTATAAAATTTAATGAATAAATTTTTAAAACTCTTAAATAACAACAGTTTCCACTGTAAAATAAAAAACAATAGTGCTCCATGGGTTCCATGTAACAAAATAGACAGTCACCTGTGAAGATACGGACTTTTGGCGCAGTAAATTTAGCTTGGCCTCAGTCTTGTAGCATTGTATCTTGCATGCAGCTATCAAGTGCATACTGAAGACCTTATTACAGCCTTTAAAATGAATGCACTGGAAACAGAAAAAAGGTCAGGTTGAGGTGGTTCAGCATTATCGAACACTGGCTAGCTAGAGCTGATCAAATCTGCAAGTAACTGAGCATTTTTGCCAACAACCTTTAAGGACGTTGGCAAAGGGCCTCCTCTTGTTTACCTCTTGTTTACCTCTCTGTGAAATCGAACACAAATTGTTTCAGAAATGATTTTTATTTTTAATTTAAAACACTTATGTGTTGTAGAAGAATGGAATTTTTGACAGGTGTCACACTCTGGACTGGTATTGGGAGGGGGGCTTAGTGAAGGTCAGTTCAGTCCTTGATAAACTATAAGCTGCATCCTTTAATTTTGCACAATAACTATTGAAAAATTTTCCTAAGTAACTCTTTCCATAGTTCTTTTGTCATGTGTTTCAGATGGAATTTTGGAATTTTTTTTAGTTTTCTTGTATGTTCAGATCTTTCATGCTGATATAATTTATTCTGTTTGATTTCTGGCTTTTCTTATTGGCATGCATTCACCTTCTCTCTCAGCTTTCCTGCCATATTCCCTGCTGAACTTATTTCCATCTTGAAAAGACACATACCCTTTTTCATGCCTGTTTCTGCTCTCAGTGTGTCCACTTATATGTCTGTACCCCTTGAGTGACTAATGTCTGCTTCAGGCTGTGGTTTTCGTAGATGCTTTAGTTGGTCTTTTTGATTGACATATTGCCGCTGTTGTTGTTGTTATGCTTTCTCCTTGCAGACGGTCTGGTTTGATCTGCACCAGAGGCTAACAGACACAGATGGCACTGCCAGCGCCGTAAGTACATGAATACAGTGCTGAATGAATAACTGCCGTTTATTAAACTGCAACGCACAGCCCGACCTCCAGCGTCACCTACTACTGTCTTACAAAGGCCAACAACCATCAAGGCAGTCAGACTGAGTGTTATAATCCTGCAACATGACTTGATGGCCAGCAAAGGATCTTAGTAGAGTGATCATATTCATTTAAACTTAATTAGATCCCCATAGGGCTATCACATTATAAGACATATTATGTTTTTTCAAAGTGCACCATAACATATATATCTCATATAAGTTTGTAAATGTAGGGTTAACCTTTTGTATTGACCACAAGACATAGTGACGTAAATAACAGTGGATAGCACCTCTGCAGGACCAGCATCTGCATGGAGTGTTCAAGGTTCAGTGCCTGTCTCATGGGCGCTGTTTTTTGAAAATTGTTTTGTTTTGTGTTTGTGTTTAACCTGAATCATTTATAGACACGAGTATTCTGTGTAGGAATTACTAGTGTCAGACACTATTGTATCTTACAATAACTAACACCCAGAAAATATCCGCTGTACTAGAAACATACAGCATGTTGAGGATGTGTGATATTCTTTGTGATAAAGATCAGTGATTCATAGAAAAGACACAAGCATTGTGTAGGCTTCCTCTTTTCAGGCTGTAATAGGTTTGAATCATAAATCTGAAAATTTTCGATTACAGAAGCTCAACATTTGACATCACTTTCAGGCATAGTTTTAATCAAGGCTGCTATTACATCAGTTGCTTGTAAGCCTGCAGTGAGGTAGAGATAAGAGTGTGAGAATGCAATCAATAAAGCCAAAAGCTATCTTACAGGTCTGAATGCCAGCAAAAAGCCATAAGCAATCTGTAGCCTAGAGACAGTTACAGTTGTATTTTATTCACATGCACTATTCAATAAACTCTGCAGTGCAAAGAAGATACATGGGAACAGAAAAGTAACTACTTAAAAGAGCTCAGCGATGTTAGTCATTTATGTTTGAAAGAGGTATTACCTGCTATAGTTTATTACATTGATCCTTGCTAATGAAAAAAGCTGTGAAACCAGTGACACCAGTGGATAGTTTAAGTATTTTACTCAATAAAAAGTGTGATAAATGCAGCCTGAAAAATGCATTCCCTGTGGTTTTGTCATACATCAACAGTCACAACAATACAATACTGTTAGTATTCACTCTGAAAACTCTCTGCAGCATCATTCCCACCAAAATCTTAAAGTTATGCATGCACAGTCTCTATAAATCTCATTATTGTTGAACTGTGAACACATGCACAAGCCTCATCACTACTGCCACTGTGAATCAAAACACACTCTTAATGAACTGTTTGTACATCACCACTGACTTTACATTTATTAACTGTCTCACATCAGTGAAGCTGTTCAGCAATGCCTTAGCAGCTGTCATTAAATAAGCAGTGCCACGACTATCGGCTGTGGCTATTTATAGAACACATTATTAATTCATCATATGTACAGTTACATGTGATCTGAACATTGAAAAGGTAATCAAATAAGTTTATAGCACTGTGATAAAAACAGATTTGCTTCGCAATACAAGACACAACTGAAAGACACACTTAACTCCAACATGAGCAACCTCGTCCAGTCAACACAGAGAAAAACTGTGAAATGAATTCGCTATTGTTAATGAATTTAAAAATAAAATTGATCACACAAAAGCAACAAAAGTGACAATCCAGAGCCATACATAGCAAATTGTCTTTTGACTGAAAATGATTCTTGATTGATTGAAAAGAAGGCATTACTTTCAGTCACTTGCTCCAGTAACCAAACCATTAATTTGTGTATTTAGTTCTTTAAAATAATTACCAAAAAAAGCTAGCCGCTGGATTCCCCCACCCGCCAATCCCCATCTTCCAGGGCTGCTTTTCAAGCAGTTATACTGTTCGTTTGATTCACTGTGCTAGTTTTATGTTAGCATGCTAACACGTTCTAATTAGCTATTTTGTAGGTTTTTAGTTACTGACATGATGTCAGGGCAATCCATCAAGTATTTGTATAAGTCTTTCTGATATTTTAGTGTGGAGCACAACAGTCAAAAAACTGACCAAAATTGCTCTCAAACATGTTGTTAGTGTGGCTATAAAAATCCCCAGTCAGTATAATGCATGTAACTTTAGATCTGTGCCACAAACAGTTAAATGACAGATCTTTTTCTGTCCCCTTCTGACTGCAGGACACCGGTGTAATAATCACCTATTGCACTTTTACCCACAGCAGTCGGGGCTCTTATGGCTCCCCATTAGCTGGCAGCAAGCAGTGAGAGCCCTGAATAAATTGCCCAGTTGTCATGGGCACAGACGCAGAGAGGTTATAATAAGGGACTGCTCAAAGAAACACTCAAAAAACACCCAACAAGGAGCACTTATGAAGACAAGATGAGAAACAGGCAAGAGTAGGAAGCAGAGAAACTAAATGTAGGGACCACTGAAAAATAATGAAATTTAAACAACAAAGAAAACCATCACCCTAGAAACATTTTGAGGCAAATAAAAAAGTAGCTTTCAGCTTTTGCAGGACCATTTTGTTGTTTAGAGATCGGCCTCACGATAACAGAGTAAACAGAGGTCAGGAGGGAGTTATGTACATTCACACAGACAGAAAAAATACAGTGTGTCTAGTCCCATGGTGATGTAGCAGAGGCATCTTCTCAGAGGTCCATAGCTTCAGTGATGTCTTCAGATGTTAACATCCACACATGAATTCAAAGCACTGACATTTAAGACGCATTGTTGTTCCATATATTTCAAACCCACTGAAGTCTGAATATCAACATGCAGGTTTTTTTAATATGTTACTCACCTTTATAAACAAGTGTTCAATTTAGAGATAGCGCAAACATCCTATGTTTTACATGTGACTTGCACTCAATTAATTATGAATGTTCAGTGTGTAGTGTAGCTCTTCAGGGCAATTCACTCTAATGTAATTACTGGCCTAGAAACACTAGTTTTTTATTGAGTTTAGTTTCAACAACCATAGATCTTTTGTTGTTCACTTTGACTTCAGCTTGTTCTTCATACAGTCATTCACCTCTTTTTGATTCCTATAATGAAACCTTGTAAGCTTAAGTAACAGTGGTGGTGTCAGCATGAAATGCACAGTTGATTACATATGCTAATTAGCACTGGCCACAGTGCAATCAATTGGCAATTAAAGGGTTAAATGTCAGAGCTCAGTGGTGGGATCTGACTAGCAAGGACAGAAAATAAATCAAAAAGTAGAAATGTTAGAAATCTGACCTGCTTAAAGCTGATCCAAGTGGCAACACTCACAGACAAAATGTGGGTTCAAGCTGCACATTTTAAGACAGTCTTTCTCTGTCCTTGTTTTTTTTCACATAAACAATGCCACAAATGGCTGTTCAGCAAATAAATAAACAGAGCTTGAGAGGGAACATCAAATCCTGGCTTTCTACTTAACTCCACTCAGCTGGCCTATCACAAAGTTAAGGTGGACACCTTGGGGAAAAAAATAAAAATTATTAAACACGTCCCTCCTGTGCTGTGTCAAAGGGAGTGGGTCCTGAAGCTTTTCAAACCATCAGTTCCAATGGCGATATTGACAGCTGAACACATTACCATATCCTCCATATTCCAGGCTCAGTTCAGGGACCTTTGTTGCATGTTTTTCCCCTTTCATCCCTTTATTTGCTGTCAGCTTCTACACTATTGCAGACTAAATAAAGACAGAATCCCCCCAAAAACTTCTTCGTCTTGTACATAATGAAAATATTTGATCATTTATGTCCAGAAATGTTATGCAGTTTTTGGGCATAACTTCAACTTCACAACAACTCTAAAAGAATAAAACTATATGAGAAAAGAGTATGTAGCCAATAGAAAAAGCAACTATCACAATGTAAATGTCTTACTAAAAGGCAAGTGAAAAGGCAAGCATCCGTTGGCAGCCAACTGGATGACTGTTTCGGGTTTATCATTGTTTGGTCTTCGTCTTTCTTTTCCCTTGCTTACTTTTTTCTCATTGAAACAACTTTTAGTGTTTAGTGTTCCGGTACAAATCGGCATCTGCTTTTGAATGGTAGAAAATATCTACAGAAACTGACCTTCATAAATTGTGTTCACCTTAATACATCCAGTGAAATGTCAAAGCAACCAGGTATATTATGTTCCATCTTGTTATTTGCATCTTCCTTTAAAAGGGGCACACTTAACTGATTACTCACAAATCGGCTGCCAGGCTGGTGTGCCTTTTTGATAAATTAATCACACAGCTTGAGGCTCAGAAGGCTTTGGAAACCCAGTGAAAAAGATCAAATAAATCGTCCTTTTTTATTTCTTAACTCAAAAGACATAGTACGTGTACTGGAGAGTGAAATGAAATGAGAACTTTCCTTCAAATCTTCTGACACCCACCTTTCACCTCCTCTCCTTGGCCCTTCTTCTCGCCCTTTTATCCCACAGTGAAGTGTATCATTATGCCTTGAGCCTTTGTGTCCTCAGTCATCCCCTTTCCTGCTTCCAAACACAGATTACTTTTAACAAGGTTATGCTCCTCTTCACCTCTGTGTAATTTCACCTTTCATTTCACGGCTGGCCCATTCCATCCCCTCTGACCTTTGAAAATTCAAACGTGATTAGCTGTCATCTTCTTTTCCTTTTTGTCCTCTATGGATGCAATCATCAGGTCTCTGAGTAAGACCACCTAGGGGATCGTAATAAGATCATATACTATATAGTAGGAGATACAGGTGCATTTGGAGACTGCAGTTGTGGAGCTGAATTAGCATATGCATTTTTCTTGTAGTGGTCACTCATGGGTGGTGAGCAGCTGGCTGACAGTGATTTCTGTCATGTGAAGTGGGCAAATCAATCACATGCACTGTATCTTGTCAGTCTTTTGATCCTCTAGAGATGTGTCAGAAACAGGAAGGGAAGCAATAAAGGGGAAGAAGCTGAACCTGAGAGAATACAAGGAAGGGGTGAGTGGGACAAGGGAACAGATTACAGTGTAATAAGAAAGAGATTATAGAGATGAGGAAAGGGAATGAGAAAAAGAAAAGACCAAAGGGGCACAAGCATGTTTCTGTTTTTAAGAGGGAATGTTTTTAATAGTGCCTGAAGTGTTTTTTAAACTTGTCGCTCTTTCTTCATCTGTTTTTCATCATTGCATACGGTGTCACAGTATGCAGACCTATGTTTATGTGAATGAATCACATGATTAACATGAAGGCACTAAGTACAGAGACAATACCCTTGCCAATGCTCAACTATTTTCCATCTTGCAAAAGCTGCAGTGTTTGAATCATCGTTTGCATCCAGTGTATGAACTTTCAGGTAACATAAATGCACCCAAAATATTGTAGACTTCCCCACTAGACCATAAATTTCACAAGAACTGCAGATGGGTATAGGTGAACTTAAGCGCAATTATGCTTTGAGCTAATTGATAACAGCATTATCATGCTAACATGCTGACAGTGGAGGGAAAGTCAGGATCAGGGAAATCAGGATACATTGTCTTGGAATCCTTGATGTCGGTATTACACTTTGTACCAATCTATCCCATAATTGTATGATAAAGATTATCCACCAAAGATTATCTGCTAGCTAGTTTAAGATATTACACTGTGCAAGGAAAACTTTGACCTGCTGGAATACAAATCAGGATGATGTAAGGGGAATTTTAGTGTGGACAAAAGTGTTGGACCAGCCAACTGACACTGTGATGGCTGAAAAGATCTGAACCTAAATCTATAGCACTGAATTAATACATAGTGAATCACATTTCAGACAGATTTTCTCTAATACTTTCATATCTCACCAACAACCAAACACATAAAGATGACACTCAAACTACTCTCCAAATTCATTAGCAGCAGACCAATTATAAAATGATAATAGATTAATGAAAGGAATGTGTAGGAAAACAAAGGAGAGGTGACAAGTTGGCATTTAAAAATAAGTCAAAGGGCTGAACTCCACAAAAAAAGAGATGAGAGGGAGGAATCCAGAAAGAATCAAAGCTAAGTAAATGAGACTAGGGAAGAAAAGATGTCAACGGGGACAGCAAGTTCACACTGTGTGATTAAAAGCTAACTGCATATCTCTTACATTTATAATGTATGCTCCAATAAGGTGTAGATAAATGGAACAGGCAGTCAGGAGGAGAGAAGCGTAAGCAAGGTTCACAGAGGGACATTCAGGACGCTGTGAAGACCCTTATGAAAAATAAATCAAGAGGTTATAAATATGGATATCGCTGTATGAGTGGGTCACGCACTTAACAGCAGCTCTCGCTCAGATGAGCCTGCTCTTTGAATTAAGCACAGTTCTCAAACACCACCAGTGCTGACTCACTAGATGAAGATATAGTGTGAAACAGAGAAGGTCCCACCTTACAGCCACTGTGGGTCAACTGCACATTATTATGCTTTTGTTACTCAATCTGCACATTTCTAGTGGATTCTGTGATTTCAAACTATCAGACAGATGGCAGTTTTTTTTTTGTTCTGAGATATTAAGCAAAGGCAGAGTTGAAAAATAAGGCAATTATTTGTTATTTGCTGAAACATTATGGGAATTATGTAAATTCAGTGTGCTGAAAACTATAGAAACTTCATCCATGTGTGAATATTATAAAAAAAAACCCGCCATTTTTTAATCAGCTCTATCAACTTTGAAGGAATAATTTGTTTCTCCATGGAAAGAGTAAGCTTAGAGAATTAATACCACTCTCATGTCTGTAGCTGTTAGCAGCTGGTTAGCTTAACACACAAGCGCTGAACACTGTCGAAACAGCTAGCCCAGCTCTGTCTGTTAGCAACAATACTGCCCACCAGCACCTCAAAAGCTTTCTAATTAAATCTTTTTTATCCGATTAGTTTGGTTGGCACCACAACCATGGTAAAAAGACTGCAAGGAGTAAAGCACCAGACTAGACTCTTGGCAAGAAGCAACAACTTTCTGGAGTGCTTCTGTAAATGCCTGCTGACTATAGATTCAATAAAAGGACATTAGAGTGGTATCAGTCTTCTTAACTATTTTGGCAAGGAATCAGCCAAGCATATTTCCTAAAATTTTTCTTAATTTCCTTCAAGCCAAAGCAAGTACACGGCTATCCTTCTGAAAGTAGGAAAGAGCTAGCTTGACTTCGTTCAAAGGTAACAAAATGTGCTTATCAGGATTTTTATTGCATACTAACTTGGAATTTATATCCGGACAATAACTTTCTGTAAATTAGCAAATTTTCATTTTTACATTTAGATTTATGTTTGTAATAAATGGATGAAAAAGATCATGTTTCTCTGCATCCATTTAGATGCTAACCAAAGCTAACTATGATCTGGATCTGTTCCCATATTTAATCTGTGCAAGAAAGCAAAAATAAGCATGTTTCCTTAAATGTCAGGCCTTTGTTTAAATACATAAGGCATTGGTCCCAGGTCACTAAATCTATTTTCTCGTTCCTCAAAGCTATGCTTTGAGACCTTTCATTTAGAGACGGACTGCGTTGCCTTTTTATATTAAATTGTATTTTGGGTTTTACACTAATCTTAATTGCAGTTCTATGTAGCATTAAAAGGGCTTTAAACTCTTATATATGCCTTTCTCTGGCAAGCCTGCAGATGTGCTCCAGTGGAGCAGTTGATTCATCATCACTAGTAAGGATGTTTTTGGAAGCAGGTCTCTCACATTCATTTTCTCTGTTGACATCCCCCCATTCTGACTGCTTCCCTTAACCGTCAGGATACAACCACATTCCTTTAATGAAGCAACAGATGATGTTCAGTTAGCTTTAACTGTTAAATTAATCTCAAAATTAGTCTTTTCTTCTCCTTTCATCTCCCCAACTTACAAAAATCTTTTGAAATAATTCAAGCAACTCTCATGGGGACTTTTAATGAATGCAAGGTACTTTTATTGATGAAATGATTTATAAAATTAGCCCCACTAGGGCGAACACAAAAGAAGTAGTGGGTATCAGGTGTTTCTCTGTCCCGCAGTCTGTCATTTATACTCTAGATTTAATGTGAAGAGGCATTACTTCCAAGATTTGAAACTTGTATCAAAGCTAGAAAAAAAGAAGTGAGAAATGATACCTTTTTTATTCAGAGTGATGTCTCATTTAAAAGAAAGCAGTTAATATTGCAAAGGCTGAAGCTTTAGCACCATTTATGTCTACATTTATGACACCATAAATTATTGAGAATGATAAAGCATCTGAGAGACAGGTCAGGCACAGCTGTAGGAATACTTGAAATATAGGAGAGCAGTAATTGGGTGAAAATTTACCACAGCACTCATGTTTCAGACCTTTGGCTGAAACCACATTAAAAGTTAAAGGAGGAGGGCAGCAGAGTGGTGAAACACCCAGGGACAAGCATAACTGCAGGATTCCATGCTAGCAAGACCTCCTCCCCTGCAAAAGTGTTCTCAAGCAAGACAAATCACTGCTAGCTGTAGGTTCTGTAGCACAGTTTGACCTCTGACCTCCCAGTGGACAAAAGAGAGATGCCCTCTGGAAAGTATATATCAGGGTTTTTTTCCCTATTGTTTCTATAGATTGCTAACAAAGAGATTGTTAAAAGATTATATGAGCCTCAGCTAAAGCTGCTATGTGTAACATCTGTACTCTCACTTTTTCACCGTGAAACTGAATGTGATCTCCTTTGAAGCTATAGTCCTTATCTCACACATTGTGAGTGCTATTATTTCTATTATTTTTAAAAGTTAGGCTCCCCTCCTCATGATTAGCATCGTAAAGCAATTCAGCAGGTATGAGCTGCTCCTGCTCAGGAATCAGGAAATCACAAATGCACACATACCAAAACTTAGTGAGATTCAGTTGCTGATGATAATTAAGTGAGACTACATTGAACACTTCCCCAAGAATGCTTTTGCTTCATGAGTGCAACACTTGCAATAAAGTAAAAACAGTCTTAGAACTTTTGATCCCTCATGTCTCTGTCCTATAAGCTCCATTGTTGTTGAAAACATATCAAAATGCTGTACTTTTGTACTGGCTTACTTGTTCCTTCATTACAACAAAGAAGGGTATTGTATTTTATTTTGAGTCAGTCAGTACTATACTATCCTGCTGCTATTAATACTCACTAGAGCACCGAATTGAAATATTAACAAACTGAGAATAGTCCCTAACAATGCTATATTTCCTTTTTTGAATAGCAGCAGTGCCCACCTGTTTTAGGGAAGTAGTTAGCTCTTTTAAAAAATAAAACTTTATAATTGTAACCTCAAAATATTTATGTTCATAGAGAATGGGCTTAGTGCCACAGACAGGATAGGAAAGTCTAAAGGTATCCAGACATGGGTTGTTTGTGGTTTTTCCTTACAATTTTTGTTAAGAAATAAGAAAAATGTCAAATAATCCTTGCCTTAACCTTATCCTAGACCAGAGGAGTTACTTCTATTCAGCAAGAGTCCTGTTTGTTTGTGAAAATAAATAAGTCTTTAAATGAGATTTCAAATGGTGTACTGTAAAACATTAACTCAACACATCTAAAGGAACTTTGAGGGTCACTAGAAGGAGTATAAATAAATGTTTCAGTTAGTATTGTTCCCATTGCATAAACAGGCTATATACTAAAAATATACTAAAAGCATGTTGCTGTCTCTGATTTGATTTATTGAAATTTGTCATGTCTGACAGGTCTGTTGGTTTGAAGAGTCTTATGAGATCTGGATCTTCTCAGTGTTTCCTGTCTTGATGCATGAACAGTGGCACTTGTTCCCTGAATGGCCTCAATCCCCTGGTGGCTGTTTGTGTTCTCAGTGCTAGATTTTCTCTTTAAATTCAATAACCTCTCCTACGTGCATTAATCAACCACAACCCACACTGCTTCTCTCCTCCCCCTCTCTCTCTGTTTGTTTCTCCCCCCTTTTCTGTCTTTCTGCTGCAACACAATTTAGTCCACTTAAGCCTGCAAAACTGACAGCTTCTTCACTGAATCTGCTTCTCATTTCATTTCGCGTGTGTGTCTCTGTGTGAGTGGCTCTGTCCTCTAACTGTGTATATTTTGACTTACCCTTTATTGCCTCCTTTCTTTCTTTGATTAACTTTATTGACCATTTTGTTACAGGCTGTATTCAACCGACTAACTGTACCAAAAGGCCACATTAATCTATTTTTGTTTTCCAAATGAAGCCATACCTTGTTTTTGTTTCTCAACAGTAACCCAATTCATGAGCCATTTTTAATTAATAACAACCAGGGTCAACCAAGTGCACAGCAAAGCAGTAGACTCATATTGCACAACTACAGTGACAAGAATACATTTAGTTTTTTTATGAATGCAATAGACAACCAGGGTGTATAAAAACAAGCAAAAAACAAAGTGGTAATTACCCGGAGGAGGGGGAGGATGAAGAAAACCAGAGCAAAACAGTCTTGAAACACTCACAAACAAGCACAAACTTGTTTCTCTGTCCTTGTGAAGACCCTCATTGACATCAGGCATTCCCAAGACCCCTCATCGACCTTAACCATCAGAACATGAAACATAACACCAGCCCTCACCTAACCCTAACAAAGTGCTAACTCTGATTTGGAAACTAAGTCTAAACCCTTAAATAGTCCTTTCTAAATTACAATTACTGGCTTAATGTCCTCACAAAAGACAAATGCCTCCACAAGGCTGGTTAAAGGCTAAAATTGGTCTGTACAAGAATAGCAATGAAAGTGCACAAACAACACACAAACACACAGTACAGAGTAAGCTATTTTTTTGTTGCAGTCAGTGCCAGTACTGTTTATTATCCCTAAACAGTATTATCTCACTCAAAATTCGGGCTCAATGACTGTGAAATAGAGAGTAAAAGAGAAAGAGGGAGACAGTGAGGCAGGACCTTCTCTCATTTATTTCCCATCTTTCTTTTGCTTAATTTGGTCTTCTGTTAACAATAGATAATGAATCAAGGCTTTAAATCAATTCAAGTATGTTGCCCAGCATGTAACTTTCAATGTACCAACAATGATCACAGCATTTTGTGAAAGAATAAGACATTTAATCCACAAGGTTCATATACATGGACATAAATGGACTTTAATTTTTTTAATGTTTTATTTTTCCTTGTGACACTAACAATGACTATCTTTCATCCGTGTTGTGTGTGTGTGTGTGTGTGTGTGTGTGTGTGTAGGTGTGTGGGTGGGTGTGTATGGCGTGTTTGTGTGCAGTGTGGTGGGGATGGTGGTCATTGTGATATAGGTCAAAAGTAGGGCTGTTGAAGTTAACACGTTAATAACACGTTAACTCAAACTCCTTTTAACAGCACATAATTTTTTAATGCCCAATTAACGCACACACGGTCTGTGCCTTGCCAGCTCCCATAGTTTCAGAAAGTGGCGCTAAAATAACATTGCAAGTGGTTACAAAGCAGAAATGGATACAGAAAAGGGACTTTTAAACGGAAAGTTTAGCTTTAAAGGTTTGCCCGATGGTTCTCTGGAAAAAACAAAAGTAATTTGTATTCATTGTAAATGTAAAAGGGCAGGGTAAAAAATTTGCAATTAATTTGCGATTAATCGAGCGTTAATTCAGGACACTAATGTGATTAATCGCGATTAAAAATTTTAATCAACTGACAGCTCTAGTTAAAAGTCAAGCACCAGTCTAATCACCAAATAGTTACTAATTTGTATGACTAGGATTTGTGCACACAGATTCTCATGTTACATTTGGAAATCACACCGTCACAAAAATGACACTGTGGTCCTCACAAGTTTTCATGACATCCTCACTTCTTTCAGACTGCAGAGCAGCTTGATACTTGTTTCTGTTTGCTTCTTTTTAAAATTCAAATCATATTGTCCCATCAGCCTGAACAAACCTCAAGTGATGGAGTAAACCACTCGGAGCTCAGTTTTTATATGCTTGTTGTAAATGTACAATAAAAAGATCCTAAACAAAAAAGCATCCCACACAGAGAGGTGTTTACACTGATTGGAGGAAAAAGTTATGTGAAAAAGCAAAAGGATGAAGAAGTTTGTTGTTGCTGGAAGAATTTGATAGCAGGCACAAGGCCCATTCAGTAAAACATGATGTATTTAATACATGCAGAACGCATTTAAAAGGTAGTTGCATCTCATGAAATCAACAACCTTGTAGTCATTACATAAAAAAAAGTAGCTCATTGTTTTGTACCTTGTGTTTTGCATATGAAAACTCAAGGTAATACAGCTTGAAAGAAGACATGGTGTTATATGTTGCAACAGTGAGACATTGGAGAGATCATTAAAGGACAGTGATGCCTCTGCTGAAAAGATACACAAGTCAGTTGCATCAGTGGTGCTCGTAGGGAGCTAGTATGTGAGGTATCCGTGTGTATGTGTGTGTGTGAGGGGAAATCATAGGAATATAGAGAGACGTGCAGCTTAACTGAGAATGAGTTAGTGCCGAATTTGTCAGACAGCAACAGATAAAAGGATTGAGTGAAGGTTGCAGCAAATAAAAAAGAATTTGTCCTTGGAAATATAACAGCTTTTGTTGCATTATCAGGACATCAATAGTAGTTGCCACCTCAATTCTGTCTTCAGGGATCCTCTACCAATACACTCTATCTTCAGGTGTGTGTGAAGTGCATGCTTTTTTTCAAAGCTTTTAAGATGTTCATTTTGTATTCAAGTGATTTGTGCTGGTAATGTTTTCATCTCTGCAATGTTACTGTGAATAACAGTGCATCTAAATGTATTTGTTGTTGTTGTTGTTGTTTTGTCAGATAAAATATGAATAAGCAGACCTGCAGGGAATTAGCGCAAAATAAAACTCAAAGTGTCCAGTGCAACCACTGACCCTCTTTTCACCGAAACAAATCTCCCTCTATGACTGTGGAATTAGTCTAAGATGTTATTTTAGTAAAATAAATTTTAAATCATAGTCTGGTTCTATTAACTAAGCTGTAATTGAAGGTTTCATCTTCACATAATATGTCTTGTTTCTGGTGTTTGATGCTAAAAGCTGATTGCTGCTGCATTAGAACCTATTTGATATCATTACCCAGTCTAGAGATGAAGACAGGACTGTGGTTTTCTTTTTTCAGATTTCCGTCAGTTGACACCCACGAGTTTGAATCTCCAGTATATTCATGTCAAAACAAAGACACATCCAAAGAAAACACAAACAGGCAGCATGATGCCTATCACCATCCACTTAAAACTAAACAGACAATCATTCAAAACAATAAGGGTCTCATGTAGTAACAAAACATAAGGTGTTTTAACAGCTTTTAGTTATTCGTTTTGGCTTTATGACAAACTACTTCTATTTCAGTTTAGGTCAAAACGTCCTCATGAACTTCATGCCCAGTCCTGGCAGGCAGCTGCTTTGTAAAAGTTATAATAGAAGAAACCCACTGTACATTTCCACAGCAGTAAGATAACGTGTGAGGTTGCAAGGGAACATGGTGACATGGTGAAAGCATTAAGCAGTGACAGAGCCAGATTTTTTGTCTCAGAGTAGCAAACAAGAGTGAACATTGGACCTTAAATTGTGAGTTCCCTAGAAGTAAAACTCTAAATGAAGGCTGATGTTGTTCCATGTCTGCACGTAAGGACCCTCTGTAAGATCTTAATAGGTCAAATTTTTCGGTTTGTGACATCAACAAAGAATTGAAAAAGGAAGAAGACATCTTAAAATTCTGTTGTCATTTCCAGTTATCTTAAAATGGATTGCCTGATCTTAAATCATACTTACTTAATGTTACAAATCTCCTACTTTGAACCAACCTACTGCTACTCCACTAGTTACCTTACTTTTCAAGTCAAATATCATGAAAACAAGCTCCGCAAAGTGCTGCAGGCCATGAATGATGACAACCGCTGTAGTGAGTGTTCTGCTGCTGCTTATTGTAGGTATTTATTCTAGTTCTCCCTGTGCTGCCGTCAGCAGTTGGGGGATACTGTAAGGCATACTGTAGTTATCCATCTGTTATTGCAGCCCAAGGAGAGATATGCAAATTACCCCTGAACTAATGAAGGGGTTCTTTTTTTTGTTTAAATAAATGAGGGATTCCTTGAGCCCAGAGCGAGAAGGAAGGGGGAGCCGAAGAAAGGAGAGAATGGAGGAGGGGTAAGGATAGGGGAGAGAGAGTGTGATTATGAAAAGGAAGGATGAGTAGGAAGAAGAGATGTACAGGGGAGGAAATAATAGAGAAAAATATAGAGACGTTGGGAGATTGTTGGAGAAAAAACAAAGTGTGCCAGTGGCAGAGGGCTGCAGAGATGTCAAAAACAAGAACTAGGGCAATGAAGAAGAGTGGGGAAGGAGAACCTGATGAGAGGACAGAATGGGGGAGTGTGTAGGGAGATGAGGGGCTCAGAAGGAGAGTAGGTGTTTGATAGGAAGACCTGAATGTGGGTAACTGGTATTTTCCAGTTCCCATGGTAACGCTTCACTGCCCCCTCCTCTTCTACAACATGTACTCAAACATCTTTCTGCTACTCCCATTTTCATACCCAGTGGGATAACATCCCACACTACATCATGGAAAACACACACACACCACAAACACACACACGCACACACACACGCACACGCACAAACACACAAACACACACACACACACACACAAATGCCTAGCACATATAGTATACACTGTACTTGTCCTTGATAGATGGTGATGATTCCTGCATATTTTATACAGTTGTCAGAGCAGCTTCACTCTGGGGGGTTTGCATACGTAAGTGAGGGGAGAGAGTGAGGGGGAAGAGAGAGAGAAACATTTAAGAAAAACACAAGTTTAAAACGCTTTACATTTGACATAAATTTAGCTTACTAACATTTGCTGCTTTATTTGCTGCAATACTATATCTTGTTTTTAATGTGAAATGTGAAATGTGAAATGTGAAACTTCAGACTTTGGTGCCCCCTAGAGATTGTAGCAAAATGACTCATAGTAATGGTATAAATAGGATGAAGCAGCCCTTAAAATGAACCAACTTATTCTAAATCTGCAACTGTATTTTTTAAGGTGCTACCAATTCTTAAAAAAAAATAAAAAGAGCATAATGTTGAATGTGTCCCAGGCAGATTATTTGCTGCTGTGCCTCATGCCAACACTTGAGCACACAACATTCTTTTTTTTAGTTAAATCAGGAAAGATAGAATTAGTATAAATTTAGAAACTCTACATGATAAAACTTTGTTTCGACTAAAGTCAACATATAGGGATACAGTTCTGTAAATGGTAGAGATGCCCTTTAAGTTGACACTGTCGCTGGTTGGGTGGTGCAGAGGCAAAGCGACAAAATGGCTTAGACTGAATGACTTTACATACAGACAAAATGGAAAGGTTATTTTAAATATTCTCCAACTGAGAAAAGTGGATAATGGGAAAGCCCACATACAAAACCCAGTGAAATGATTGGTTGATATTTCTGACTCAGTGTGATGGCAGAATAGGCTGACAGTTTTCTTCTTGTTCGAACATTTAGTTTTATGTCACTCACCTTTTCCCTGATAGACCATGCTTATTGCTCAAAAAGTTTTATGGCTATCTAGATTTTTTGTGTTTAGGTTTCAGAATGAAAATCTTGTTCTGCAGGCCGAGCACGTCCCTCAAGGAGTTTGTGCTTTATTCATTGTGTATAATTACATAATGTGCTATATTTTATGTCTGCCAATATGTTGTCTGCTGCATACTGATATTGTTTTTTCTACATTGTTCTTGAAAGCAAGAACAACATAGAAAAAACGTAGCCATTAAAGGGAGTGAAGTAAAGTGCCTTTGAAAAGACGTCACCTCCTTTAGAGCAGGATGAATAAAGAGGAGATTTTGGTGGCATACCTGTTCGTACCATAGATTATTAGAGGGACACAAGATTCTAATTTTTTAGATAGAGTGTGTTGGAAAGTACACTCTCTTAGGCTGTTTAGTATCTGTTAATCTTAATATAAAAATGTGCCCCTACTTTGACTTTACCTGTCTGTGCCTGCTAAACATAGTCTCCTATACTGGGCAGGATTTCAGACAAGGGTTTAACAATGATGCCTTTAATCTGCATTTGGCAGTTTATTGTGATTTTTGTCTGTGAGACTTGACGTCATCCTGAAATTTTCAGCAGCAACAAATATAAAACTTTGATCAAATGAAACCTTTACTGATTTTGTAACTCAAATCTATTTATGTCTGTATCCTCTTTGTCATCAACTAGAAATCTGCATTGGTTTGAATAAAAGTTTTAGCCTCTTTTTTAGATAACGGAAAATTACCATATTTTTTAGACTTTCACTGTAAGAGAGAAACTATGTTGTATTATACAATGCCTTTAAAGTAATTACTTTCGTCTTCTATTCTGAGCATTTAGTTTCACCACTTTATGACATGAACAATGCCAGCAGCGATATTATTAGTAATGATGTACAGTTATAATAGGCTTATTAAAGCTTATATTGTTAAGTCCCTGTCACTCTTCTTCCTGCAGTATGTTTCCTTTAAGTTAATCTCATAATTTTCTGTCTGAGGAGCAGCATTCAAATGTGTTTATTCAGAAACACAATTAAAATGTTGTCTGATATTTTAATTTAGGAAATCAGCAATTAGCACACTGTTTCAGTAGTATAATAAAAGATTAAATCAATATCAGGCTTTATACTGAAATCTCAACTTATATTTTTAAGGGAGAACAGTCTGCTGAAATGATTTCATAAAATAAATTAAAGCATTAATTAGATACTTGATACCTGATGTGGCTTTTTAATTTACTTTCCCATAAAAGCTTAAACTGCAAAGTATTTTGTGATCCTCAATAAGTTGTATTTGTGGCATCATGGAAAAGGCATATAGACAACTGTATATGGAGGTACAAGGCGTTTATGTGCCAGCAATGACCTGCTGACTTTACATTATATCTCTGGTTGGGTGAAACTGAAAGAGAAAGATGCCCTCATGGTGGTTCTGAATGAGACTGGACTTGATAGGCAGCCAACTTGTCTGACTGATGCAGGTCCTGCATCACCCTGAGAGGGTTTATATCTCAACAACAGTCTGCTCACTGTACATTAGCCCTGATTTGTTGGCTGAAACAGTAAGTGAAAAGTGGTCACAAAGTGGTCTTGCCAGCTGTCATGCCTTTTCTTAAACTTACCAATAAACATGTTGTTTATTTTATCATTATAAAACTTGATATCTAAAACCCAAATATTGTGGTTTTTAAAGGGGGTTTGGGCTTTAATTACTTCATGTGAAGGAGCCGTTACGTGAAGTCTCACTGCAGTTTCCTCTCGCTGCCAGTCAGCCTTGTGTTAATGAGGCTAAGCTAGTCACTTCTTCTATTTACCGCCTTTATGTATGCAGGCTCTATCATCGTATGTAATATACAGACATAACAGTTATTTGTTAATGCTTTAATAAAATTTCTGGCAAGAAAACTTCATTGAGAAAAAGACTGGGCTGTAAAAAAACATAAGCTGTGTGTCCTGTTATCTTCATGGATGAAGCTCTGATGCAGACCGTAAACACAGAGGTTAGCAGGATTGTGAAACGGAGTTGGAGAGTTACGAGCTCCTGATTTATCACCTCTGCTGGGCCAAAGTGTGGGAGCAAATGTAATCATTTGGTCATAGAGGCAGGAGGGTTAATCGTGTAGTAGTGATTGGATTAACTGAGGCTGCTGGGCAATTTAGTTTTTCTAATTGAGTTGGTTGGATGTCTGTGTGTATTAATATGTGGTTAATGTCTTAACGTGGACTGTACAGCGGTTATGAGCCTGATTTTGTCACTGTTATGGGTGTCTCACTCACAGAGGGCCGTGCAATCATTGCCTCATAAATCTCATACACACACACATACAGCACAGCTTCACTGACAAACGGCCAGGTGTTCATTCTTCCAGCTTAATGCTGCAGTAATGTCGTTGCCTCATAACAGCAATTTAAGTTAATGACAGCCGATAAACAGTGATTTCAAGAGATAAACAGTCATTACATGCCAAAAAAACAGATAGAGTGACAGAGGCACAGTAACACACAAGTGTAATGCAAATGTGTTAAACATTTGCAGATGTACAAGCTGGAAGAGCTGCAGTGAAGATTTACAGCATATAGAGAGCTCTCTTCTTACTGTGTTTTACAGCAAGCTATTTCCACTTACTCAACAGCTGCGTAATCTGATATCTAATAACTGTCCTGATAATAACAACAGCACTTTCTGTGTCTACAGTCACAGCCAGCATCTTAAAGATAATTGGAAATACTTCTCAGGGAGAGAAAGAGGGAGATTACAACAGCTAGACATTGGTGAGAAACAGAAGCCAACTGGGATTATCAACAGGGTTTCCCTTCTAAAATAGCTTGAAACACAGAGAGAGCAGTTGTGATTTCCATACAGATAGAGAGAATTTAATTACATCTGTATTCTGGAGGAGACCCAGAGCAAGGACAGAGAGAGAGCAGCACAGAGATGAGAAGGGGAGTGAAAGCAAAGATAAGAGAGTTGTAAGATGGTTTGTCAGGTGAGGTCAGAATTAAGGGAGCAATGAACTAACACAGAGTGAGGTGAGGGAGGGAGATAAGGCAGCGCCAAGTCAAGTCAGGTTGATGTTGATGAAGTGGTTTTGAAGAACATTTTTTTGAATTTAAATTCTGCTTGTGTGTAAAAGAAGAGTGTTGAAAGTCACTATTGATCAGTTGTTATTCCTCTGCTTTGTCATGTCATGTGGGGTCTCACAGCCTCGGTTCTTGGCTCTGGATGAGGCAAAGGTTTAGCAGTGTGAGCAAAATATTGTCAGGTCAGGATAAGAAAAAGAAGGTATGACAAGAGAGCAAACACTAAAAAAAGAGTAGATAAGCATAAGTATGCATGCGTGCATGTTTGCTTGTGTGTGCATCAGTGTGTATTGTGTGAGACACAACTGGAGTTATCTAGGTCACAGTGAATGAATTTTTAATTATACTGTAGTGAGCTACAATAACACTGGCAGACAGAAAGCTGAAGATAGCTGCTAATCTCATCTGTTCACATCCAATACAGCAGGAGTTCTTTGTTGTAAAGTGGATTTGTACAATTAATTACAAATAATCCAGGCTTACGGCTGGTCGATATGGAGACAAACTTATACCTTGGTATTTTTATTCTTAAAAGAAATACAGGATATGTATCTCATTAGATTACAGTATAAAGTAGGCTGTTTGTTTGTAAGTCACAGTAACATGTGAGATGTTACCAGCAGTATTACTACAACTGACTAAAACAGACCCAAAATATATGTTAAAACAGGCACATGAAGTGCAAAGTCCCTTTGTAGTCTAAGTAGCCTGTTAGCATAAGCTTTCTTAAGACACAAAAAAAGCTTCATAAATCAAGAGTTGAGTATACTGAGGTTTTTTATGGTGTAGAACAATTTGTGAAAATGTCTACAGACTGTGTTAACCACAGACCAAATTACTTTGAAACAAGGGAACTGGATTTTCAACAATGCTAACTTATTACCCTGTTTTGGGGCTCATTTCTACTGCAGCAGTATTGTAGGTGCTTGCCAATATCGACACATTGTGATTTTTCATGAATAATCATCAGTAATGTGGATTTAGTGACTAAGGAGGTGAGGGCAGATATAAGAATGGCTACAATGGTCTGGTAAGTTTAGAAAATTACATCAGTTTTGTGTATTCTGCAGTCTTTAAAAGCAGTAAAGGGCAACATTTATGTCAAGATATGACAAAATCCAAAACCTGGGACAACATCCTGTTTAATATCAGCAATATAATATATGTTGTCCAGTCACTGTTCAGACTGCAATCGTCCAGCACTTAAACATACTAGAAGGATTACCTGCTGTGAAAGTCAATGCTGACTTAAAGCTCAACATGCAGTGAATGTCATCAAAGTAGTTGTAACATTTTCTCCACATTGTCGGAGAAAATAAACATTGTTTGGTACAGAATCTTACTTCATTCTGTCTGCTTGAAGAAAAACAGTTAGTGCTTACACTAGCATATAAAAATGTCCGTTCATGATTGAGCTTTCTCTCTCTCCTCCTCCTCCTCTGCAGTCTTTGTTGCTGATTCGTCAGGAGATGGTGGTTTCCCAGAAGAAACTTGGCGAGTTTTGCGAGGCTCTGAAGCAGTATCTGAAGAATGTGTCCACTCAGAGAGACTGCTTTCAGTAAGTCCCACTGCTGCTCTGCATTTTCATAACTTCTCTGCAGTCGCTGCAGCTACAGAGTGCAGCACCATATCCCTAATCATTTTCAATATTTAATGTGTTTCATTTCCAGTGCCAGGATGTCAATATTATTCACTTTATTAAGTAGCGTGCTTCCTCAAATATTTCCTCTTCTGGTTGAGGAATGTCAGTATTTTTCACTGATAATGTGCATTCACACAAGCACAGGCACAAAAATTTTCAGTCAGTTTAATGATAGTTTGTTATTATTATCTTTCCAAAGTCCAAACAAAATGTTGTATCTCCAACAGGGTTTATACCAGTGGGATACTCATATCGTTGCCACATATCGAATGTGTGTAATATTGCGCCTGTAATATTGTCTGATCTACACTTGCTGCACCTGTTACTCCTTTGCACCTCCTGTGCATACTACTCTGAGCCTCAGGGTGCACTGAAACAGTCTAATATCCAGAGAGATTTCTGCAAATCCCAGACTTAATATGTTATGTGCATTGACCAGAGACATATTCTGCATATGCCCTTGGCAAAAATTCCTGCTTCCATTGTACTTCTTTCGTTTGTATTACAGTTTCTCTGACTGGTAACTACTTGTGATCAGTGGGTCTGCAAGATGGACAAAGACAGAGGCACAAGGTTTCAGAATTTCATGTGGCACAAAATGCATAGTACATTTGCATAAGATTTAATATTAATTAAGACAGAAAAGCATTTCTTCCAAAAGCTGTTGAATAAAGCATTGACAGAACAGATAAAAACTTCTTTAAACATACGTGCAGCTTTGACATCTCTCTTTAAGCTAATAACGTGTTGGCAAACAGATTGAGATTCTGGCCACCTACTGATTACTCCTATGCTATTTTTAGATTTGTTTAAATTTACTTTAACTCCTGGGGGGATGTCTTGCTCTTTACCTGCTAATGCTCCACAAAGTTCACCTGCTAGTCTTTGTCTGCTGTTTGGACAGGAAGTGTGGCTTTATCAGGGAACTATCACTGTCAACGAAACTAAAAGAGGTGTAACAGAAAAAATGTAAGCTGTGAAACCAACACATTTAGCTAAAAGACTCAAAATTGCTAAAAAGTTAAAAGTATGATTAAAAGAGGAGAGACTTCTGAGGGTTCATCACACAGGCTCCCTCTTTTATGAAAAAGTCATATGATCCATTAAAATACTGATTAGAGCAGCTTTAAAAGTTAAATATATGAAATTTTGAGCATGGAAATAGCATTTAACTACAGCAATGTAAAGATAAAGTGGAGTGAGGAAGAGAATAAAGTCAAACTCCCACTGTGTGTGTTTTAATTCAAGCTTCTTTGTTCTTTGATCTGATAGCTGGTCTAGTCACATGTACATGTTAATACATGTGAGTGTGCGTGTTAGGCCTTGTAAGTCTTCTCCTCTTTTTTGTCATATTACAGCAAAACTGTACTGTACTCAAAGATACATTTCTGAAAACATTTGGGGCAAGTAATGTGCAATGCAGGAACAGAATCTTGATCTATATTTAATCAGCACCATCTCGTTTGACAGCTTGATCTGAGTTTTGTGAGCAGTGTGTGTTTAGGTGGTCTTTTTTCTTCCATCTTTATAAAGTAAACCATGCACACATTTCCTTTTTGTGTGAGATGCTGGTACTTTAGTGAGATGTGTAGAAGCAGAGAATGTAGTATATGTATATAGGGCACTAACTGTCACTGATATGTTGCCACTGTGCCAACCAGAAGAATTTATAAACCTAACCCCATCATAGTTGAAGTAATTGTGTTTAATAGAAAAATACATTTTAAGGGCAAACTGAAAATAAATCTGTGTTTCTGAGATAAGACATTAGCTGTAATAAACCTTTACAGGAAAGACCGAACTGCTCTTAAGTCAGCTTACCATCTAAAACTATAAAGTGATAGACACAAGAAAATTTTTAAGACCTTGAATATCCCTCAAAGCACACTTATGTCATTAAAAATAAAAAAATGTGGTACAGTTTTCATTCTGCCTGGAACAGGGCATCCGCAGAAACTTTTGACAATGTGCATGCAGCGTAACTGCTTTCTAGGTGCTTTAGCAGCTGTAACTTTAGGCCTTTAGGCTCTTACATTATATCTGGGCTGGAATCATAAAGGAAGCTGTCAAACAGAGAGACAAAGGTTCTGCTCTGGTGGAACCAAACAGAGCATTTAGAAAACTGTGCCAAACACTTTGGTGTAATCCAAACACCACACAGAGGGTACGCACCGTCCACACCATGAAGCCTGGTGGGGGCAGCGTCATGCTGGGAGGACATTTTGTTTTTAGCAGATTTCAAAATCTTGCAGAAAAACTTGAAGACATTTATTGTCCATCTAGACATCAATCAATTGTCCCGGAGATTCCAAGTCACATCCCAAACTTATTTCATCTCAGAATTCATAACAGGACTTAAAAATTTCTCTTTCCTCCCACAATCTCAGTGCAGTCTTACAAGGCTTGCATTTTTTTCAAAGGAGAAATCCACTACACAGATGTGCAAAGTTAAGACAGACATATGGGATTTGTGTAAAGTCGTGCTGCCAAAGGTGCCTCTACACAATGTTAACACATATGATGGCTTTCTGATTGGGCAAGAACTAATAAAGTTCAAGGTCTTATTATTAGTGTTTTCATGTATTGTTTATATTTAAACAGAAAAATTGAAAACAGCACAAGAAGAAATCCATATTTCCTCTGTTTGCGCCTACCTAATTTCAATTCAGTTCACAACATTTTGTGACCAGCATATAAAATAGTGCCTTTTGGGGGAGGGGCTGTTTCAGAGCAAATAACGTCCTAAAATCAACTGGATTGAAGATGTTGGAAACTGGAACAGGCCACAGATTTTGCAGCCTGAGCAAGTTGATGTTTATATTTTGAGTTATGAAATGCTGTAGTGCCCCAGGCTCACAATATGGAAAAGTTGGTCACATGCAATCTAAACCCCATAATGAGCCGCGGCTCTACCCCAACTGTCAGGAGAGAGACGGAGCTGAAAGACTCAGAGGAGAAGAAATGCACAAACTTTGAACATCTGGTATGAAACCTGCTTCTCTGCTGTTAAAGTTCAGGAAATGACATCTGATGCTGATCACAGTTCTGCTTTTCAAGCACATTTATATTTTCTACATTCCAATAAAAATATGAAAATCCATTTTTTCTCAATATGTAAACCTCTGAATTTGTTACTATATTTGTGAGTGCCTACTGTAAGTCATCCCATTGCTTTCAGGCATGATTCACAAACTTTAAAGGATTTTCAAGGTCTGTAAAAACCCTGAGAACCCCTTCCCTGACAGATAAAAGCCTTCCTTCAGTAAGTCATACACTCAGTCACACCTACTTCACACTCTGCAGCTGGAGGAGAAAATGTATTCAGTGATTCAGCTCGGGCCAATACAGAGCACAGCACAGGGGGACGGGGGCCTCCAGGTGAAATACTACAGTCATGCTGAGAAAGCTCGACTTTTTTGTTTGTTTTTTGGCATTTTTAAGCTTCTTCGCTGGCTTGTTGGCTCCTTTGTTATTTTCTTACTCTTTCAGTTAATGTGGTGGCCACACAGTGCTTATAGCTAGCAGAGGTAAATAATAAATGAGGGTGAAGACACTTTGTTGATGGAGGAAGCCTGCTCATTACCTCTGAACAGACTTCTCTTTCCTTTGTGCTGTCTCGGCCTTTCTCTCTTTTGTGACACTGGGCATCTTTCTTTTTCTCTCTCTTTATTTAATCTCGGACAAACTAACTGTAATTTATAAAAGTTTATGTCGTCTCTTCCTACCCTGCTCATTATCTTTTCGGTTGGATGTGTGATTACCTGCACAAACACTTTATTATACCCTCCAGCAGAGCTCAAACACCTCCCATTATTTCTTTAAAGTTCAGCCCTGAGAAAATTGTAGCAGGAAGAAGCAGCCTGTCCCCCAGTGCCCTCTTCAGGTTCAGAGAAGAACTACATCTTAGACTGCGTATACACTGCTTTTCCAAGTGATTAAATCTGCTGTATTGAATACAGAAAACCAAGGAACTGAAAAAATATTAATAAAGGACTTTTACTATTCACTTAGAATGAATTACTTTTGTCTCTTGTTTCTAATACTGGATCCATTCAGAGGTATTAAAATAATACAAGTATTAATAAACTGCACATATTTCTTTTTACTACTAACAAATATACTATGAAATAGAGGAATCACTGAAAATTCTTTATAGTCGATTCTATATATCAAGATTATGTTAATTTATAATCTTGATATTTGTAGCAAAAAAATATTCTTGCAGTTGGCAATGCAATGGCAAATTGTCATGATTTCATAAGAGAACAATTATATACACTTGAGTTTTTATGTAACTTTTCATGGCAGTGGAGTTGCCCCCAACTCTAGAAAGATTTTGATATGGTTGTTGCTTTAGCTAACTTATTGGCTAGTTTCGGTAGCATTTGTTAAGGTTGCTAAGAGAAGATAAATAAATTTCACCAATTTGAAACACAAGCCACTTTTTTAAGTCTGTCACAAGCACTGTTGCTAATACAGTAGTATAGCACAATCAGTCAGTAGGATGATACAGCCAGTCGGTCATATTTGTGTACGTTTATGCTTTATAATACATTAGAGGGCAGTACTGTTACTACTGCAAATAGTGACAGTAATATTCTGGACTGCACTCAATTATTCTGTTGATGACCAAAAATATTATTCTGATTAGTTCCTGTGATCTTTGCTTGAGCTCAGAATGCCTGTTATTATCCACCCGCTGTCACTGTCTGGATTCTTTGTATAGTACTTTATAGTTTATCAATTTATGTAGAAAAATACAAAGCTCATGGACCCGTGAACTAAAAAATTGTACCAGATTAAAAATATATCAGTGTGACAGAGAAAAAACTCAATCTTCATGAAAGATGGGTTTTTTACAGGTCTGTGCTTTCACCAGGAAAATTGCTTTGAAAATATAAAAGCAAATTGTGTTTGTGATAAGAGCTGCTCTGAGCAGGCATAAATACAAGTGTAATTTCATACCAAAACAAGACCCAAGCCTGATCTGCACAAACACAACCGCTACCACTCTATATCTCTCATTTTAACGTGTTTAGAGCCAGAAAATTACAAAACAAGCAGATGCAGCTAATGGACTGGAGTCCAGTCAAAATGGGATTGTACTGCATTTATGCTGCCGTCCAATTATTGGCACTGAATTAGAGGACTTCAAACACTCCTCACACTGTGGCATTTTCTTCTCTTTTGGAGCAGAGGGTGCTCACAGTTGTCTTGCTCAAAATATTTTTACTGAGCTTAAAATTTTATCACTTAGAAATCATTCCTAATGACACAAATTTTGAGTATTCATAATGCAGTAGATTAGGGATTCCCATTCTTTTTTTATGCAAAGACCCCCTAAATAAAATTTGTATAAAGCTGGGGCTACTTTTCCAAGATGTATTGCAAAAACCCAGTGAAAACACTGCAGTAAGAGGTGTGTGGTGGTAAATCCATACATTATGTAATGCCTTTACTGCCTAATATTTGTGAGCTTCACTTGCCCAGGATAACTTGTTTTGCAGCTGACCTTTTTTTTTTTTTTTTTTTTAGCTTTTTTCTGCTGCCTAAAACCAAAATGCTGCTGCTGACCAGCTACACTCCCTTTTTGGTCGTTTTACCTTGTCAAATGGATATTTCCGACAACACATTTTCTCAGTTTGTCAGGATTGTTCCAACATGGAGGTGGTTACAATCTACCTCTGCAACCCTTAAGTGCAGCTCTTACTGTGAAAACTGAGCGACACTGCCAAGTAATCAGGGAAAACCACCCTTTCTGGATTATTCACATCACCTTTTTAAACCCATACTTCAACGCAATCATGCTGTTCCAGAAGCTTTATGGAGCCCTTTTCCTTTACTGCAGAGTGTACCCTGTAAATCGTCTCAAAGAAATTGGCCAATAACATCCGTTTTCCACCATTTGCTCTTACCAAGTCACATATTTCTCCATTGTATTATTGGATGTTTAATATTTACTGTAGATGAGATGCAATCTTCAAGCCTTCTTCTAGTTGTTAAGTGTTGCAACATCAACATTTTGTTTGATAAGAAAGAATTAACTATCTTCCTTTTCCTAAAATATGTGTTATTATTATGTATAAGTGTCTTTTTTATTTCAGTAACATCTTTAATGTGCCAGTCATTACTTTCCCTTATGCTACATATGCTACATATGCTACATATGGTTTTCTCTCCTACTGTCATTTATGCCATCAATCATATACATGTTCTTCTTCTTTCATACCTCCTTTTGCACATCCCATTTTGTCATAAATTTCATTTTCTCTTCTCTTTGCTTTCCACCACTTGCCATCTTCCCTCCTGTATTGTCCACTAATTTCCCCTCTCATCCGTCTCTGCTCCAGTGTGACTGCAGTGCGCCTGCCAGATGGTTTATCCTTTGTCGTCTACGAATTTTGGGATGGAGAGGAGGAGTGGAAGAGGTGAGTAAATAAATCATATGAGGCTTTATGTACCTAAAGATAATAATAATCCAATCTAATATCTGTCACTCATGCCAGGAATAAGAGCTTTTGGATTTTTTTTCATCATGTATGAATAAACTTTTAAAAGAATATCAGTGCAGTTAAAGTCTTTATCGTGCTGTTTGACTAAAAATCAGCAAAATCAACAGGCAGAATGAAACATCTGTAAATGCTGAGGAAAGCTAACTGCTGCCAAATGCTGATCCACCACAAAAGTATTCAAAGTAATAACTGAGT
>JAPZDV010000023.1:4535849-4554459 GCA_029814665.1 Acanthurus lineatus | reverse complement strand
GCCCGGCCTACCAAATCACCAAATTGGCGGCGCACAGTGGTGCGCTGGACGAAATTACCACTGCGCGGGGTTCGCCAGGCTCCGCCAGCCTGCGCCACCTTGCGCTGCGCCACGAAATTAGAGCCCAAAGTCTTTATCGTGCTGTTTGACTAAAAATCAGCAAAATCAACAGGCAGAATGCAACATCTGTAAATGCTGAGGAAAGCTCACTGCTGCCGAATGCTGATCCACCACAAAAGTATTCAAAGTAATAACTGAGTGTGGACATTCATTTTATTTCTGTAAACGCCTTTGAGTCAGCACTCTGGCTCCTCTTTAGGTTTTTTTTTTGGAGCTGAGAATGCCATTCCTTCCTGCCATTGTTTCATTGATTGGTGATATCCAAATAAAGAGAGCGCTCACTTTTCTTCCATTACTGTCATGGGCCTGTTGGATAAATTTCTCCATCCACATTTAATTAGCATAGTTCAGCCATTCGCTTGCTCCAGAGTTGCTGAAGCACTTGAGTTGCGTCAGGTCATCATGATTTAGTGATGGTGCTGGTTCTGGGCAGGAGTGGAGGCTGCTGATGTAGCTGCCTGCTGATTTGAGTTTCTGCTTCACTGCTCACAGCATCTCACTGCCATTAATATTTCAGCTCTTACAGTAAAGGCTTAGGGTCGTGCTAAGTGGTTGGAGGCTATGTGTACTCACGTGCATTTACGAGTGGCTGTGCAGATGCGTGTGCACAAATGTATTAAGTGTGTATCTGTGTGTATGTGCTTTCTCACCCTCCTTTTTGACTCCAGGCACCTCCAGTCGGCCCCAAACAAAGCCTTTCAGCATGTGAAGGTGGATACGCTGTGCCAGCCGGAGGCCATGTCCTCTGTAGCAGTGCCAGGTCAGTAGTGAAATACTACAGAGTGGAGCAAGAAAATAAAACAAGGGCTATTAATTTTTATCATCATTAAAAGGAGCAAACCGACAAGTTTAGACATAGAAATCAGCTTACTCGTCATTTGTCAAGAACATGTTTTTAAAAACTTGCCAAATCTGTCTTCATTTGAGTCAAGAGTGAAACAAATGGGAGCTTGCCAAGCAGGAAGCTGGATTATGGGTAGTGTGGTGGTGGATTGTAACTAACTTCATGTACTAAAGTACTGTATTTAAGTAAAATTTAGGTTTATCAGAATGTGCTCGAGTATTTCCATTTATTATTACTTCATACATTTACTCTACTACATTTATTACGTAACACAGATTTTGATACAATTATTGTGATGTTCTAATAAATTAATGAAATATGATAAATCAAAAAAATTATTGCATTGTAATAGATTGCTGTAAACCATCTAGTAGTAAATTCAAATTTGCTAGATCATAAGCATTAAAGTAATGCCCACACAATAACACATTGCTATTCATAATGTACTAGAGTATTTTTTACACTATGGGAGACATTGCCAATAAAGTCATCATATCACTCTCTTAACAATAGATAGAAAATCTTGTACAGAAAACAGTGAAAACAACTTCACCTTCAGAAGCTTTGGTGCTAAAGTAAATCATAAGGCAATTAAACCAACTTTCCTTTGAATGGTTTGTGTCTGAATATTTTTTTTTAGAAAATTGAACCTTTACCCTTTAATGCCCTCTATAACTCCTAGCTCCGAATACAGCAGCAAAGCAGTATTTGTGAAAGTGTATGTTAAGTTTTTTCATTGCTGCCATGTTTAAAACAGGAATTTTCCACCACTTGGTGTCACATGAACACACTCCAAAGTGCTCCAGAAAGTAACTACGTCAGTGGATCCAGTAACAGAGCTTAATATTAATTCAGTGAAGCACATTTCTCAATTTTCTATTCTTTTTTTTCGTTAGCCAATTGGTTGTCTAGTTTATAAGTTAAAAGAAAATTGTACTCCCCGAGGCAGAAACAGTGTTTTGAGAAACGTATTTTGTCTAACCAACATAACAAAGATATTGCACTGTTTTCAGTTTCTCAAATTGGTTTTCATTGTTTTATATCTTTTATAAAGTTCAAGTTTAGATTTTTTTTTATTTGGATAAAATATTGAAATTATGAACCAATCATCAGAGTTGTATGTGATGAAACAGCATTGCAAAGAAAGAAACAATAGACCGAAACCAAATTTGGTCAGCATTGAACAGAAATAAGGAAATTATGTAAGAGAACACAATTACAGAGCAGAACTCAGTTACTGTGGCTGTCTGTGTAATTTCCTGAAGCTCAGTTGCGCTTTGAACAGTTCAAGCAACCTGGCACCATTTAAACCGTCCCTCCGTGGCATTCATCCACGCTCTGACACGGAGACTGTCAGGGACTTGAGGGGAGGCTTGGCAGACTGCCATTTGTTCTTTTTTCTCGTCTAACTCTCATTTTTTATCCACCACTCCTCTGCCCAGCCGTTCTCCTCCCTCCCTTGCTCGCTCTCTGTCTTCTTTAATTCTCTGCTCTGCCAAAATTCTCCTCATCTCTATTCAATCTGTTTCCTCTCATTCCCTGACACCTCTTGCTGTCTGTACTCGCCTCTAGGGCTCATTTTCTTTTCTCTCTCAATCTCCTTTTCTCTCTAACCTTTTTTCTCACTTGTCATCCCTCTCTGTGTTTGCAGCCGCCTGGTGCAGTGTGAACAGGGACTAAGCATGAAGATATTCAACTACACGCCAAGACTCCTGGACACTTTCCACTTCCTCTTTAACTCCCCTCCGACCCTAAAACCCTTTCCCCCCTGCGTTTCACCCGCTGTCACATCCCCAAAAAACCCCTTCCCCTTCAACCCTCACATTCCTCAACTCTTTTTGTAAGTACATGTTTACACAGTGCAAATGAATGGTGTCAACTGCAGAGAAAATTGAACAAACAGTGCATTTTACATTGTGGAATTACCAAAATGGGATTTGCATCTCACCATAACAGCTTGTGGGCCCGAGATACTGAATTCTGTCATGTTCATGTTCCGAGTAGCTTTGAGCCACTTGAAAGTGGAGTTTGTCATGTAGCAAGGACCCTGGCGTTGAGTTTTTCATGTAGCAGTTACTGTGTTTGAGTAGCGCTTTTCTTTTTCACTGCTCTGGGAGCTGAATTTGCCACAGGTAGCTCATCTTTTAAGCCGGAATTTCATGGTAGCTGCTCATTCCACATTTGCTCTCAAACCATTCTTTAAGATATTTTTATTACTATCAAATATTTATTTATTTATTACGGTAATTTTTTTCTTATTTCATAACTGACCAAATGCTTTTGACATTATTCTCACATCAGCCATTCAAAACTCGCATCAACATAGTGAGAAATCAAGTTCAATCAGCAGACCTTGTTTCCAGGTTAGCTTGCTATCTCAGGAAAACTGAATGCTTGAATTTTACGTGAAGGTTAGCTAGCTCTCTAGCTAGCTGTCAGACTGTCTAGATTATACTCCTGAATGGACTCGTACATGGACAGCTGCTGACACCACAGACATGTAGTTGTTGTGTTTATACCACTGTCTGGAGTCCATCTTCAGAGGACTTTTCACACATGGGCAGTAGATCAGCATCTACAGGATCAGCAGGGACCATGTAGACAAGTCCACGTCAAATTAGAGGCTACGCATTTTACCTCTGATGAGAAAATTAACATCATGGAGACCCTGGTGTACCTGCAGGTGTGGAAAAAAAAATTTTGGCTGGAGGTTCTAATTAGGCTTGAGTTTAAAACTATACATATTTTACTGAAAATCATGATGGTCTTGCGAGCAGTGAATGTATTTTCAGGATTGAATGAGTGTGGAGTTAAAGATTTTTGCACTGATAAAAGCAGTAAAGCTGCTACTGACTCAATAACTTGAGAAAATATCTACCCATTCAATATAATAATACACGCAATATTCATGCTTACCATGCAGCCAAATTTAGGACCTTGGTTCTTCATTATGAAAAGTTTTAAGTTTCCCAGAGAAACTTAAGCATCAGCATCATTGTAAGACTTTGATAGCTGGCTGAAAAAAAGGCCAAATGTCATATCTACATTTACATTACATTTTGGACCAAGTCGTGTTTTATGAATGATAAAAACTTTCTAAAGGACTTTGAATAGATAAAGGTGAATAGATAAAGGCTACAGTATCTACATACAGAAACAACATATCTGACACCTTGAAAACATACTTAAACATTAATCCATAAAAACATTTTACCATCTCAAAAAAATTGGCGTTGACCTGTGCACTAGTTGACTAACTGAATAATATTTATTGTTCTTTTCCTTCTTTCCCCTTTACTTGAAAGAGAAAGAGAAAGAAAGGGGGGGAAGAGAGAGAGAGAGAGAGAGAGAGATAGCATTCAGTCAGTGTCTCATCATAGGTTATAGTTTCCTGCACACTCATGCCATCATCAAACTGGTGCATACTTGCATTAATGCCTGTTTGCAAATGAATGCAGCTGTTTTTCAGGTATAATGTTTTTCACATATCAGCTCATGGTATTTTACCTCATAATACAAACATTTTGTTCTTTCAGACTGTTCGGATCCATTTGTTTCGTTGAAAAAGCTCTGTCATGTTGAGTTTCCTCAAGTACATTTATGTACAATGGCTGCTGTGGGAGTAATGTCTGTGATGTTGTGAACTCATTTAGCACAGCACCAGTTTCAAAAAGCAACCCAAATCTCTGTGAAGCCAGACATCCTGTTTATGTACATCAGACGGCCAATAGAAGAGCTCCACTTCAGTATCCTCCTCACAAATATTTGGGTAGGTAGATGCAACTCTATGACCGACATATATTTCTATTTATTCTAGCTTTACTTCATTCATCATTTGGGTTGAAGAGTTGAATCTCCGAGCATTGACATGAGGGTCATGGAAGAGGTGAGATGAATAGATTGATTTGCTATTGAGGAAGAGTTTCTGCTGCTACACTGAGACAGAAGAGACTGTGTAGAGAGATGAAGGCAGCACCTCACTGTTCTCCATGCAGCTGAAGTTTGTTTCGTTTATGCTTTCTGTTTGTGTATTCCTTGTCTGAATTGGTGATGGATAGCTTATATTAGCTGTGTAAGTCCAGTAGAGATTGTAAATATGAAAACGTTGTTCTATTACGATTATATTTGTATTTATTGACATATTTTAGTGCTATGGTGCAAATTCTTTTCTTGGTGGAAGTGGCAGTAGCTCTGTAGGCACTGCGGCTTCTCATTAACAGTAAGCTGACATCAAAAACATCAGATAAACCCATCTGAATGACACTGAATACGAAGCCTTAAACATCGCCACATGGAGGTTTAAAGGGTTTCCAAGAAATGGCTTGATGTAAACTCCCAGTAAGCAGGGAAAAGTCCACTTTCGTCTTGGCATTAGATCACTCAACATGTTTTTTGTTTTGGCTTTGACATATTTTGATTCAAAAACAGTTTAGCCATGGTATTAGCTTTCTGCACACCTGACCTTTCAGGTATCAAAGCTTAACTGGAAAAATAACCTTGATTTTAGAAAAGGACTTCACATCACTGAGTGTACTGTAACTGATAGACCACCTAAGCATCAGCATCTATATCACTCAATGATCATCAATATATCATATATTGTCACCATTTAGTCCAACTGTAGGGTACAAGAGTGTCAAATGTTACAGAAACATGTGGACCATCAGAATCAAATGCTGGATGGGTCAGAAGAGAAGATCTTCTAAATATAAGACAAAGACAAATGTCTGGAAGCTCTGATGAGCTTATTATTGTCTTGTGAGCAGTGTTGAAACTGTTAAGTGAAGGACAGGTTTTGGCAAAATAATCAGCTTCCAACAGCTCCAATGTTGTCAACTCCTGTGTGTTGTTTTAATGTTCCAAATACATACAAATAAGCTGAAACCTCTAAAGTAAATTTCTCCAAATCTGCAAAATTTTGATGCCTCAGTTAAAATAAAATTTGAAAACACAAAAGCTACAATTAGATAAACAAACCAAATGAATTACAGTCTTTTTGTCACATTTTCATTGTTTGGTGTTTTCTGTGTTCTTGGCAGAATTTTTGGAAATTTATCATTACTGCATCTTTCTTTATCTTCGGAGCAAATATCTCTTTTATCACAAATTACATCTCATCTGTTGATCTCTGAATAAACTGATTCAGTCGCCCAGATGCCTCACCTAACCTCACCACCACCCACAGCACCACCATAAGCCCACCACCGTTAAAACAATCAGACTGTCACTCAGAAAGCACAATGTAAAAATGAGTGAATATTGTGATTTAAAGATACAGTATATTAGAGGTTGTTGAGTATTTAGAGACATATAGTATAACTGTTTATATGGTGAAAGGTTTGTTGATGAATCACTCCTTTATAGCTCTAAACTTTCAATGGTGCCATCTTTCCATCCACCTCACTGTTGACTCTATTTTGTCTGTTTTCATCTGTGAATGGCAGCCAGCCTGTCATCTGCCAGTACTGTGGTAGCAGTGAGGGGGGATCCAGCTACACTGATGCTAACATTGACCTTACACCGTGCCCTTCTTTTAGAGCGGTGGGCTGCACTGAGCGGGGCAGGGCTGTGTGGAATGTGACTAATAGTAAATATATTGTTAGAGAAATACTAATTACACTAGGCTTCTAGGACAGGCATGCAAAGGCCTTGCTGCTTAACCTGTGATGTGTCTCCTCTAATCTGTGAAAGCGTGTTGAAGGTGTCCTGTGGAGTTGCTAGAACTCAATTGAATCACTTAGCATATGATTTGCTTAGCTGCTGTTTAGAAAGGGTCTACTTGCATCGAAACCTGCAGTTTTAAAGTGCTGCTGTGTGCTAAACTAGACATGACTGGAGTGTCAATGAGCACTTGTACCGTTTTATCAGAGCTAACATGCAGCTAAAAGTGATTTGTGATAACTTAACCCTAAAAGCTGCCCTGTGCAGTTGTTTCTGGTAACAGGTATCACTACTTAACACTGTACGGCCAACAGTTCATCATACTGTATAAGCAGCTCTTGCCTGTGCCTTCCACTTGTCCTAATAATATCAATTCATCTTTTATATGCACATCTGCAGTGTGTGCAGAATGCAGCAGTAAAGTCTCTGACAAATACAAAATGCAGGATCTATATCTCTCCAACACTTGGCTGGCTTCAGTGGCTCCGGATAGAGTTCAGTTTGAGATTCTTTTAGTTACTTTTAAAGGTGTTCATGACTGTAGCTGTGATGGTTTAGGATCTCTAAACACCTCACTCTGCTTCAGAGCACACAGCAATGGTGATAAAGAGATGTGATTTAGTTCCAGACAATGGAGGTGAATGTTTAACTGCAGCCAAGCTAACGACAGACCAACAGTGAGAAACGGTGACTGTAAACATGTCTCCAGTTTATTTACAAGACAGCTCCACAGGCTACCTTTAACCTTTCACTTCTTACAAAAAAAGTACTTGCACTCCTGAACTACTTCAGATTGTGTCAGATCTTATTGTTCATGAAGGAGCTGCTGTGTCATGAATAGAAACATAAAGCCATATTGCATGGATTGATGTTTACACGTCAGTTAGCTTACTATACTGATAGCCATAGTTATTCAGTACTTAAGTTCCCAGCTGACTGCAGCTCACATGCTCTACCAGGGGGTTTCTTTCCTTTACATTATGCCCAGCTTGGTTGGGTTGTGTATATGAGGTAGATAGAGTGAATTGTCAGAAATGCCAATACTGTTTCCTATTGATACATTCCTGAATGTCCCTCAGACTGTGCAACCTGTTCTTTTCTATCCTCCTACTCCTCAGTGCAACCTGTGCTTTGTCATACAATGAAAGAGTTATGCCCTTGAAAAGTAGTAAAACGGGCCTTGATTGTTTCCTGGCAACATGAAAAGATTAAATACGGGTGGACATTAGGCCTCCAGTGTGCAGCAAAAGTCTCTGCAGCTGCAGGGACAGACAGACCCCATGTTTAGCTCAGCAAGCGTCGTCACTTGATACCGAACCAATCAGGAATTTGCCAAACTGATCGAGGTCATGACTCTTCCCTTCTATGGCTGTGTTCTTTTCTATCCTTCAACTGAGTGCATGTCAACTGAATGTCCAGTAACTTCTTTGCTGTAGTATTAGGCCATGCTACTCTTCAATAGGTTTTGTGCATTTCTTACCTTCTTTCTTTTCTAGTATTCCTATGAAGGAAACAGAGACTAAAATCTATTATATAAAATATATATATATATGACTAGAAAAATGGCATACAAGAATGAACATTCACTTTTATGGCAATGTTTAATGAGATATTGATTCTTAATGTTTGTTTCAGTAAAACAGCTTTCTCTTCTTAAGTGTAGAGACTTATTGCAGGGATGCAAGTATTATATTTGGTCTTTAAAGAATATCTTGTTGAAATTCTAAATGATGTAGAGTGAAACAATTCAATAAAACTTGAAAACTCTGCTGCTCTGTGTTTTCTGATACTACTGATGAATAGTGAAAGACTTCGGCAGATCTGTGATGAATATTAATTCTCATACATCCTGCTGTGGAGTTTCTGTCCTGAAGGAAGTCAGATCATCCTGCATGACAATCCTCAATTCACCAATATTTATTTTATGGTTTGATGAACATTGAAATTAGTAAATCATAAAAAAATTCTCTGATCTCAGGCTAAAGGGATTTCATGCAGCCTTGTTAAAGGGGCACTTCACTGATTTTTACATCAATTGTGTTGCAAAAGAGGTGAAATTAAGTATTCGCTTGATTATTTGTGCATGCTGTTTATGTACTCTGCTCTCTCACACTGCAATGCGGTAAGTGAGGGAGATGCTCACAGATGAAACCAGTTCAGAATTGGAGATGAAGCATTTTTATATTTAACTTCAATAGAAGTATCGACACAACTTTGTAAAATGTAGATATTTTACTTAAGTGAAAAGGTATTTTTAACATTCTTTCCTTCTGGGTGTCATTGGTGAACTATTGGAATAATTTTTCCATTGCACTATTACTTGCACAATATTTTCAATAATTCCCACCATCTAAAAAAATCAAATGAGGGGCCCCGTGTGGCTCAGTTGATAGCACGGACGCCCCATGTGTGGAGGCTTTATGCTTCATGCAGCGGTCGCGAGTTTGACTCCATTTGCTGCTTGTCACTACCCCCTCTCTCTCTCCCTATGTCCTGTCTCTCTCGGCTGTCCTATCAAAAATAAAGGCGAAAAAAGCCCAAAAAAATATATTAAAAAAAAAAAATCAAATGAATAGTGAACAGTGTTTAGATACCCTCAGAAAAAATAAAATAATAAAAAAAATTTATAACACCTTTCTGCTTGTTTATAAAGTTTCATCTGTGGTAATCAGAAAGTCCCAGTTTGACTGACAACTTGTGAAAAGTATAATTTCCTGTTAATAATAATAATATGGTTGAGTATTGCAGTTTCTTGGTAGAGTAACTGCTAAAACAATATGTAAGGAATTTTAGTTATGTAGTTTATACTATAAGTGATTAGTGTGTATTACGGATTTGAGACAAAGTTTAAGTCCTGTTGAGCTCGTCAGAGCAGTTGTATAAGCGATTGCTTTTGATGCAGGAGTAAACTAAACTTTCTGAAGTGTGTGTGACCCTCATGATATAATCAGGGTAAAGATACATTATTTCTGAGGCTTGACTCATACTAGAAATAGAGTCCGCATCTCTCTGCATTTGTTTTTAAAATCATCTCTTAAGTGGACAAACTTTATGTAGGTGCAGTACTGAGGGACTGGAGTGCCCTTCAAACATCCAATAATGTTCGCCTGTGATACCAACTGCTGTAAAGCAACACTTACCCCAGTGGTGGCTGAACAAGAAACCTAACTTAGGGTTTAATTTTCCATATATATGCAAACAGCTGCACATCAAACAAAGGTTTCATACAAAAAATTATTTTATTCAGTCGTCTTTTCATGAACTCAGTACCCACCATTAACATGACTACTTCACACATTGTTACATACTTATCAAATATCGGATTGAAGCTCTGCATTTTTAAACACACAAAACTGGTAGACAAGACTTATTTACAAACGGATCCAAATATAAATGTACAGAAACATCTTAACATCTTTCCTCCCCCTCCCTTGTGGTTCCCTCTGCAGCCTCTGTCAACTCAGTCTCATATGGCTCTACAGTGGCAACCAGTGGATGTTGTAAATACCAATGATCAGGCCTCCTTCATCACGCTATACTGTTAACATGTAGACTGTGCAACTGATGAATGCCTTCCTGGTTTGCTGCATCACGTTTGACACGCATGAACATCTTAATGGTTTTAATTGTATGTTGTGGTTATTTTTTGATGTTACACCACTAATAAATGAGTTTTGTTGCCACCATTAAAGTTAAATATAACATTGAGGCAATGATAATGATTGAGGAAATAAAAGCTTAGATGAACTTAGATGAGTTCGCATGATTAACCCCTGAACCAGTGAGGGAGGGGGAGCAGTCAGATCTTGCCGAGGATCTGCAGGACAGCGATGGTGGTGCTCTGGCCAAAGATGAACGCTCCACAGAGAAGGGTCACCACCCCCCAAAGTGTGAGGACGACTCTGAAAATGATATGGTACACTGTAACAACTAGGGCGAAGGTTATATATCCATTAGATCAGTCAGTGGAATAAAAAATCCAAGGGCTTCTCGAAGTCTGACTCTGTAAGTGTCACTGCCCCCAGAAACTCCAACAGTTAGCCAAGAGCTACAACTTCTGGTTTCTGCCTAATTAATTACATTTAGAAAAATTAACTTAGTCTTTAAAATGTTTCTACAGTTAAAATTTTGTTTAATTTGTTCTTTCCTGAACGGCCTGAGCGAGCCAGACAATGTTTTATTCACACTGTTGCAACTGTTTATACGCATCAAACTGCCAAAAGCAAATATAAAGAATGAAGAAAGGGAATATTAAAAAAAGGTATTAAAAAGACAAAATAGTCTGATTGACATGAGCTGTGAGAAGAAAGGGAAGTTCAAACTCTGCATATGCGCATTCCTCTGCACACCTGGCTGAACTTTTAGAAACCATGCTGACATCCAAATCAGAGGGTTCATCTCTGTGGAAGTAAAAATAAGAGGTGGAAGCCCATGAACTACCCAAGGACCTAAGTCCTCAGGTAAGTATGAATGCGATTAAGGGTCAATATGATCTGCACCTTACATTTTTATCTTTATTGTGTACATCAATAAAAATTCAACTGCATCTCATCTTATGACCTTGTCTGTGTTAACTTGCTGAAATAGCCCCTGGATATATTTATGCAAGGATTCTCTCACAGCATTTGTGATATTTATCTGCACCTGTGACTGACTGTGGCTGATTTGGTTTGCATGTGTCACTGTATTTGGATGGGTGGTTCTTCCTTTCTGACAGAAAACATATGGATCAACATCAAGATCCAAAACTACAATGGCATAAACTATATGTAACTCTGCTGATAGAATGAAACTCAAAATGTGAAAGTTTTGTCTCAGAGTGAACAAGCTGTTAAACACCCACTCAAGCAGTTCATCTTATTTTGCTCATCTATTCTTTGTTTCTAGAGTTTTTTCTTTTTTTTCGTTTTTTAACTTGATCAATATTTACAGTACATTAACATTTTAATGAAGTTTTCCTCACCTGGTCTTCCAGGACACCGGCTCAGACTGCATGGCAAACATCAGACAGAGTCCTGTTCAAACACATCACAGGGTTTAATGCTTGCTACACGTTTCACAGCCTATGAATCAACAGGATGAACAGTGTTACCTGGGAAAATAAAGATGAAGAAGGCGCTGATCCCTCCGATGACACTGATGACCTTGCTTATGTCTGGTACAAACATAGCGATGAGCAGCGTCACCGTAATCCACAGGACCGTCAGCACATACCGACTGCGACTTTCAAACTCCAGTGTTCCCATGCCATCACGCCGCCGCCACCAGCTTAGCAGGGGGTCCTGGATTACTGATCTAATGAGTAGGAATGGGTGATTTTTGGTCAACTGGTATGGCTAAAGGCAGTCATTGTGCAGTCATTACTTTTTTTCTTTTCTTAGACAAATAAACATATTTTTATCATATTTATCTTTACATCTTTATCTTTACATTTAAGAGGACTTTGGAAGATTTAACTCATGTGAAATAGTGTGATAGTCTAAGTGTTATTCTGCAGTTCAGCTGAGCTCACTAAGTCCGTGTCCCTGACCTGCCCAGCAGCAGGATGATGGGATAGATGGTGATGATGGAGATGCCGAACAGCAGCCTGGCAACGAGGATCAGAACGTCATTGCCGGTGTAAGACATCAAAATGTCAGCCTTCACGTCCTTTCCAAATGTCAGGTACCCATAAGCCCCTGCATCAGAGAAAAAAATATGGCCTTCACTTATCCATCTCCAACAGATTTGGTGTATCTGATACCTGGTACAAAACTAAACCTTTCTCTCATGATTGCAAAATGAGCCTGACAGACACACACCACTTTTCAGTGGCTGGGCACAGCTAATTATTTTGTGGAGCAGTCTGCCTAAACAAATTTAATTTAATACATTAAATATAACACATACTTGTGACACAGGTGATGTGATTCACCATGAAGAAGCTCTGAAGGAGTGCTGTTACAAGACTAAAGCTGTCTACATTCCTCACTCCATGCTAATAGTAGAATCTAGTTTACTATTTAGTCAGTTTAGTTTAGTTAATGTTTGAGAATAGTGTACATGAAGATTTCTTAGTTTGCATAATGACTCTTATGAGTAGCTTTCATTATACCGCAAACACACTACATATTCATGGCCTACTTAGACAGCATTTGTATGTAACGTGGATGTTGGACAAACAGAATCAAAAGCCACTCTACAGGATCTTGAGGCCCAGTGTAGCTTTGGGCTAAATGATAGTATTAGCATGTCAACATGCTAACAGTGCTGATGTAGATTGTGAGAATAGAATTAAAAAAGTTCACCTTAGATTAGCGTATAAGTCAAAGCTTCCTATAAAGTGCTTCACACAATGTACAGCTGAGGTTAATGAGAATCCAAAGTTTTGGGATAATGTAAGAATGTAGCTAAAGCTTTAGAATTTTGATCTAGCCATTTTTTAGACATTTTCTCCTTTAGCCGCAGACTGTTACACCTACAGTGTAAGAAGGAGAGGTTCCGCAGGTCCTTCATCCCAGCTGCTATTAGACTCTACAACGCCTGTGCTACCTGATCATGTTGTAGTTTCTTTTTTCTTCTGTCACAACTACCACCACTTTAAACCATAGTTCTTATGTTCATATTTATATTTATACCTTTGTTTATTTAGTCCATTTTATTCTTTAGTTGTGTATATTAAACATCCTTGTTTCTTTTGTTGTGTATATTACACATCCTTGATTCTCTTTGCTGCTGTGGCATGTAAATTTCCCCGTTGTGGGATTAATAAAGTACAATCTAATCTAATCTAATCTAATCTAAAGAATGTCTGAATCTAATTTTACGACAAGTCATTTTATAGTTGTCAAGACATTTCACTCAAAACCACAAATGTCAGCCTCAAAGACATTCCTGAAGAATGTCAGGGGAGGAGCAAAGTCATTACAGCTCATTTTTGAACCTTGATTATCTGTAGAATACTTCACTGTAATCCATCCAAATAACATTGAGGTGTTTCAGTTTGGGTTGAAGCAGTTGACAAACAGACAGCACCATTACCACAGCCACTAAAAACCTTGTTCATGAGGGAAAAACTGCTTTCAAGCATCATTTTACAACCCAGAAGCTGCTGCTCACTCTTGATGTGACTCACATAGCTATAAAGAGAAAAAGGGGTCCAATCATACCCCTGAAAAAGGCTCTTTGTATCAAAACCACTCCAGAACACACTTCTATTCCCTCCTGATTTTTCCCTTGGTATATTTACTGCACTGGAAATGTGTGGAGAGAAACTGGGTGCATTAAAATTCCAGAGAAGAGAATAGAGACAGAGAAGGCATAAACCTGTAAGTGAGTAGATGATGAGACAGAAGATCATGGAGACCACAGAGATGAAGACCCAATGAGAGAGCCGCTGGTTCTTCATGCTGCTGTAGATGGCAATGGACGCCTCATGACACTGGAACAAACAAAGAAAGCAAAAATGAAAAATCTAAAACTGTTTATTTGATGCAGAGAACAGAACTAAAATTCAAAGTAATCAATAGAGCAGCTGACTGCTTGCATGAGTTTCTCCTCTCTGTTTAAAGTTGAGGAGACAAATTACAAATCCCATGCCTTTTAAAGCAGGAACTAGTTGTTGGTAAGAGATTGTGTGCATCTCTGGGCACCAGCCTTGGATTTTCTCATCTGTTTGGTGACTCAGAGTGGAGGGTGAGGATCTGAGGGGTCTTCTTATCATCTCTGAACTCTCTGCCACTGCGATGAACTCAGATGAGATAGGAAATTAAATGGAGACGTTGGGCTCTGAGTGGCACAATGGGCCAGGTAAAACCATCACAGAGGTCAGAAAACAGACTCTTGTCCCCACTTGGTCCCACCTGCCATCGTCCGGTTTTAAATCTCATTTCCCCTCTCCTGCCTGCTCTTTTTTTTCACTCTTCTCAAGATCTCATCAGCTCTCTTGTCAAACCTTTGCAGTGCAATCACTCACCCTGAGGGGTGTGTCTCTGTGTGTTTCTGTGAAAGGACATGCATTAGTCCTTTCACACTTTCCTTTACTTTTATTAGATCCCACCAGCATCCCTGAGGGGTTACCTTGGCAACTTGGCAAGTTACACATTGGTCTGTCCTGCTTCAGATTGACACAATGATCTTTTTTTTCCTCGTATCCTACTCTGCTATTAAATATGAAAAGCTCACTCTGCAGAGTTCCCATGGAGCACAGCAGCCCCAGGCTGTGCCAGTCTGCTGACCTTTATACCACACTGAAACACACTCTCCTGAGAAAGTGCTAGTCCTAAAGATTACTGAGAAAACCCACACTGCTTCACTTCAGTGTCTGCTATCATTTACAACATAGAAATCTTCTACCCGACTGAGCAGAAAGGTGTCTAACTTTGCAGGTAAGTTTGGGTGCAGTTATCCAGGATTTGAAATCAGTCTCTGAAATGTCTGCATTCACAATGAAACATCACAATAGATATAATAGTGAACAGAATTTCATTTTGATTCTCAAAACATCAAATAAAATCTACATTTTAAAAAACATTCCACAGCAGAGCTTTTTTTTTATCAGAATTAGATTCCCTGTTAAAAATGTTAAAATCCAAATCCTTCAAAAGGGCCCAGAAGAAAGTACTTCCATTCCCATCACCACATCAGTTAAACATCTTTAGCTCTTGGCATCTCCATTCTTATGTGTGTGTATGTATATGTGTTCTTTTCTTTAGCACCAGTCCTACCTCTTGTTAGCAAATGTGACATACAAAGCTGCATGACACGACAGCAGACTTTTCACTCCACTTTCTAGTGATGCTGTCTGGAGCACACTTGGCCTTTAACTGCACTTGTTACACAAACTTGCTCTTCTCAAGCAAACTCATGCCTTAAGTGAGATTTTTTAATTTTCTATTTAACAACAACTTACTCCTTTAGATGCTCTGTTTTAATGCTGTTTCTGCACAGTGATGCAGCCGTTAAATTCTCAAAAGGTGGGTCCTCACTGTTTGTATCACTATAAACCATCACTATAAAAAACCTTGGTTTACCTCCATAATAATGCAGTGGTGTCAGAATCTAGACCAATAATTTAAAACCCAGTCTGCTTGTTACACACTATGTGTGAGAAGAATCTGTTTCTCACTTGCTGTGTAATTGCTTTTTAATGTAGTCCAATACAAGTTGTATTTCAGAGCCACAACTGAACAGTTTTCCCCTCCAGAAGCATGCATACATACATACATACATGCATACATAAACCTTCCCACACACAGCTGCATACTTAGTAGCCTCCAGCCTTACCACAGCATTATGGTACATACACATGTTGACCAAGTCTCATAGGATCTTTCAGTATGTTTCCAACTGTTGTACTCACTTGGAAACCAAAGCAGATGGTCGGGATGACACTGAACATGGAGGCCCAGGAGCTGATCCTGCACACAGACAGTCAGAGTCAGACAGTAAGCCAGACAGTAAGTCAGACAGGAAATCCTTAAACAGTGACACAGGGGTTCAAGGGGAGGAACGAGCAGAGTGGTTTGATCTACTTTATTTGTCCTGGTGGCCTGGATTCAAAGAAGATTTATGGAAAAAGCTTCATGACAGTCTTTTATCATGGAGCCAACCTCATTACATGAACTTGTCCTGGTGATTAAATAGAAAAGAGCCTCAAAGACAAAACTTTTAAAAACATGTTGAATTGACTGTTGAGCATATATTACAGTTATTTTTCAATGTTTTGTCTTTTTTATTCCCACCCAAACTGCTAAGGCTTAAAGGTCGATTACACATTTCTTTAGTCACACAGACAAAGGTAAATACAGACTGCCAAGTACATATTCACTAAATAATAATGATATATTTTTGACAGTTGCAGACTCTGTTATTATCACAGAAAACTAGACAAATTGAAAGGAATAATTTGACATCTGGGAAAACACGGTTATTTGCCGTCTTGCTGAGAATGAAATGAGATGATTAATTCCATTTTCATAAATGTGTGTCAAATATGGAGCTAGTGATGGGAAACAGTGGGCGGCAGCTAGCTTGACTCTGTCCAGCTTGTCTCAAACTCAATAATTAGTATGTTATGTCTCAATAATATAAACCTACAATAAATAGGTTGAAATTATTGACAAATATGTATATTTTTTCTGAAAAGATTGTTTCTAATTAGTCTTTTGATGCATAAAAAGTAGGGATAGACCGATATTCGGCATTCTGACGCATATCGGCATCGGCCTTTTTTTTTAATCCGACGGTCGATAAGAGATCAATTTAAAACTGGGTAATTTTGGCCCTGATGCAGCCCCTCCTCTTCGTCTGCAGTCACTACTCTATCTCCAGTATTGTCCCACCCACAGAACCATCTGATTGGTTAAACATAAAGCAACTGCACAGCCAATCAGCAGAACTTTAGGGAGCTATTTATTTGTTTAAGTTTTCATTTAACCTTATAGGACATGCTGCTGAGCGTGGGAGCTCCCTGCACTTTTTGTTAGAATTTTAAAACTGTGCTGTCCTTGTCTGACAACCTTGGTTTGTTTCTGTTTTTAATTGTATTTCTTTATTACTTAATATTTAGGATAAGTGTGCGTGTGTGTGTGAATTTTGGCTAAAGCAAGTATCACCTTCCTGTTGATTAACTACAGCAGTCGAGTTGTAAAGGTTTAAAACATCGCTGATCCCTTGCACAGAGTGTAGGAAACATATGTCTGTGAGTATCCAAGTGTACATGTGTGGCATGTTGTTCTCCATTATTCTGTTAATATTGTGATAGGTTTGTTTGAGTTGTTTTCCGAACTTCGATGCTAATGGTTAGCATTACAATGTGTTTTCCCACCAACGTTAGCATTAAGCTAGTGGACTTTCTAAAGATACATTGAAAGACACAAGTTTGTTGAGTTGTTACAAATTGGATTGGATAAGAGGCAAAACGTCTTCACAGACATATTACAGAGTCCAGTTGCCTTCAATTTATTTGCCCAGAATAAGTTGTTGCAGATGTTTAACTTTATTATTGCAGTGGTGCAAATATACAACACATGTTTCCTCTATATCTTACTTTTTGTAATTTGTATTTTGTATCTTTTAACAGTTTTACATTGCTTCATGTGGAGTCAATAAATCGTGGGTAAAATCACAAAGTCTTGTCTCTGTGTGAAGAACTGTTTACCTACCTGCCAAACTGAACCAGGCGTTTAGGGAGGGCAAAATAAAAACAAAGATGTCCATTGTCTAAGATAAAAAAACCTTTAAGATGTTGCAAATCTGAAAAGCTGTTTAATAAACACAGGCTTAAAGGCACTTAAATGAGGTTAAGTGTTGGAGTTTGTATTATTCAAAATTTTGACGCCAATATTTTCCCTTTTACTGCAAAATAATATCGGCCCCAAATATCGATTATCAGCCTCCATGACTACTAATAATCGGTATTGGTATCGACCCTGAAAAAACCATATCGGTCTATCTCTAATATGGAGTGAAATGCATCTTAATGGAGGTTCATTTTTTTTTGTTAATCTCTCTGTAATTGACCATTCACATTACTAACTGCAGCAAAAATGATTAAAATAATTACATTGTGGTGTTACACAGCACACCGATACTGGAAAAGTACCACAGCATCCAGCTGTTCAAAACAAAATAATGCCACCTTTTGTTAATACCGATACTTAATGAATGACAGTGTTTTAATAAGAGTTATGTTTCTTAGACAGTGAGTGTGTGTGTGACTATGGGCTCTATTTTCATAGACCAGGCGCAGGCGAGGCGCACCTGCCCTGCACCGCGACTACGCCGCACCAACGGGGTGTGGCCAGCGCACTTTGTAATTTTCGTGAACGGCACAGTCTGGCGCAGCGCGGCGCACCCACGCCTCCATCCCTCCCACAGGCGCAAGTGGCAAAGGGGGAGGAGAGAAGGCGTGAGTGGGTTTAACACAGGTTTAACACAGCCGAGTGTAATCTTCACCAATCAAATGAACGCCTCTCATTGCCTTTAAATGCGCTGCGGGCGAGG
>JAPZDV010000023.1:4484180-4528049 GCA_029814665.1 Acanthurus lineatus | reverse complement strand
ATAGATAGATAGATAGATAGATAGATAGATAGATAGATAGATAGATAGATACTTTATTGATCTCCAAGAGAAATTCACATTTCTAGCAGCTTGACAAGGATGGAAGCGTAGGGGGCATTCAAGGATCAGACAAAAAAATAGGGCAGGACATAATACAAGTGAAACATGGCAATCATCACACACACCATGTCAGCAGAACAGGGCACAAAACTGTATGTTTGGCAAGTTGACATCCATTTTAAATGAAAGCTCTCCTGAGAAAGTAATTTACTGTTAAAGAATTTAAAAAGCTAAATGTCTGCTTTGGTTAAACACATTTTTCTTCATTAGCGAGTGTATCAGTACCTTAATAGTCACATTTAACAAAGACACAGAGTGTGAGGGAGTGTGTGTGTGTAAGTCAGCCTGTGGTAGTGTTTTGGGCTGCTCGGTCACCTGTCGGATCTGAGGATGTCAATAAGTGAGGGAGAAGAAAATGTGGGGAACAGGAATGGGAAAAGAATGGGTGGACACAAAGAGAGAATGATGTTTGAGAGTACGAAAATGAAAAAGAAAATGAGAAAAAAGAATGGAAATGCAAAAGACAAAAACTGATGGAGAACAGGGATGAAAAGGGGGTGCAGTAATGGACAGAAGAGGACATTTGTGGAGCCAAAGTGTCTTGGTATCACATGCACTGGAGCAAGACATCAGAGCAATTAGGGAAATGAGAAAGTCCCACATGGTATGAATGTTTTCACACAGATGTAAAACATCTGATCAAGCTCTGATTTATGTCTCTATATATGATCAGACCCTAGTCTGTGAAGAAAACTAAAATGCACAAAAAGTTCAAGTTATTAGGATTATTTGTCATGAGTGGTTAAAGGTTGATTAGAATATGAAGGGGTTTTTACATACATTGCTCTCTTCAAACAAAATTTGGCCTTTAGATGTTGAGAAAAAAATAAAAAGGAGTGAATGAGTCCAGTCTGCCTGTAAGCTATGAAAGCCTTTCTATTAGCAGTTTCTGTTATTCCTCATCGGAGAAAAGTGCAGGAAATTACTGCTGTTAGGAATTATTTGGAGATGATTGACAAAAAACTGCTGCTTATTTGTAGACACCTCTTTGTTTTCATACACTGTCTGGACGTAATGTAAAAGCTTTCATTATCCTAGTCCTTTGACAACAATACAAAAAGGGTGTTTTTTTATTGCTTTTGCCCATGACCCATTTTTTTGCAACTCATCTGGTTTTGAGGGAGATATAAAAATAAAGGGTGCAGAATTACACTGAGAAGTCAAATCTGAACATTCAAGAATGTCCAGCAACACAAGCACAACAGGCACAGAACTAATGTGGTGGTACAAAAACATAAAACACCTCCCAAAAAAAGCACAGCACTGCCCCTTTATTTCTCTTGTCAAACTGAGTTTCCGGCCTTTAATTTCATGGATGAAATAAAAGAGACAAAATCAATTTCCTGCTATAACAGATTGTAATCTGTGGGTAAAAGCCAAAAGGAAGGACATGAAATGAATCAGGATAAGTAATATTCTGATTCACAAGTGGCACCTTTTCGTTTAAAAGAACAGTGAGAAAAAATTAATCTAATAAGTTCTCTTTGAATATGAATGAGTCACCAACCAAAATTGGAGATAATGAAGTAAAAGGAGTGTAAATATGCCCTTTCCTTGCTCAGGGATCACAGCCCTGCCAAAAGATTTTAGCAGGTAAGAAAAAGAGATTTTTCAAGTCTCAGGTCTTGGCAATGAGTCTTCTCAAGGGGTGAAGTCTCAGTTCTAAACTTTGTGTTAGTAACACTTTGTATATTAAATTTACTAAAATATTAAATGTTAATTAGAAGCAGTGTGAGGGAAATCTACTGCAGGCTGGTGAGTCCACCACTTTGGTCCAGATTAATATAGCTTAGTAACTTTTGTTTGGACTGCCATGACTTTTTGGATGGTTGTTCAGGTTCCCCAGAGCTCATTCACAGTGGTGATTAGCCTGGCATTTCATGTGGTGTCATCACTAGGTCAGAAAAAATTTAATGTGGTCAGGACTTTGACTTATGTTAAAACACAACTGCAAAACTGATATGACATCAGCTGCACCTTGTGTTCAGCGCTAATTAAAAAGTATTAGTATTCAAAATCCTACATTGTGACTGAGCACAAAGTAAACATCATACCCCTTAACCTTTAACTTATCAACATTGTTACTGTGAGCATGTTTTCATGCTGACATTTGGTTGCAGAACTGTCTTTGTCTAGTTAAAATAGCATGACGATAAGTATAAGCTTTACATTTATAACCGTCGGCTTCTTGTTGCTTTGTCTCTGGGGTAGAAGCACTCACAGTTCCCTTTATTTTTTGACCAAATGTTTTGCATGCTGCCATTTGTTTTTTGCTACTTTATGAAAGTAGACATCTTCATTTCTCTTCCTGCACATATGAAATCATCTGATGCTTTCTCTGTGATTCCAAGTGCACTTTTAATATGTCATAAGATTTTAATCTCTGGGATATCAAGTCATTCCTAGATAAAAGTCCAAGTGAAGACATTGGTCATTTGTGTTAGACTCAACACAGGGTCTTTTTTTGATTTTGTCGAATCAAGTCTAAAGTTATCTGATTCATGACTCAGGTCTGAAGTCATGTGAACCTGAGTTGGCTTGAAAAAAGATCGTCTCTGGCCAACACAGCTAAGTCTGAGGGGGGAAAATGGGAGATATAAAGGAGAGAAGTGGGGAGGTGTGACCGCAGGGAAGCAGGGGTGTAGGTGTTAGCCAGTCTGTCAAGCTCACACACATATTAAGGGATAAAATGGAGGGGGGATTTAGGGTTCAGCTTAAAGCCGCCCTGGTGTCTTTTTCAGCTGACTGTCCAGGATGTGAGCAGGCGACGTGATTGGTCCATCAGGATGTTCTGGCATCTGGGAACCGTGGAGGGAAAGAGGGCATGTGACCTCCACTCACCACCAGCTTTTCCCAAATCTTGTTAGCACAGCTAGCTGGATCTGGGGTCATTTCTCAGTTTCCCAAGGTTCCAAGGGAGATTAGCTCTCCAGTGGAGCCATCATCCAAGAGGACGGGTGACAGATTCACAGGCTGATCTGGCCTATTAGGCTCGGATAAGGAGCAAAAGCCCAGACCCCCGAGCACACCGACACACATCACCTCTGATGAAATCAACCTGCATCACTGAACTCAACCCATAACCAATACTGAAGCTACGAATGAGATTAAATTAGTCCACTTAATCTACATGTACTCCACATGAAGAATAAAGAATAATTCATTCTTGGAAGTCTGCAGAGGAAACAACTGCATTCCAATATACTGCCAACTGCTGGATAATGTCATGAATATAACCTCAGTTTTTCTGTTCAGCCATTCAGTGCTTGAGGTGACTGGCGTCAAATGTTTTTGCAGGTTGAATCAGATCTTTATGACACAAACTGTGCAGCAATGGGCAGCTTTGCAAAAAGCTGCAGGAAATGTTAAGTAATTTCACATTCTCCAAATTTGATTGGATAAATAACTTTGTAATGATTCAGTCTACGAGTTCATTTCAAGCGCTCTCCAAAAAATTTAATCCCAAGACCTTTTTCGTTGTTAAAATGCATCACTTTCTAGTCTGGCATTGACCTTTGTGCAAGTTATTTCCTTTCTCTCTCTTTTCTACCTTTGCTCATTGTCAAAAACTCTTTAAAAACTTTTAAAAATCCCAAATCCTCTTCTTAATGATTCTACCTCAATAATCACATTTGCTGACACCATTTATATCCACCACAAAAGCTCCAGGAGTTTCTTTATGATATAACCACTGAAATGACTGGCTTCAGAGTGTAAGGTGGGGGAAATGTGTTCATGCTCACAGGTATTGACTAAAAGCTCAGCATTTATTGGAATCACACATGGAGGGCTTTGCACTTCATCCACAGGGAGACAAAACAAGGGGAAAGAAAACAGAATGCACTGCACAAGCTGTATGTCTAAGCTGCTTTTGATGAACAAAAGACAAATGGTGGCCCTGACAGGGTGGAGTTGTCATCATACCTGGAGGTTTTTTATGGAATAAAAAAATTTAACTTTGAACAGTTTACAGAAACACCAGATTCCTGATGAACATGCTTGAGTCAGACCCTGTAACATCTTCACATCACTTTCAACATGACACAAGTCTGAACTTCAGGCCTTCAGAATAATTTAAAGGTTGCAGCAGATTAAAGTTAAAATGAGAGATTACATGTTTCATCATGAGTATTGGAACAACTTTATTGCATCAGAATAAAATGCTCGATAAACTGAAAGTTTTTTGCCTCATGGTTTAATGCCTCTGCAAACTAGCAAAGTTAAAGTTAACATTCATGTCTGTCAAGGATCATGTATGTCGAGAGGACTTAGATGGCATTAGATGGCATTTTTGGAAAATCAAAGTTACAAGTCCCTACATTAACGTGACTATTTGCAGTGAATAATTTAAGTTAGTATCATGCTGTCTAACTGACTGTTACAAGATGCAACAATGCAGCTCTGTATCAGTGAAACCAGTGAGCCTGTAGTCATCTATAATGCTTCAAATCTTCAAATCAACAGCACATAAGATTTTTAAAATGAGCACAGTTTTAAGGTGAGCACCCAAGATCAATGTCATCAAGTCATCCAACCAAATGTGAAAACTGGTCAAAAGCCCCCGTGTTCCTGAGTTATGGTGTTAAATGATGTCTAGAAGTGTTTTTGCAGGGCCTTCCATCACAGTCAAGTTGATCTTTGACCTTTTGGATATAAAATGTCATCACTTTATCACTTTTTCCTAGTAGAGTGGATTATTTCTGTGAAATTGTACCATAATTAGGTAATAAATTCTTGAGTTACGGTCACACGCTGGTTTTGGCAGATGAACACCCAGAAAAATTAATGACCCTTCCGCCGCAGCTATTGCAGACAAGAAGGCGATAAATTAAATATCAAAGTCATCTTTTCCACCAGTGCTATTAAGCTCCTGTGCAACTACTACCAAATATTAGACATTAAACATTCACTCTTTGCTATTTCTCTAATGATCAAGTGATTTACAGAGCAGACAACCTCTATCACTTGGCAGATATATGAAGCAGGCAACTTATAGAGACCATGAAGGGAGATCTGATGTACTGACTTTAAAACCAACTCCAAAAACAATACATTTATAAACACAAAGCAACAAAAGCCAAACAGGTCTGTTTGATTATGCTTTTTAATGGATGAGATATATTGAACAAGTATGTCAATCAACATGAAAGAGGATATCAACAGAATGCCTGCCCAGAATTCATTCATTACGAAAATATAAAAATAATGAAAACACAGTGATTTTAAAGACTGGACTTAGAAAACAGCAGATGGTGACACAGGAGAAGAAAACCTGATCATCTGATGGTCCTCATTGTGGAAATATCTGCCTGATTGCATGTGTGTGGTGTACGTTTCTGCCCATATGTATATTAACCGACTTTACTCTAAAAGTGCATACTATATGTACTGTGTTTTTGTACATGTGTGTTTGTGTTTACCAACAAATTCAATAAATATAAAAAATTCAGACACACTTCAGTCATAAAGAAACAGTTTGGTCGAAGAAGAGGAAAATGTTGACATGTCTGTCTCAAACAGACATTTTTTAGGGCCAGGTGTATGCTGTGTGTTTTACATTATGTGTGCAACAAGGTCTAATACTGTTCATTAGTCCACAAACACCCACAGTCAGCCTTGAACAGATGAGAGGCACAATAACTGTTTCGGCATCCGTTGAGATTCTGGAGTCACAATACTTTCACGTCTGGCAGGCTCGGGGTTTACGACAGTCAAACTTCTGCCTCGTCAGTTCATCAGACACTGTGTAATTCAGCTCCAGTGTTGCTTCTCAACACAATTTGTCCTTTTAACAGCATCTCAGTTTTGGAGGAGAACCCAGGATCCCCGGCAGCAGCTCAAAGTTGCAGTCCCAGTCAAACTGTGGGGTGTTTCCCCGTCGTCGTCTGCTGCTGCTGGAGATATGTGGGCCGTTTGATTCGAGGTTTCCTGCGCTTGGGTTTACTCTTAGCCTTTGTGAGTTGGACCACAAAAAAGGAAAGGACCACCATTGCTCCCAGGAAGGCAAACACAGGAATAGTTTGGCCCACTTCTTGATTGTAGCGACCGGGCATTATCCCTGGGGGGAGACAGATCACATGGGGATTCTTCAGTTACCATTGTTATTCTTTTACACTGTCACTCCTTTCCTTTGGGTACCCCCTTTTATTTAATACATAATGCAACACATGCCATATTTAGACGTGCTCAGGTTTGCTATTTTGTAGGTTTGATCCCAGGTCAGATTGCCACAGCATCCTGACACACAAAGCCAACATCAGAGATCAAGCAGTGACAAGGGCGGACTGCCAAAAACAGCCAAAAAATTGCTCTTGAACACACCGTGAAGACTGCAATCAATTACCACCTAGTACACATGTTTTGCATGTGCTTAAGAGATAGTCTGCTCTCATTACTGAGAAAGGAAAGTGAAGAACTAGAAATGTGAATATGCAGAGTGTTGATATGATGAAGCAGCATTTACTGACCTTTACATCACTTTGCCTACTGATTAGAATATACTGCATTAACTCCTTCTAATCCAGAGTATGTCTGATAAAAAAAAATTGCAAATGACACTAACATCAGCCCTTGGATTTAGGTTTTGGTTTTGGAAGAAGGAAGGAAGGAAGAGGTGGGTAAGAAAAATAAAGAGAAACCGCACTTGGGTTAAATCACGAATACTAGAGCAGAGAGCTCGAGGGGCTGTCCAAAACCAGCATCGAGAGCTGGAGTTAAAGCAAACCTCAGGGTTCTAAAAACTTTCCTCAGCTCTTTCCTGTCCAGTTCCTCATGTTGAAAAAACTTATCTGCTCAGTCATCTGGGTGCAAAACATTAGCTACTGGGATTGTATCCCTATAGATGGACAGCCAATCAGAGTGTTTCTTTCAACGATAGTCTTGATGCCAAATCATCATGCTGACCTGACTAAAAAGCCGCCGACAAGTACTGTTGTGAACCACTGCGTGAGACACATCCCGGCATGGCAACAGACACTCACTGACGGCTCCATATTGGCAGACTGCCAACCCTCAGCTGGGTGATTCAGGGTCCTACAGTGACCCTGACGAGGGAACACCACAACTTCATGGGGTTAGGGAGGATATATTTTTTAAGATGTAGGGTAGGGTTTATCTCAGCATTTCATTTGTTTCTGTGAGGATTACTAAATGAATTTATAATTAAAAAATAACATGTAATAAACCTGACAGGGTAATGCAATGGTAAAGAAAAAAATTAAAATAACCTGATCCTGCATAAGAGAAGTGAGAAGTTCACACAACCTAAGAGCTAATATAAAATTGCCTAAGGCTCCAGGGGGTGGGGGACACTGATAAAAAAAAAAAAGAAGGCTGAGTATGTATGATTCTTAAAAAATAAACATAATACAAACAAAAAAATGTTTAATGAGTTTCTAAAAATATCAGGAAAACTCATCTTTAATGTAACATTCACAGAAAAGATGCTGCTAAAAATTCACTCAAATCAGCTCCCTGCAGTTACTGCATTCGCTCCAAAGGATAATTGTAACAGTTTATCAGTTGTTTTCTACTGTTACTGCTATGAATTAAATATAATATGAGAAATCCAAAAAACACGTCACTCAGTCAGGGGCCTTAAAGTTAACTTTGAACTCTCAGTTACCTCCAGGGATGTCCCAGGCTCCGCTCTCCCCAGGGGACAGAGGTCTGACTTGGGGACGGTAAGCCCTCACGTTAGGTAGAGCCACTTTGTCCATATCGACTGAGAGAAGCTTCTGGTGCTTCCACAGGTTACTGAGAGCGTGTGAGCAAGAGAGAGTAACAAGAGGAGAGAGAGGGTGAGACAGAACGTCCATGCTTTCATAGGTGTGTTCATCTGTGTGTGTTTATTTTTGTCTATGAAAAATTACATTCAGAGTTTGATTTACTTTTACTCTGATTCACTCTGACAGGATGAAAAAACAAAAAGGCTGCCAGAAGGAACTTTGGTCTCTAGAGTCTGCTGGTACGGGCTGACACAAAGACCAGTAGTGGAGTGTGCAATGCCAACTGTAATGAGACTAGAAAGGTGAGACTCTACTATAGATCTCGGCTGTAGATAAAGTAACTGAAAGTTACAGCAGGTTCATGTCTGGAGTTTAAGCAGGGCTTAATGTGCCATTTTTACACTGATTCGCTCTCTAGACAGCATTTCATCAGACCTACCTGGGTGCTGTCTCATTGACTGGCTGTGGCTTTGCCCAAGAAAGGTGGGGGCAAGCCGGTAGTGGGCGGGGCTTAGGGTCTCCAAGGTGAGCCTCTAGAACCTTGGAGTAGCGGTAAAGATGGTTGCCTGGAAGAAAATAAGAAATGTATCTGATAAATAAAGGAGCTAAAACAAGCTGCTTTGCAGAAAAAAAACAACAAAAAGAGGAAGATCCCTCACCTTCAAGTCTCAGTGGCAGTGGACGCTCTATGCCTGTGGGTGGCGCTACCCTGCTGTGGGAGTGGCTGAGGCTGGGAGGGGTCATACTGTAGGAAGTGTACTGAAGGAGGGCGTCCAGCAGCCAGAAACAGTCTGAGAGATCAGATATAACAAAACATTACTCGACCTAATTCGCTGGGCACTTCGTTGTATGGAACAATGACAAAATACATGAACACAAGCACACACTGAAGCAGTGGTTTTCAAAATGTAAGGCCAGCGTTACTGAAGGGCAAGAAGTCTCTCACAGTAGAAAAATACCTAGTGAAAATTATGTAAAATGAATAAAATTTCTGTTGAGATGATTAAAAAGAGAAAAGCTTGTGAATTTTACTAAAATTATACATGGATTTGAAAAATTCAATTATTCAGTGCATCCTCTGCATTTTTTATGATTAATAAATACTGTTTGTAGGGGAATGTGAACTTTTTTTTGGCTTCTGAAGGGGAGAGCATGTCAAAAAAAGTTAAAGTATGACTAGACTAAAGAGAGGTCACCTTTCTGTCTGTGGCTGTCGTCTATGCAGTTAGAATCCCCATACAGAGCGATGCGACCTCCCCCGTCAGATGGTGTTTGGTACAGTCCAAGGATGGGAACCCTCTCTACCACTGCCGTCTCCTGCTTCAACACTTCCAGACCTGTAAAAAGAACACACAGATGCACAAGCACAGTGTGGTGTTATATATCTGAACTAGAGACACAGATTAAACGGCTGCCTGTCTGCCTGCATGGCTGCTGGCCAGCACTGCGCTACACTTAGCTGGATTCAATACTTCAAGACTTGTGCAGGTACCTTGGTCCTTCAGATTCTTGGCAATCACTATTCCATCCTCTGGGAAACGTGCGATGCTGCAGCCTGAGGCATAGTACACTGAGACAGAGAGAAACCAATGTTTTTATTAAAAAGAAAAAAATCTGTGTGAATAAACAATAAAGGTGTGCAGAGGAATGATGCCATCAAAGTGAGGAGGGTTTGTGTGTGGCTCACTGTCATGATCGGCCAGGGTGAAGTCTCCCTCATACAGCCCATCACTAAAAGCCATCCCCCACACTGAGATCAGGTCGTTCAGAGCTGGTACGTTAGCGCCCCCTGTGTCTGGCATCCACCACTGCCTGCAGGTTACATCAAGAACATCATCTCTACAGTCATTTACTTAGGCAACAAATGTATACATCTATGTATATAATATTCAAGGATACACTTGCTATTGTAATAACAGAACTAAGCTTTGTTAACAATTGGACACACAGGCCGACACAAAGAGAGCACTGATGGATGAAATAATGGGCCACTGGAAAACAAAGAAACATTTGCAGATATAAATTAACACAGAGTTGAGCACAGCTTGACTCTAAATAACTCCGGTGGTTGTCAACAAGTTTTATAAGGGCAATTTAACAGCTTTAAAAATCATAATAAAGTTAAAAAAAGAAACAAAAATAGCAGTACTATTATACAGTGAAAAAAATGTGATTCAGTTCTCTCTGCCAGGGTTATGTTTAGCAGAGAATAAGCAATCATAAATAAAGCACTGTCATAAAACAAACACTGAGTTACTAAGAATTTTGTGAAGCCATTAAGACTAGATTTAGCTGTATTTAAGGCTTTTAATCCTGTGGATTCTCTGCAACAGTTGAGTGGAACATGAATGGAGCAGCAAGAAGTCTCATGAGTAATTTTTAGCTCTGCATGAAGAGCTCAGAATCTGAAAAGTCGTGATATATTACATCTATTACAGAGCGAGGAGGCATAAATAGTCTAACGCTGCAGAGAGGGGGGGCTGGACAAGAAATGTGGTACAGCAGGCCATTAAACTGCACAACACAGTTTATATAACATGACAAAGCTGCTGGAGAATGCAGCAGCTTTTCTTTTTAATCATGGAATTGTCTCATAAAGGCGGAACAGGACACGCAGGTCATTTTAAAGAAATATAGACAGAGAGCTTCCAAATATATAACTAAGAGCACAGGTGCACAACCATACATTTCAAGCTCTTTCAACTTAAAATCACTGCATTATTTTATAAAGTCTTCTGAATCATTAAAGCTGCAATTTACTCAGTCTGTTTTTAAGATGAGAGCAAGAACTACAGTAAATAATCGCAGTCGATGAAAACATAAAGCTTCCTTGACATATGAGTCAGCCGCACTTTTTGCCAAAAGTATATTACATTTTTCAGTTCAAATCATTTTGGGATTTCAGGGCTTCCAGGGACATGCATTATGCCGTTGAGCCATTTTTATGTTTCATTTTTTTGTCTTCATTTCAATAAAAGTCCCCAGCTTTTAACATTAGGAAAAAGCTGCAACAATACTTTTTTAAGCTGTGAAGTTTGAGAAATGCATCACCTTTTTACACTGAGTCCATGTGCACATCACACTGGAGTGAAGAGTGAATTACTTATACAGCAATGACTTATGTTAAAAATCAAAAGTGTCAGAGAGTTGAATACCTGGTGTTTTCGTCATAAAACTTGACTTTTCTCATGACTGAGGTGTTGTACCAGTCACTGAAGATAATAAGAGACAGGCCGTTGTCGATGTCTCTCCTCAGCTTGGTGATCTCTTCAGGGAAATACTCCTCCTCACTGTCCACCATCAGCAATGTGCCTGCAGAGACACAAACAACCAATAGCTTCTTACCTTTTACTTAACAACAAGCATACAGCACTACGACCAAAAAACAAACAAACAAAAAAAACCCCACCTCCGTTAACTGGCTGGAGCTGTGATCGTTATTTTGAAGGGGTCATGCTGTGCCTTTGACAGTTATCACTGTCCCTTAGTGGACAGTCCCGTAGGCCCATGAGTCCCTCAGGTAACTTTTTCATTTTAGCTCATCATGCGTTTTCTGTGTTTAATGAAGCGTTTTTTCTCTAGGAACCTCACTAGTACATGTGTGTATGTTTGTTGCTGGTGTATGTTCATTTGTCAAGAAGGTAACATTATAAAACACTGTGTGTTCCTACCATACTGGCTGGCATCAAAGCAGGTGAGTGGGGCTCCAAGCACTTCAACGAAGTATCCCATACTCCTCAGGTGCTGGTACATGTCCCTGAAGTTAGTGTGGATGTGGTCTCCATTCCTGGACACAAAAAATAATCAATAACATTCACATTTCAGTTGATTAAGGTCAAGGTAATGATTAAGGTATAATGTGTCCAGAAAATTAAAACTTAAAATCAAGACCAGGAGACAAAACATACGCACCAGTCAAGTGGGTCATTTTTCATACGGAGATTGTCTCGTGGAAAGTAGCCAGGCGGGTAGCGCAGGTTGTGGTACTGGTCCCACAGCACCCTCTTACTGCGAGGGGGAGTCGGCACAATCTTCACCTTGATGGGCAGCTTGACTGTGGAAGTCAGCTCACCACCCACCTCAGACTGCAAGGGTCAAAGGTCAAGAAGGAAAATCATGGGTCAGACCAAAGAGGAGTATTTTACACGCTGGATATTCAACAAATGTAATTCCTAACCTAAATTACTGCTTTTACAAAATAGATAAAAAGATGAGAGTAATTTATGAAGAGCTGAAACAGTAAGCTGAAAGTGATTTATAAACCGTTAAAATAATTAAATTAAACAAATGATAAATAGTTAAACTAAATAAAATAAGGTGAAACTCAGATTTTAAAGGTTCAGCTCGTGTCACACTGAATGGTGGAGTGACTGCAAACTGTCCAGCAAGTCAAATAAAGTCCATGCTGCTTTGAAGACAGAGTTCAGGGTTTTGCTACAGTTTCTCACATCATTCTCTGCAGGCGACGCCACCGTGACCATCACATGACCTTGAGCGATCCCTTCCCAAGATGCCGCTTTCTTGGCCACAGAGATGGACACAGCCAGGTAGCCGGCCCATGGCCAGAGCACCGGTGAATAAGAGACTGCCACATCGATGTGGTCGCCGTTCTGGGGGAGGTAGGGCTGCCAGATGGGCTGAACAGGAGAGAGCAACCTTTAGCAGCCTTATAGAGAATTTTTTTTTCTAATAAACACAACTCTGACTTTATCATTAAAACTGGGTCAGTCAAAGACGAAGCTCGTCCTTCACTTTTGCTCCTCCTGAACTTGAGGAAACAAGATTAAGTAAATCATGTCTGCTTTTTAGAGTAGCTCTTTACTGAAGGAAATTGAAAGAAAAAATCTCCTGATGGATGTAGACTTATTAATGCACCTTATCGACAATCCTGCCGGTGACACCCATGCCATTGAGGATGGTCACATTGACGATGGTGGGCATTCCTCCATAGTAGATGGGCTGCGAGCAGTAAGGCCACATGTAGGGACACTCGGTCAGGTCAATGTAGCTGGGAGAAAGACTGCCAGGGGACAAGAACAGGACAGGATATTGAATAACTCTGCTTGAGCACTGCATAAGTCTTTTTTTTTAAATAAGCATGCTTAAAGATGTGTTAATGTAAAAAAGAAAAAAACAGCCTTTTACAAAAATAAACAAATACCGAAAACTTGGCCGTGAGTTATTTGTAGCATCCAAATTGAAGTAGCCAAAGATCTCAAATCAAGCAGTTGAGAGCTGATACTATCTCTTATATTCTGAGTGTCTGAGCAGTTCAGTTTTAGATAAATGAAAACAGAGTGTTATTTTCTTTTGTATTATACGTACATTAGTAAGTAAAGAAGATAAATTTTCCATAGAATGGCTTGACATCAAGAAAGAGCACACATTTAAAGAAGAACTCTGTCTGTTTGAGCAAGTCCTGTTTCTCCCAAGAGAAGGCTGCGACAGCCCAGTCCTGGACTCCTTTAGTGTTATGTAATTGTTGTTTGTACGCCTACATGTGCAGGACAACATTTATGAAAACTGCTGGACAAATGAAGCTGAGAAACAGACTTTGCCTGTCTCTGTGTGTACACTTGTTTCTGATCCATGGACTGGTGTTCAAAGCCTGTACATTGCAGCTAATTTAAGAGCTCATTGTGGTATCACAGCTTGTACCTGGCCTGAGGTCTGTAACTGTTAAGGATCTGGTAGGCTCTTATCAGGTCTAGTTTCCCATGGCCCTGCTCAAACATGTTGACCCCAGGCAGCCTGCGGGCTGATGCAATCAGAGCCTGCTTCATGGACGCTGGATTCACCAATTCCCTGTTCAGGACGGTGCTGCAGAACAGAGGAGGACAGGCAGGATTAGTTTATATCTGTGAGTCTGTTGGGGTCAGATTTGGCAGTTTTTAATTCAGAACAGTGCTGGAGCAAAGAGATGGGCTGTGTGTGTGTGCGATATTCTCCTGGGAGAAGGGAGAGGAGCCTGTTGTCAACAACAGTGAAACAATGTCCAAACCAGCACAATGAGCTCATAGAATCAGCTCAGTTACAGAGATTTACCAGGAAGACTTTCACCATGTAGACACAGAATATTGACAGACTGAACATAATACCTGACCAACACCTGACCTTCTTCCTCTGGGACACATTTCACTGTCTACTCATGAAAAATTACAACTCACAAGATCATTACACTACATCAGTTTTTAAAGAAAAAAACTGACGTACCACTCTAAAGTCAGAGTTCAATCAGGTCAGCTGTCACTACATCCTCACCTGTACACTCAAAGCATCAAGACTCACAATTTTGGACTACGCTGTTAAAGAAAATTGTTAAGAAAACATTTTAACCTTCAAGAAAAACTTCCCCTGTTAAATGAATTTGACTTAAAAACTGCTCCTGAGCTAAATGTCAGCATGCTACATGTTAAGATGTCTTGAGTTGATGCTGGACAAGGATGGAGATTCAGTTATCTTAAGTTATCTTCTGGGCCTTCATGTTTGCATCATGCTAAAGTTTGTGGTGATTTTTCAGGTGGATGAAGAAGTGACCTGTGTTGCTTCGCAGCTCAGGCACAAGTCTCAAGAACTCTTTGATATGATTTGTTCTTTCTTACTGCACTTGCACTAAATTTGAACAGATGACTCTGTTTTGAGGGACTAGCACTTCACTTTTGCTCCAGACATTTTATTTTCATTTTGCTGCTCTGCTCTCTGTTGTAACTCCTCTGTTCTCAACTGACCCTGCAGGGTGCACACGTAGCAGCATGACCACAAAAGTAAAGCCGAAACATCTCGATCACCTCCTGGTAACTGACTGATGGTTTATCAAACAATCGATTTGATGTGTAGCAGTTTTCTAAGAACAAAGGTAAAATCATAACTGCAAATAATGGCAATGTATTGCGTCACCCTGCTGGGGACCCTTACTGTCTTCACTCAATTTTGTGGCAGTCTATTAGTTTATGATACTGACCTTGCCAGGAGAGTAACAGCACCTGCCACCACAGGAGAGGCCACACTGGTGCCAGACAGAGAGCGGCATCCTTCTTTCATTCCTGATCCCCGAACACCGGAACCGTAGGTGACAATGTCTGGCTTCACTCTGCCATAACCGCCTGGCAGCTCCTGCACAGAGATGGGAGACAGATATAGATCATGAGATAAAGACAGAGTCTGACACAAGTGCCTAAGCACAACTTTCACTGAGGCTTTTCCCTTTACAGTGTATTTTCAACTTTTAAACTGAAATGCTGCACCACAGCGTACATATTTACACTCATAAACACACATTAGTTGGTTTTTGGACAGCATGAACTAAAGCTATAATTCAAATTTAAAATAGCTCTTACTCATACTTAAAATATATGATTCAACTCATGTCAGTACTCTTACATCATACAGTCAGGGGCACTATTTACATCCACTAGAAAACTCTCCCAATGTTTCACTGCTGTTTAAAAAACACAGGCAGCCCACAGACATTGTATACAGTCAGGTCCATGAGTATTTGGATAGTGACAGGATTTTTAAAAATTTTTTCCTTTCTTGTAACAAAACCTAATCCTTCCCTTTTTAGAGGCTCAGACTTCATTGTAAAATTGAAAGTAGAATGCAGAAAGAAAAGATTAAGGCAAGAAAGATAGCAGAAAGGAGAAACAGAACAGAAATCTGTGTCTAAAAAGGCTGAATTTTAAAATATGTTTTAATGTGTTCAGGTTAGAGAGATGAGTAGGTGAGTGAGTGCTGTCTGTTCCCTCTGGCCTCTTCATGGCTGGCTGACAGTAGTGTGGGCAGAGAGACTGACTGGATCAGAGAGTGAAGCTTTAATCAGATGTCTGCTTCAGGCTTCAACTGATAAAAAAGTGGAGTGTTTGTGTGTGTGTGTGTGTGTGTGTGTGTGTGTGTGAATAAATGGCAGATGTGGATGAAGGATCAGAAGCTTACATCATGGCTGAATAGCTTTTAAAGCACAGACTAAGTCACTGGAGTAGATGTCTGCTCTAAAACTGATAAATGATATCAAGTGTGTGACTGTGAGGGACTGAGTGTGAAACAGAGTGTGTGTTCCTGGACTAACTCACCCAGGTGGTCATGCCTCTGGAGGAAAATCTAGCAATGTTGTCCTCGAAGTCGATCCCTCCGACCCCGATCACATCCATCTGGTCTGCTGGGTTGTTCAGGGTGCTGACAGACAGAAACTTATTTTACTTTATTTAAGACTTTTAGAAACAGACACAGCTCCACAACAGCAGAATGCAACAAAAATAAGAGTCTCTCTTCCAAGAAGGTCATTTGGATAATAACAACAGTCCAAATGGTTACTTGGGGAAATGGGTAATTATAAATTTTTGCACAATTAAACAAGAATTTAATGAAAGGGCGGCAGTGAAATTATTTTATACTTAAAAAGGAAAAGTGATCTGGCTACCAACCCGATATTAATGCTGTGAGACTTCAAGTGGGACTGTTACCTTAATACAGCAGCCACTGTGGCTACAAGTGACAATTGAGGGACAATACTATTACTACTTGTGAGCAAGCATTAGCAAGTATGTAAACATAAGCAACAATAAGCTACTGTTGGTACTAAACCAAGCAAGCCAATTAAATTAAGCAGAGTGAAATTAAACTTAAGCATGAAACTTTTTGTTAACTTGTTGTATCTTTAGTGGTGATAAAAACTTTTACATTACAATATCCACCAACCAAATTCCTGCAGGGTTAATTCAGTTAAATTGAAGACCGTCTGAACACCTTGTTAGATGCATTGTTTTAGAGAAATGAAGGAATTTACATGATAACCAAAAGGAACAATTTTGGCCTACAATTTTTGATCATAGTGTCCTTTCTTTTCAAATATGATGACAGACTGTGCAGTCTAATTAGATCCTCTAACTAAAACAGGAGTGAGATAATTAGAGATTACAATATTTTAGGATTAAGGGTTTGCTTAAAAGTCCTTTTTCAGTAGGAATGCTATCGTTTGGAAGCTAAAATGATAAACATACCCATACAGGGGTCCATCGTTGCCAATAGCAGAGACCATAATCACTCTGTTGGCAGTGAGCTCCCACACCTGTCAATCAAAATAAGAAAGTTCACTGAGTAAGTACGGAAAAATAAATTTTTCTACTTAGTTACATTTGATTATTACCTTTAATTGTCTTTACAGGGACACCAATATGGTCACATAGAGATTAAATCACAGGGGGACTGACTCATTTGGCCTTCAGTCCTTCGCTGTGAAGGTTCAAGAGTCTTATTGTCACAACCTTACTGCTGTACTACTTACTTGCTTACTGCTCATTCTGCACTTAAATCCTAATAATATGTTCGTGCACCCCTCTGTAATTCACTATGTGAGTCACAAAAGGCAAAGAAATTTGTTAGCTGTCAACTTGTAACAACAAAATGAGATATTTCAACAATCAGTGTTTAGTGTAGCAGATGACAGGTGGCTTTTGTGTTGTCTGTGAGCTGTTGTGCTGCTGTAGATGTTGTCGAGCAGAGTTTGATGCCATGCTCCTGGTCTGACCTGTTTCTGCTGACTGTTAACCTGCTTACATCTGCTCATTAACACATTGTGTGTTCTACCATTCTTTAACTTTCTTTGTTCAGTATTTGTTGTACTTGTTCTTAGCTGTATGTTTATTCTTGTGTTTAGCACAATGATAGCAATAATAACTTGCTGTCAAAATTCTTGTCCGTGTACACATACTTAACCAGCAGAGCTGCTTCTGATTCGTGAACTATTTTTACAACTAAACATCAAAATATCTGCTATCAGTGCTCATTAACTTGGTTAAACAGCAGCCTCAAATAACAATATTGTCTGTCTGACAACATTATCCATCATCCATCATTTGTTTTAAAATGTAACTGGTGTCTTTTACCTTATCAACAAAAGGATGGTCCATGAAGTCAGGCCCTCCGATACTGAGGTTGAGAACATCAATCTTCTTCAGGATGGCGTAGTTGAAAGCATCCAGGAACCATGAGGTGTATGACACCTGGGAGGTGAGAAGACATGAAAGTGTCACACACTCCGGTCATTTAAAAAACAGTTTACTCTGATTTTTGACAAGTTTTTAAAAAGTCACTGTGCTGTACAGCAATGTTAAAGTTCCTTATTTTTTTTGTTGATTAATCAAACAGTATAAATATCTTGTATGAAGCTGCAATCAAGCATCTAACAACAAATTCAATAAACCGCAGCCTTAACATACAAGAAGTGGGACATGACATCACTTGAATCAAAATGAATCTTGAAAGATTTAGGAGGAAGAAGCATCACTGCCTGACAATATCATTTAAAACTATTGGACATTATTACTTTTTATTTACAAAGACTTAATACCAGAAAATTGAAACCGCTCTCATTTCTATTTAACACAAAGCTATAGGTAGAAACTGGTTCACTTTGCTTAGCTAAAGGATGTACACAAAAGGAAACAGTTACAACAGTTACAATGTTTCCTTTAATGATTGGCCAGTTTTGGAGTTTTGTTTTTCCTCAGCTCTACTAGAACTAAAAAAACAGTGGGGAATGAAGGGCATGTATGTACCTGGTTGTTGGTGAATACTCTGAAGATGTGCAGCTCTGAGTCGGGGGCGAAGCCCTGACACTCCCTCATACTAGCTATCACTCCAGCTACAAATGTACCGTGGCCCAGACCTGAAAAAAGAGGACATGAGATTGATCATCAGCCATCCAGCCTCATCTCTCACACACACAGGTTTCGTTTCAGCACTCCCAACTCAACTTTAGGCTACTTTTTACTTCCACTGCCCTCCAACACACCACATGCATGGCACATCCATCATCACCAGCCATCATCATCATCATTTTTCTTCATCCTCACCATCATCCAGTGTCTTTTCATTGGTCCAGTTGGTCCTTTCCTTCACGTTTTTAAAGTGTGGGTGTTTCTCACTCAGACCTGTATCGAACACTGCCACCTTCACACCAGAACCTGCTCACAAAGACGATACAGATTAGATAATTAAGACTGGGGTGTCACTAATAACATGACTGACAGGCATCCATATTTTTAGAACCAAAAACCAAATAAATATGTTGTCCTGAAGTTTAATTAGCGTGAATTTTCTTTAGGGGCAAAGGTCCGGGGTCTTACCAGTGTGTCCCATCTGCCAGAGAACATCTGCCTGCAGGATCTGGGCAACATGGCGGGGAATGGCCCGAAGCAGACGCCTGCTTGAGTGGCGGCCAGTGGCGTGCCAGAAACCCGAGCCCAGAGACAGGCTGGTTCGTCGGAAAGGGCGGGATGACTGCCACGACTGCCATTTTTGCGTCCCACGAGTGGCGTTGCAAGGTGCAGCAGGTTCAGGTGCTACAGAGACGGAACATAAGCAAGCACAAAGGTACAGTTACAGTCCTTCACATACTGTATTCAGGTGAGCACAAGTTTATAGTCTAGATTTTGTTGCTTTTATAATAAGAAATTTAAGTTACGCACACAAAAACATTTTACTTGTAATGTTGCTTAATGAACTACTTGCCCTCCATGAACGACTGCATCTTAAAATTACATGCTCTGTCTGCCACTTCAGCCTCCTGCAGACCCCCCCAAACCCCCCCTCCCCGGCCTCCTGCAGACAACACTCCCTGTTAACCTGATCATGCTTATTAAGCCCTGATCGCTCATTTGAACTCCTCTCCTCCTCCAACTTTCTGTCTCTCTCCCTACTCCCCTCCTCTGACTGTGATGTGAGGCTGGCCTCATTTGAGCCAATCTTCTCACAATTTGAATCACTTGGACAGAACTAATTATCATCAAGGTCATTATTAGCAAACAGCAGCACAGACCTGCAGGGCTTTTTATGCCTTTAAAGTATCGGTGAACCAGTCTGCTCTCCTCTCTTTCCTATTAATAAATTAGCTCACTACTGTAGATAGCTGCCTCAGGGACTCACAAACAAACTCATGCAACATTTTGCCAGTGAACCGGCATTACCTTTCTCAGGTACTGGACTTTGTAATTAGGTTCAATGCACATTTAGTGCAATCTGTTCTCAGAAGACAAAAGAAAGACCCTGCAGCCACTTTCCAACCACTTATCGCTTCACTTTCCTTTAATCTGAATTCAGGGCACATGCTGTGGATCATTTTTAACATACACTTATGCTCTCTCATGCACTCAGACACACTTCAGTTTAATGATACAAACCATTTGGTCACCTTGTAAGCTAAACACGGCAAAACTTACTCTGCAATATTTCCATAAAATTCTCCAGAGTATATCAGTCTAAGCTCTTTTTAAATGTCATAAATGGCCTTAAAAAATGGGGCTTGCTTGTGATTCGTGTGCATAATGAGATGTTTTCAATTTCTTGTTTGCATGTAAAAGAACTGGGCAAAAAAGAAATTCCAGTTCTTTCAATATTTACATTGTGTACGAGCACAAATGTTTGTCTTCATGTTGGCAAAAGGAAGCTAAAGTCAATTTTGTGAGAATATTTGTACAGATAAAGGTTTAGAGGGAAACTGATAAATGGTTAAACACACTTCAAAAGTTGAAGACAACCATATAACCATATTTACTCAAAAAGATGGATGAGTGTAGAAATGTAGAAAAGCAGAAAACTGTCAGATCTCAACAGTCAGTCCATCTATCTGAATTAAAAGAAATGCAGGTAAAACCATGAATGTTTCGAAAACTATCACAAATTGAAAAAACTTGTGTATTATTAATAATGGTCTAACTGAGCAAAGCATTTTTTAACCTAATCAATATGATTAAATATAAAAACTGATCAAGTATTTTCATTAAAGGACTTACAGTATTTTTTTATCTGTAAAACTTAGCAAAAAGAAATTTTGGATAAAGAAGGAATTAAAATGGTAAAAAAAACTGACTTCCTCTTTGCTCTTCAGCAAATACAAAGTTAAATGCTTTACACATGGCCTCCAGACAAATACTATACATGTGTAATCACAGGCTGGGGGCACACAGAAGTCTTTTATCCCCCCCCAAAAGCAAGCCCCACCACACTGGCTCTCCTACTCCTTCTCAAGGTGAGCAAACACAGACGTTCTCTGTCCTTCTTCCCAGCCCCCAACACCACACACACACTCCAACATCAACACCCTAAAGTTGGCCTGGGGTCTTATCCAGAAAGCACGTTCCACAGACTCTGAGCCAAAACTCTGAACTCTGAGCTAACACAGCCAGAGAAGAAAAACTCTGGGTTTTAGTTCAAAAACAGCTGATGAGAATTAGTTCAAGAAACTCTCATAATATTGATTGTGACTTAGCCTGATCCGGGGAAACACGTGAATCAAAAGCAGTGCCTTTATTTTAGTCCAGTAAATGTAGAGGTATTAATGCCTGTTTATACATCTTTCTTTTTAAGAGCCTGTGTCAAAGCATAGAAAATTAATAACAAGTGAATACAGCAAAGTTGTATTCAGTGTTTTCCATTATAAATTGTTTTTTTTTGACTGACTCTTCCTTAATGGATGATTGAGTTCTTGACTCTGTTTTTACTAATAAGTAAAAACATTTACACATTCTAACTGGAAATTTAAAACAAGTTATATCTTAAATTAAATACTGCAGCAGCATCACAATCCTGCTCACTCAGAAACACGATCTCCAGTATTATAGAAATTATCTTTCATCAATGCATCTAATCACATTAAGAGTGACAGAGATAAATAATCATTTATCCTAGATGCTTCAAATCGATTTTAATAATTCAAACTGAGATTATATTATGTGCAATAAACATTTTAGTGGAACTGTGCTAAAAAAAACAAGAGCTGTGTTGTTCAGAGTCACAATGTTAAGAGCAAACGTCCTCATAAAAGGATGTGTAAGGTTTTATTCTGGAGTAAGGATGACTGCAGTTAGAACAAATGATCAAATCTAAGCAGTAAGTTTAAATGGTCATGACTAACAAGCTAATATCCAACCAAGACCTCAGTTCTGACATGCAGTAAATCTCCACTAATAAATCTGCTTCTACAAGCACTTAGATACAGACTGACTGAATCAATGACGAAACAAAAATGCGTGTCTGGCTCTGTAAGAGGAAGAAGACAAAGAGAACTCAGGGTTTGTTGAAGACACCTTCCAGCTTATATGTATAACAATGCCACAAAGTGTTAAGACCTGAACTAGCAACAAAGTAAAGTGGGGCAGGTTGCTTCTGAGCACAGCAGGCAAGGAGAGGTGTGAAAATAGGGCAACTGTAACTGTAAATGTCAATGCAATGGAGACTCTGAAATTAGACTTATTAACATAAACTAGATAAATAACATATACAGATTTTATACATTTAATACAGCATATGGTCCGGACCTGCTCTTGAGAAAAGTCCCCCAGATAACTTCTGTTGTGATTTTCTGCTTTATAAAACGAAATTGACTTTCAGGCAATGGTAATATAAACACTGATAAATGACTTACAGGGGACATATTTAAGCATGCGGAACACTTTGCGTTGTGGCGTCACCCTTTTGATGTATGGATGGTCCTCTAAGGTCAGCAGGCTACTGGATGAAGCATGGCGGATGTGGACCAGCTCAAAGTCGCTGGGGAAGTCGGAGGCTGGGTTTTCTCTTGGAACGATGTGCCACTCCAGAGCTCCGTCCCCGGCGTTCCGCAGGGCGCTGCTGATGTACAGGCTGCGAGCTTTGGCCGAGAAATACCCTGTAAAACCTATGATATACTCTGCAGAGACAGAGAGGAGTGTTTAAAAGATCAGAGGGGGCAGGAAACGTGCATAACATTAACATTAACAGCAACATGTTGTTGGACCCACAGTCTAGTCAAAGCAAGTTAAAGCCATTTGTTAGCCCACTTTATACTGCTTACTGCTGCAGAGAGCTTGAACAACACACAACACGATGTCCCAAAAATATAAATCCTCTCAAGATGTCAAAAAAAGAATTACACTGAGAGCTTATTGGTAAACTAAGGGTCTGTGCCTGATGTCAAATATTATGAAAAATGTGGTACAAGGTGTTTTCTATTAGCTTTTAAGACTCTGATTCTTTTTTTTCTCACACTATGATGGATGATTGAAAAAAAACAGCTAAAAACATTTTCTAAACAGGAAAAACAAGTCCATTTTTTGTAGTCCTGTGTCAGAGTGATAATACAAGGAGGACCAGCCTGTATAGCATGTTGTTCAATAGAGATGGAGGGGGGTGTGTTAATTCCTCAGCTCAGCACAACAGCCACACTGTTATGGTGTGACATACATGTATGTAGCATTTAGTGCTTGCAGAATCACTTGTGTTTTCATATTTTTTTTGATCATTCACTTCTGAAAGCATTTTTCATGAAAGAATTTCAGTCATGTGTGTTAATGATTTTTTCAGCCTGTTTCTCTGGTTCCACTTTTCATTAACTTGCTTGCTTGCTGGATATTGATTCAACAAAATCAAAGGAATCTTTTTGTATGTCCATAATGTTTTGTTTTTCTAAACCTTCAGAGCTTCATCACATGGTGCAACAACAATGAAGCTCAAAACCATTGAGCCTGTGCTGGACTGCAATGCCTCAAATATGGACGTTGCTGCAAAGGAGCTACAAATTTTCAATCTGGATGCTTCACGAACTTTTCCAACCCAACAACACTGAAAATCCAAACAACTGGCAGTTTCAAATTGAGCACCCAAGACTGGTGTCATCAATTCTGTATTCAAACAAACGTGAGATCTTATCACAATCTCCCCGTCTGCTTCTGAGTAATGGTGCTGAATGATGGAAAGTAAAGGATTTTTTGCAGAGCACTGTGATATCTCAGTGAAGTTTAACTTTGAATATAAAATGTCATCAAGTTATGATTTCATTCTACTAGATATTTTTTCTTAATCATAATTAATTTCCGAGTTATGGCCAAAAACTTGCTTTGTGGCCTTTTACTTCTGACCACCAAAATGCAATTACTCTCAAGTTCTAGTAGACACTGGTACCAAATGCAAAAAAAAAATAAAAATTCAAATAACTGAGAAATTCCTATGGGACAATTTTTAAACGCAGTGTACTATTAACTGTATTATATAAACTATATTAACAGTACATTCACATCCACCAGTTTGAACTATTTCTTCTTACCGTGTTCAACCACCTGGGTGGTGAACTCCAGTTTGAGGGTTAACTGGGAGCAGTTGGAGCCAGACGATGAAGGGAGGGGATCTGGGTTGAGGGTGTGGTCAGAGGCAGAATGAGACCCTCCTGTTGGCTCCATCCCCACCAAGGGCAGGAAACCCACCAACAGCCCCAAAAGCATGGATGCCCACACAGGAAGCAGGAGCATTTTGAGTTGTGAAGTAGCACAAACTACCTGTTTGGCCAGGCCAAATGAAACTCTAGCAGCTAGTGTGCTGTTTCAGATGAAAAATAAGCAGCTTAAACCCGGTTCAGGGTCTGGGTTTGTGACAGAGCATATCAGGTCCAAAGCTCCAAAAATGAGTCCATACTGCAAACAGCCTGAGCAGCTAGAATAATTTCTTTCTGCGTTTTCTCTCCATGGTGGTTGTCCAGTGTGGCGGTCAGTGGCACTGCCAGAGTAGAAACATAGTTGCCATGTTGAGAACTGAAGGAGGCAACCAGTAAGAGCAGTGGATGGATGGGAGTGAGGTGGGAGCAGCGCCGGAGGATGATGCTTGTGTCAATGTAAGTTCCACTGCAGTCCTTCCTGCTTGTAACTGGACGGAACAAACAAACAAACAAAAACCAATTATGTCAAACTTGCTAATAAACTAATAATATTACACAGACATTAAGCTGTATCTCTTCAGTTTAACGGTAAATTGATTTTGTGACCTTGCAAACACATACTCTGGCCATACATACCAGGCTAAATCTGCATGAGTTTCACAGCTGTGGCTGTAGGTCAATCTGTGTCTAGTAGCCAAAATCCGAGATTTAGATTAAAAAATACTGTTGTTTTATGAAGACTACCCTACAATCAAACAAAGTCAAGACAAAAATTACCTTAGCGGAAAAAACACATTGGTTTATTTTCGGCCTCCGACAACACCAATGTGTAACAAAACAGCCTTACAGTGGTTTGTTTACATTTCTGTCCTGTCATGCAGTGTTCAAAGAGAAGAGAGCTTCCACTGCTGTTGCAACGGAAAGAAAGGGAGGTAGAGTGTGCAGAGAGATGTAGAATGTAGTATTAACTACTCCTTCCTGATTCAGACACTCAAGAGTTTGTGCTGCCCTCAGGGAACAACCCTGTTACTAGATACAGAATGTACACTGACATTACACCTTTTTTACCTCCACAGATGACATGACTTTTGATGTTCAATGGAGAAAAACAACACATAACTGATACACAAACTGTAATCAAAAGCATTTTCCTCCTGCAGTGGAGCCCATGCTTTATGGCACAAAGAACTTTCTGGGTGGATAAACATAACACATCAGCCTACACACTGCAGAAACACCAACCGGCAAGAAAAGAATCAGCTAGGCTGCCTTGACTGACCTAACTGTGTGATATATGACTCCTCAACACACACACAGACAGACACACACAGACAGACAAACACACAAACAGAGCTGTGTATCCTTCTGGGCTGCATCAAAAGGGAAATTATGGGCAGGTACAGGATCATTTCCCCCTGGCCCAAGGCTTGAACAACACAGTAATAAAATACACATCAACACACTGCTTCTTAGACTACACTACACTCACACACACACAGCAAGCACAACACCAGAGCTCATGTGAACCAGCCCCACACTGACTGAGGGTCCAGCCCAGGAGGTTACATAAGACGGCCTTACTGCTGAGCCTATAACTTCCTCCTTCTCTGCTACTTCACACCAGAGGGACACTAAAGATGGGCTTTCAGCCCCTAGAATACCAAGATGTATCCCCAGTCTTTTTTAATCTATTTAGGCACCCATAAATTTTCATTCTGGGTAGTGTTTTCATTGATTAGTCATCACAGCAGCCACTCAGTGTGCTGTGGACCCGCTGCTCTCTGGCTGCTGTGCTTTACTGCTGCACAGAGCACATGTGCAACATGTTCCAGCACTGAGTGTGCAGTTCCACAGTGAGCAATTTGCCTGTGTGTGTGTGTACCTTTAGTCAATGTTAGCAGGCATGACTTGTCGCAAACACTCCCAGTAAAGGCAAAAACATGTTTACCACATCATAAATAATTGTAAAAATACATGTGCTGCCTGACAGCTAAGATTCTGGTAGTTTCTGCTGCTATGGAGAAGCAACATGAATACATGTACATAGCACTGTGTCCAGCTTCTGTTTGTTCCAAGGAATACTTGCTGTGATGACCTCCCTGATTTTAACTTGCAAATCACTTGTCATTGATTCAAGCCCCCTAGTTCTCCTGTTAAATCTGCCAAGACTGAAGTAATCAGGGGTAGGAATCATGGAGTACGTCTGCATGTAATACTATCATGATCAATTGCTTGTGATATTGATCAAAAGATACAGTGACTAAGTGACACTTTATACATCACAAGACAATTTTCCATGATACAATCGACTAAGGAACTAAGAAGGAAAATTTATGCCTATGAAGGCAAAAAGCAGGAATTACTTATTGATTCTGTTAGTCATAACATTGCTGTTAAAGTCAAAGTGGGTCATGACTTTTGACTTGAAAGCCTCTGATTTACTTTGCCCTGATGTACACACTGGACACCATTTCACTTTTTAGAATCTTAGTCAACTTTTGTTCACTTCACCAGCACTTATTTGATGAGGGCCACCATAAGGAGTCTTTAAGTAGTGGTTCTGGTGTGTCAAATTGGCAGGGGAATCTTATTGAGTGCCAGTGTATCGACCATGAATCACAAGAAGATGTAATATGTTACATATTACATATGAAATCACATTTTTCCCACCTCAAGTAGTAAATATGAATCCCCAATCAATCTACAGCTGACTGTTATCAGCCAGTTTTCAGCAAAAATATGTGATCGTCAGATTGAAATCAATCCTTTCAATCTGACGATCACTGAGGGAAACCATTACAGAGAATCCTACAGCCAAACTAGTAGTTAATATTATATCAAATAATGTCACATATGTTGATAAATAGCATATTTCAGTTGTCCTTCTTGACTTACTGTTGGCTAAAGTCACTTGTTACATTGTTTCTTGGTCGTTCTTTGGACTTTGTAAACAGACAAGACTGACTCTGTGGTACCTTATTTCACTATAGTTACACAGAATTTGTTGTCAAGGTTACTCTGCCCCTTGTTTTAGATCCATGTATACTATATGCTGTCAAACTCACCTATATTACTGGCTGCTATTAAAAAAAACAAGTGTAGAATTGGCAATCAGTGTTGGTGGCAAAAAAATATGTTATGTTTGGACATCCTGTTCAGGTTAAAGAATATTATTGGCTTTATAGGAATCAATATTACATATCCTTATTTTGATTTTATGTACGGCCATGGCTACTCCCACACAATTGTAATAAAAGAAAAAAAAAAAAACGAGCCCATGCAAGTGTTGCAAGAGCAGTCAATATAATTAAAAGCCCCTGGCTGGGCTGGTCTGACAGGAGGGGGCTCAATCACCAGATCCGGCTTGGGGCAGGATCCTTGCCTGTGGGAGACAACAATACAGCTAACAACTACTGGTTAAGAGACGGGGTTGTACAAATAGTCCCAGTGGTTAGGGCAGGGCTATAAAAGACAGGCTGGGACTACCTAAGTCAACATGACACCAAGCCACAAAAAGGGCACCAAACCTTCGGGTGAATAAAAGTTAAGAGTGGACTCCCACCACAATCTACAGCCAGTGAAGTCAAGGCAGTTCTTTGTATGATAGCCACATGGTGCCTTAGACAAGAATTGTTTAAACAGAAATTTTGAGAAATTGTCACAGTTTTGTCAGGATCAATCTCTTCTCCAAATTCAATGAGACAAACCATGAATAAATAATAGAAACTAGATAGTGGAAAGTAAACAACAGCTGTTTTGGAAACATATGTTTATCTGTCTACAGTGTTTACTAGTTAAAGTTGCAGGGCTCCAACTTATTTCTTGTATTTGGTGTTAATCGACGATTCCCTCCGTAAACCAAACATATAATCCACAAGTTACACTGGAAGGTGCAAAGAGGTCTGGAGAGACCAGCGTTTAAATACATTAGGCACGATTACAGTGACGATAGACCCATGACATAGTTTAGTTCACTGCCCTCCGGTGAGACACTACTTTTTTCAAAAGACTTGTTTTAAAACTCAAAGACGTTAGCTGGCAAGTTATTACGATAAAAATGCTATGTTACCTCAGAAAAGGGACGACTTCATCGGCATAAACAATGCGTGCATCAGCCAACACATGCCTGAGGCTGACGGTCAGAGTCTCTGAGGACTAAAATTAAACCGACAGTGGAAAATGTCATTTGAAAAAAAATTTAAGTATGTGTTGCTATACATTGAGCTGTTAATTGGATTTGTAAATTAGAAACGCTAATAAATTTATTAAAGCCAGCAGTCTATCACATGTACAATGTTAGCTTGCTAGCTTTTTACAGTATCTGATGGTGGTATGTGTGCTGATATACTCACCGAGCTAAACACCGTGTCCAACGTCAGAATTACTTAATAGAACCGTTCACTGTCCGTGTATTTGCGAGCCGGTAATCGGTTGCTAAGGTCAGTTAAATTTCAACCGAACAATAGCTAGCTAGCAGCAAACTCACTAAACGCTACAGCCGCAGACAGATCACTGACGTCTGGTTATGATGGGTTGCCAGGTTTAGTTCACTTATCCTCCCAAACTGCCGAGCATATTTAGCTCCGTGTTGCAATTCTCAATGTATATATCGTAAAAAGGGGATTATTGGTAGTGTTTAGTAGAAACATGACAAAAAAACTCGCGTAATTAAATTCTAACACGACTACTTTCTTGATGCCCTACAAAATGGCGTTTACCTAATCATTGTGTGAGAAGCTTTGTATCAAACCTGGCATCCCAAAGGGCCTCCAGTTATCATTTCAGTCCGCCTTCTCCGTTACGCCGCGATTTTGTCAGCAGAGGGCGCTTGTTATCGTCAGGAAACAGAACTGTAAATAAGATGAACACAATGAAAGTACATCAGGGGACATATTATAAAAACTCATTTGTGCTTGTGCTCATACATGTGGGTATCTGACGTTTCTACCAACCTACAGACAATGAAAAAAGACAACAAGGAGAGTTTTTTCTTGCAGTTCCCAAAACATTGCATAGTTGTGGTGGCTGGTTAGTAGAGGACTCTGGAGCCCTGATCAACTTCTTATGAAGAGGAATCACTTAATCCTAAAAAAGATTCCAACTTAATAATTTTAATTATACGATTATATATATGTTCTTTGTTGGCTTTTGACTACCTGACTTACCTGACTGTAGTGACTTGGGGGCATCACATAAGCAGATTTTTTGAACTGCAAACCATGCTAAAATGACAAACTACTTCAAAACTTCCCATTACTGCAGGCAGTCTGAAGTGCAGACTAACTATTGCTTATGACTTTAATAACATCAGGTGTTTTCACTGAACTATTTGCAGATCTCACATTTACAGATTTAACATGTTTGTACTCAACATGACAACTGCTTGACAAGAACAAGGGCCTAACCCAGTCTGGTTTGGAGTCGACACAACACGCCCAATAAGCAATTAAGATTATGTAAGAGAACCATCATAAGCACTTTTCTACAGTTTATTGTTGTGCTTCAAAACATTTAGACCTGCCTTATTGTACCAGTTAATGTTATTAATGGTCTGTAAATGAACTACATAAAGTTTAAATTCTGTTTTCATTGACTATAATGTAAGTATTTTCCTTAAAAAATATTTAATGGAAATTTGCTTGAACATGAAGTCTTTGTCATTTAACTGCATTAGATGTGTACTCTATGGCAATCTGGGTGGCATAAAATGTTTAACAGTAAGAATGGATACACTTGCATCAAAAAGTGAAGTGTCAAATTGTATGAAGTGTTTTGTGGATGCATCAAAGTGCAGGGGGGAAAACTTTCTTGTGATCTTTAAAATATATAAGCTATTCAGTCCAATTGTGACATCATGAAACTTATACAACTGATTTAAGGGAATAACAATGTCAGAAAATAAAAAGCCAGAGGTTCAATGGGCAGACCTGTCAGAAGGGCTTGTTTTTGTTGCACTCATGCACATGATGGCTCAAGACATTGGTTAGGTTAAGTATTGCAAAACCACTGTCTGAAATCTAAAAACATAAGAATTAAAAAAAAAAAAAGAAAACAGTCTGCCCAACATGGATTTGAACTTCAGTCTCCCAGCAGGTAACCCATTCAGCCATCTGATCCTTTGTTCTTCATTGAAGTTGAAGCCTTTCAGGTTATGTCACTCAGCTGCTTAAAAGCTTCCAATTCCCTAAGGGCAAACTTCTTTGATGTGCGAAGTATTCATATACTGTGCCCTCTTGTGGTGGAAATATGTATATTTAATAGAAACTGTTTTATGTCACTGCTTAAAGTGACAGCATACTGAAGGGATCTGAATAGGACTTAGAGGAGTAATGACACTGGTGTAGGTCCTGGTGTAGAGTATATTATTGTTCTACCCTTGTCCCTTGTGTTGGAATAGTAGTGAGGTTAGTTGACTGAGTTGCTTGTATATGGTATGCAGGGAGGCCACAGGATAAGTGTGTTCAGGCGGGTCCAAACTTTCTGCAGTAACTGACATTCTTGATTAAACTTGTCTATTGTGGACACCTCCCTTTTAACAATGGCTCCACGAGGTTGTGCAACCTATTAACGAATGTTCAATTCATTCATTTGCTCGATTCATTTAATTTCTGTGGACATTTCTGTGGTCACAAAGGATATGTTGCAATCATGTATGTGCACCTTTTCAATCTCAAACATGATCTTAGGTCAAGAGGTTAGTCTGTGGAAATATACTCTTGGTAGGTGCAGAGACCCTGAGTATACTCTGCTAATGTTGAGCATTATTATGTAAGGTGGTGAGATGCTGCTCTTTAAATCCTTTACATGCTAGAGGATGCACAAAAGTATCAGATGCAAACTGAGAGACACATCTGACTTCATAATCTGACAGGTGGGGCCTACTATGTCTCCCTTGGGACACACTGACTCAAAAGCAGTTGGGAGGGCCCTGCGTGACTGGGATCAAAAGATCAATATCTTTAGTCATTACTCAACCTGGCCAGAGGGACCATATTACAAAGGATATTGCATCATTCAATCTAGTTACTGGTTTAAGTAGGTGAAGGTGGTGGAACTCTGAACTCAGAGAATCAAAGGAACAGATCTAGTCATTTACTGGTTAACCAAAGTCCACTTTATCTATTTTACTGTTACAATTGAATGTAACCAGATGACAGACTTTTAGATGTGACTATGGTTTTGGAAACAGTGACGGTAAACGATACCAGCTAAATTAGCATTCAAGAAGCACACTTAGAATGGATAAAGACCATCACTGACCCAATAGAAGTTCATTTCTATAGGACCATTAATAGAGCACGCTTATGTAATGCTAATTTATGAGTAAATCAACTCAAAATGTCAAAATCAGTAGATTATCGCATCAGTGAATCACAGCTTGAAAAATGGATTAATATGGTCCATCATAACTTTTAACAATAATCTGGCCAATCAGCTTACATGACCATGATAGCCAGAAACTCCCTGGTGGTGATGCCAAGATTCACAAAGTCACCATCAGTTACTCATTTTCTGACATTCACACATGGGAAAGTCAGCAAGAGTACATCCTCCATGACACTGTGACATTTCGACACTAAAACCAGTAACCCAACGAACTCAGTGCTGTATGACCAGCAGAGGGCAGCAAAAGTCTACATGTGACAATATTCAAGAAGCCTTCTCACAGTATATTCGGTGTATCCAAATCAAATGCCGAGGAAAGTTAGCATAACAAACATATATGTATCATGAAATTTCAAATAATAAAAATTATATTTCAGTTAAAAGGATCACAATGGAGGAAAATGATTTCGTCATGAAAAATAAACAATATTATTGCCTTATGCCTTATGTCTTGTGGACTAACCCCCATTTTTTTCATTTCTCTTGATAACCTTTCACATTTGACCTTTTTAAAAGGTCACACATATGTTTTTAAATTTAATGTTTTTACCTCAGTGGCCTTACATTGTAAAGTATTGAAAAGATACTTTTTTGATCTTTAAGAGGAAAACATATGTCTTCCCAACATTCTATTCAGTTTTCACTGATAACATACATACACACACTTATTTAGCTACATTTACTCCCATCCAGGTCAGGGAAAAGCTCTGACCATGACACATGCCTCTAAAGACAAAACTTAATGGTTATCCCTGCAAAAGATGTCATATTTCAAAACATGAGGAGGAGGGAAGTGGTCATGACCCACAGAGATCATGTTGCTCTTCTTACAGTCATCATTCCCTTGTGAGAATCACAGATCTGGACTTCCCCTCTGCTACAGGAGCTGAAACACCAGTACTGACTGAGCCACACAACAACTTCAGTTTCAGCTCAGCCTGGAGGCTTTACAGCTGTGCTACATTCCTGAGAGCTCAGTCAAATCTGCTGGTCCAAAACAGCAGGTCTGAACTCTCTTGTTTTCCACCACAAAAGGTCCACAGAAAACGTGTTAATGAAGGCACATAAACGTCTGCTGCCCTTGGCACGTAAACAGGAAATACAGTCTACATAAAAATACCTGCTCACAACCCTTGCCTTCATTTACTGAAGATGGGAGCTGTTTCTAAAGCAAGAAAGAGAAGGTTATTGTGTTGATTTTGAACAGTTAGCTTGTCCTCTGAACCCTCGAACCAGCTAATAATTGTTCACCTCAATGGTTAAACAACACTGGGCTGTTCAGTTCCTATGAGTTACAGCAGGGGGCTGCTCAACAACACTAAGCTGATTATAACTGGATCTTGTTCACTGGTACACTGAGTTACTAAACTGAAGGCATGTCACGCACGCTTACTCACACCGGCCTTTCGCAAGGTCGGTTTTTCATGCACCTTTTCAAACTCTCTTTCCCAATGTTTTTTCAGACAAGTCTTCCTTAAAATCTTCTCTCTTTGATTACCGATTTGTTTTCCTTTTCTTCGTCTTTCATTGGCACATGGTTTCCTCCACCTGCTAGTTGTTAACTTTGTCTACTAGCCAGCTAGTGCTAGGCAGGTATGATGAAATAGGTTTTATCTGAGTGTTTTCGAGGAAAACAGCTGCAGCTGGAATTACTGTTGTTAAGAGCAGGGAGATTAATTTATAGGGCAGATGTGATTTAAAACAGGATTAAGGAGAGCTAAAAGAGGCAAAAATGTCACTGCACATGACCCCTTTAATATTAGACAATCATTTAGTTTATTCCCTGATCTTTAGAGGAAAACATATTTATTAAAAACAGTTGATGCACTGAGTTGTGTTGTGTCCAGTGCATTTTCAAAACTTTATTTTGATTGTCTTAGACCCTGTAATCCCCATTTATATTTGTAGTCCACCTTTCTACCTCTCCATTGTAAATGTGCACTTAAGTGGATACAGGAATAAAATTACTAAACTAATGAATCCAAAACTAAGAGCAGCACATAAAATATCCTGAAACTACAAGTTTTAGTCTCATTTACAAACATGAGTGATGTTCCAGATCACAAACACATTGTTTACCTCAGAGATTAGTGTTATAATAAAAAATCCAATCTTGCAAGTCAGGTTCGAGTGTTTTATTAGCACATACAACTCACCGTTTAAAAAAATAAAAGTTAATGGTAGAAGAATCAAAGTGTTATCATTCATTAAGACACACAATAACAAAATATGAACAACTGTTTTCAGGTAACAGTGTTGAGTTGGCTACTTCATTTAGGATGACAGCATTTATATGAAAATCACACAAATACATTAAAAATAATGACAGGAAACACTTTTACAAATGTGCTGTCAGTCTGCAGAACTGCTAAAAGACTGATTTGGTTATTCATTGAATGTGGCGTACAACAAAAAAAATCAACAATGTTGCTGACTAATTCAACCACAGCAATTCCTTTGAGTCCAAATGATTTCTGAGTGACTGTGTGCCTTAGAGTGGCGATTCAACAAGAGGTTACTAATGAGGTTACTGACTTCACATAGACGCTACACTCTGGTAGCAATCAATGAGCTAACTACCAGAAATACTTTATGCTCAGAAAGTATGACACCTCAAAGTGATACTTCACCCAAAACCTTTCTTTTTAGAAGGAGGACTTTTAAATGCACCTTTTCATGGCTTCAGAGTGTGTGCATGCCATATCAAATAGATAAGTTCAGGGCAGAATATCTCAAAATGTGGACAGGGTGAAGGTTTGAGTACCATTATTAGTTCCAATGAAAGCCTTTCTTAAGGTTATTTACAAATACTTCAGTTTCATGGAGAGGTGAGACAACAGGACATCAGTGGGACAGAGATTTAAAATTTGACATCAAAGAAATGGGAAAGAGTAGCATCATGAAGATGACTGAGCATCCTGGAATGAGCAAAGGTCAAGAGACAAACAGAAAGGAAACACTGAGGTTAGCTGACATGGCTCAGTTAGGTTTCCAGTATGTGTACAGCAACAGAAACACATTTTAAAAAGTCTGAGACAGATCACAGCAAAATGCACATAGAAAAAAGAAAACTGCACTAGGCTTGGGCAGTATCAAGTTATAGTGACAAAATAGGGAAATTCCAAGATTTAAATTTTTAAAGATTTTTTAAAGATTTAAAGATTTTAAAACATCAAAAATACAAACACTTCTCTTTTCATTATACTGGTTTAAAGATGCTGTGCTGGGGTGATTTAGTGTCAAAAACTGGTTTTAGATGAGGTCTTTCCTCTGGAAAGCCTCCAGGATGAGAGGGATGTTTGTATATGTTTGTAAATGTATGTACATTGCTTAGCAAATGACAAACTGAACTGAGAGCTGACTTCAACTTAGCACATCCTGTGCTGCTTTTATAGTCACTTTCACTAACTGGCTTGTCAACGTGAGGTCTACAACAAATATACGCATTAAAAGCAAATGAAAGCAGTAAACTCACTGTTGATGGGGGACTCGACCTATTCCCTGATTACGTTATAATGTGAATAACAAATCATCCAGGTGAGTTAACCGGTGGGAGGCTGAGTTCTGCAGTGCTCTGATTAACAGAGCTGAAGAAGCTAATAGCTGAAAGCTAACGGAGCCATGCACATAATAAATGTGACCCAGGCAACATGAACAAAGTTCATTGGACACACTCAGTCTTTTAAACTCTATCACTACCTACTCACATACCTTTTTGTGCGTATTGGCTGCAGCAACAAGTGTCATCAGGTTCTTCAGCAAGACTCTAGTGAGAAAATTGGCAGACTTCCTATTTATTCTTTACCCTAATGGCTATAAATATTTAAACTCAGCAATATTAAAGACTCCACATTGTATTGCAGACAACCACCAGGAGCTCAAATTTCCCGTTACTTACTCTGATATATCTTGTATTGTGGTAAAATGACATGAAGGTATGAAGACATGAAAAATAAATACTGCCCAAGCTTAGAGCACATTTTAGTGTGGATTCACTCTGGGAGTGTTTGAAATTAACATAACAATGCAATTACCAGTTCAATAAAAGGAAGACCACAATTGTGAAAAAAAAGAAGGAAAAAAACCCCAATCAGTGTAACAGTATGGGCTGTATGGATGAGGAGCTTTTCCAGGTATAAAAAATGTCACCTAAACATGAATTTGATCATGACACAAGCAACTGCAATCATTCATTTCACTATGCTAGAACAGTTTAAGTTCAGAAAATTCACTTTACTGTAAAACAGCCCTTAACTATTTTAACTATACTACAATATTACAAAAAAGAGCCTAGTCTCATCTCGTTTCAGAGAAACAGCTCTCATATCAACAGCTTTGAGTGATGCAGTAGTCACAAAGCCTCACTGTGTGAACATACAGACAATCCACACACAACATTTACTGGACTGCACAGGACTAGTGTTGATTCAGATTAAAAAAAGGCAGATAGCAGAAAGTGCAGAACATGAAAACTAAAGCCTAATGTTCTTAGATCTATTTTGAGGATCTGATAAACTACAATTCATTTCTGAACAAGTCTTTGGAATTTATTCAAATTTAAGTGCACTTACAGACAACAGATAACCTTTCCAAACTCAGGAACACTTAGACATAAAATTAATGTTTGTGCTAGGTTTTGTACTTCAGTCTTTTAGAAATCATATATACAAATGGTCAAGTTATTCACTTTTACAATGTTTCCCTTTTTTTAAAGTAATATCCTTCATTTTTGTCGTGAGTGTAGTATACAAATTTAGGATGGCTGTACAACTTAAGCAGACAACAGTTGGAAACTGAACAAAAACTGACTTCTCTCCTCTCCTAGCTAGTCTCTATTCATTTTCCCTCCATATTCTGAGGTAAACTTGTATTTACTACGCCTACATAAACTAGACAAATTTTAACAGGCTCATCAAATTCTAACTTTTACAAAGAAAAATTTAGAATTACTTTTGCAGCATGAAAACGGCTGATTTGGCTGATCTGTCGTTGCTGAACGTTAACAGGACAGATGAAAAAAATTGTCTTAAGTTACAGAGGTTAGTGGAACAGAGGCTAGCTAGGAAATATGGCAGGATCTTGGTTGGGTTGCACCTTTTCCTGCTATTCCATCAATAAGTTTGAGAATGAAATCTTTACTAATTTTTGCTAACAAATAAAGAATTTCAAAGTAGTTTTCAATCTGATAAATCAGACTGCACCATTAAAACTTCAGAAATGCCTTAAAAGGAAGTCAACCTAACATCTCAACTGTACAAAAACTCCCAGAAATGAGAGATTTAGGGAGACAAACAACTTCTTAAAGAGTCAATCCTTTGCAAATCTAGGTTTCATATAGTTTCATTACATGTTTAAGAGTTAGTAGGATCCATAAAGTTTTGAGACAGTGGTCAGAGATCATGCCAACCTAGCTAAAATGATTACTATTTTTGGAGTATTTTTGCAATTTCAGATATGTTATTTTTGAGGAATGTAATTGATGGATGTAAGGATGTACTAAACTTTTAGTAACAACTAAGTTTTCTGTAAAAACAAGTGCGCGTGTGTTACCTGTTCAACTTTAGGGATGTGGAAAAGTCCACTTAGTGTACACTTACTATAACCAGGCTCCATCTGAACTTACAAAGAGCCGGTACAACCGCAAGTAGCTCTTTATAACAAAGATCTATGTCCTCATTGTTGCATGCAACATGTGCCATTCTTACTGCATCAAAACAGTGAAACTGTAGGACCACAAAACACCTAAAAGGCTACATATCCTCATAAAGACAAAATACTATGGACTACAGCTCTGTGACATAAAGGGATCATAGCAGGTACTTCAAGAGTGGATCTATTGGTCTATAAAAATTATTGGGAGTGGGGCTGTGTGGCCTACATCTGAGATTTAACACTGAAAAAATAAAAATAAAAAGCTTCACAATCTTTTGACAGCTTTAGAACAGTGATATTAACAAAGCAGTAATGGCAAGATTAGATAAGCTTAGAAATGACTAATGGAAAATATGCTTTCATTTTGACCTCAAAAGACGTGGTTGTTGTATGTTTCCATCACCCACATCCTAAAAAAAGATCTGTAATAATTAGTTCAGTAATAAATTCACAGCAATTTTCAATCAGGAATGAGTGAGGGGAATTTGTTTTCTCCTTCCTTTCCTCTGACAAACTTCAGTACCCCGAACTCTGTTCAACAGATCCTCGTGGAAGGTCATTATCCAGTGACCATTTGAATGGAGACGATTAATCATGTCAACAATAATAAATAAATATGTAGAAACACAGGGATTGAAAGAACAAAAGCAAAGGAGTGGGGAGACACCATCCAGCCAGAGAAAAAAGTAAAAGACTAGATGGAGAGATGATGGAATCCTTGGAGTTCAAAACTGTACTGGTGTTTTCCTTTTCTGTGCTCATCAGAGGACACGCTGCCGTAGGAATTTATAGATTACTTCATCTCCGCGAGTATTTTATTTTGACTCCATAGTCTCAACAGGCGACAGCCAACCTCAACTCTACTTTGGCTGGCAGCCATGGATCAGGTCTTGTCCTCTTTTTTTTTAAGGCAAGAATTTGGGACTTTGAACCATTTTGGCCCATAAACTGGCAGCAACTTTGAAAAGTGGTAGTCATTGTAAAAGTTCATTGTAGTGCTGTTTATCCCAAAACTAAAGACAAAGGCTGTGACAGTCCCTGTTTCAGCCATTGTACTGCTGCTGATATCGACGGTTCAGCTCACGCAGCTCCTTCTCCCGCACCCGCCGGGCTTTGTTGGATTTGGTGGAGCGGCTTGAGCGAGTGGACTGGGCCGACTTGGTGCTGTGGCAGCGTGATGATGCCCGCTTCAGGAGGTTCTGAGATATACAGCGCTGTAGGTTCTTCATGGAGGAGGACGCGGCCATGCTGACGATCCAGGGATGTTTCAGGGCCTGGCCAGCTGTGAGGCGCTCGCTGGGGTCCACCGTTAAAATCCGCTCCACAAAGTCTTTGGCCAGGTTGGACACGCTGGGCCAAGGCTGGAAAGGAGAGACAGATGTAAGATAACTCTGTCACTGATAAAGAGACTGTGCAGCAAGTTTCATGTCACAACCTTATTAAGGGTAACCATGTGGTTACACGGGAGTAACTATAACTATTACTTGCTGGTGCTAAATTGCACTGCAATAACTGCTGACAAAAGAAACAGTGTTAATGTTATTAGCTCCATCTGTGCTCCTCCTGCTTGTCAAAGTGTTTTATCTGGCATCTCTAAAGGAGAAAAATGGAGAAAAAGCACAAGAAGGAAGTAAAAGTGGGAAAGAAAGCAATAAAAGATCTGTCATGGAAACTATCTGTTATGTGGACATGAGAGGAACTTTATGTTTCAGAGTAAGGAATAAGGGATACTTAAAATAACTGAGTCAACAATTGTAGGTTGTTGGGCATCAATCACTTTAGTCTAGTGGACACAAGAGGGCAGCAGAGTGATGTAGAGCTGAGAGGGTCAAACAGTCTGGAGTTCTGAACAACTCGCTCTTTGGAACATGTGTTTGGTTTTGTGTGTGTTTGGTTCATTACACTCAACATGATAACGTTTCTTCTAGTCTTTTGAACATTTCAGCTTCAGTACTGCTTGTGAGGCAGTGAGTTTGATGTGATTGTTCTTATACACTTAACTTGAACATAATTTAATGTTTTCAAAATATTTTTATGGAAAATCGTGACAACTGCTGTTGGACTCTTTTCAGTAGTGAGTTAAACTCTACTTGACTTGGTCAGGTATGTAGATTATCAACTCAGTATGCCCTCCCTCTTGCTCTCTCTCTCTCACACACAAACACAAATCCACGCGCACACACACACAGACACACACATACACACACACACAAACTCACAAAAAAAGAAAAACCAGCTGCATTTACAGTCTCCCAGTAGACAACTCTCTCCTCTTCACACAGCAGGTAAATCATTAGCGTTGGCTTTAAGATACATGACACACATGTGACCCTCAGACATACATTTCTCCTCCACATACAACAACGTCCCAGAGCTGTGATTAGCTAGAGTTGGATTGCAGCAGTAAATGTGAACATTATGTCCCCAAGGGAAACACACTCAAGTCTGGACCACTTCAACTCCACCTTGTCTTCAGGGAAGGATCTTTTTAAAATGAGTATTTACCGCAATTTTTGTGGATGCTCAATTATTGTTAATGGTAAATGCAGCCATGCATGCCTATATTTAGCATCCGTGATGTGAAAACAAGTCCTCAAAATAGGGAAAATACAAGTGTAACACAAGCATTATATTTATTTTAAATAAATAACAGTTCAACTGAGGGGTCTCGGACCAAAAATTAGACTCACTGAATTTTTAAGGGAAGCCCCAGATGTGATATTGTTTAGTAAAAAGTTAACATTAGCTCCACACATTCAGGATTCCATTTGCTTAATTTTCAGACACATTTTTAAAATACACAAATACAACTGTAATTATTACCATATAACATCAAAGTTCAACACTATAATCTGTCAAAAACAAAACAAAACATATATTTGTAGAAACCCACTCAAATTACTGGATTCTGATGACTGACTTTATAAAAATCTGTTGACATCACTGGACAACCACCAGAAAAACAACGACGACAGTAATGCTACTGTTGCTTAACATCAGCTGGATGTGTAAATGAGCAACCGTGTCACCTTTAAAAGCTAAAATATGTCAGTGCTGTTGTAACAGCTTGTTTCTGCTTCTTTAATTTTTTCAGACCTTCGTCTGTTCTCATGTCGACAGAGAATAAAAACTGCTCTGTCATTGCTCTTAGAGAAAAATCTTGCTTCTTTTTAAAACTTAGTCCTTCATGTAATACTAAGACAAGAATGTCAACTCAATAACCAACTTATCATCCTAAAAATGCAAAAGGCTTATTCCAACGAAAAGCCATGAAACTAACTTCAAGGACAACTTGCTGGACTCTTCCAGATTTACTATTTGCAGACCTCTGCTGAAATATATGCTCCCTAGACTGATTTTAGTTATTACATTTTTCGGATCCGACAGTGTCTTACCTCTCAGACTTTTAAGAAGTAGCATCCCTAGAAAAGTGAGATGATTCAACTGTTCCTCATTAAATATTACAAAACTACTCAGCTATTATTTGTCCTGGAGTGGTTGTATGTGGAGCAAACATTAACCAAGGGGCCCTTTTGTAAAACTCACTGGCAACATAAACATCCCACGCTATGGAACAAAGGAATGAGGCACTCAGCATTCTTCTAACTAGATATATAGAAATATTGTAAATTATTGTGCACACATACACACACTTAAAAAGACAGGAAATGGACTTAGACAAAACAAAAAAAAGGGAGAAAGTATAGAAACATAGAAAGGTAGAAAGGTACATGAGAGAGAAATAAAAGGAGTGAGGACAGAAGTGAAGGGGGGTAGATGTGTCTTTGTGTGTGTGTGTGTGTGTGTGTGTGTGTGTAAAAATCAAGTCACCACACAAGAAAAGCCCAACTTCTTGGAAATCTGTTGACAAAGCTTCATGCAGTGTGAGGAATGTATTCCATAAATGAGTGAAGTCTGCTTGTGTGCATATTTGTGCATGTGTGTGTGAAGGACAGAAAGTGTGTAACGGAGTTAAGTCCTCACCTCTCCAGAGAAGCTGTACTTGCCCTTGAGGATCTGCCGATACAGCCTCATGCGATTGTCATCCTCAAAAGGCATGGTACCACTCAGCAGGATGTATGATATCACCCCCAGCGCCCACATGTCTACAGCGTTTGTATAGGGCTTCCTCACCAGGATCTCAGGGGCAATGTACTCTGGTGTGCCGCAGGTGGTCTTCATCAGACACTCGTCCCCCTTTTTTCTGCTACTGGCCAAACCAAAGTCAGTGATGATGATTTTGGAATCGGCTCCTGGGTGGTAGTAGAGCAGGTTCTCCGGCTTCAGGTCTCGGTGAGTGATCCCCAAAGTGTGCAGATACTTGACACCATCCAGCACCATCTGAAGCACCCGCGTGGCATCCCGCTCTGTAAAGGAGCCGCGAGCAATGATCCTGTCAAAGAGCTCTCCTCCAGTGGCCAGTTCCATCACCATGTAGACACGTTCTGCCGTCTCAAAGACCTCCATCAGCTGGATTATATTGGTATGACGAACACGTCGCAGGACACACAGCTCCGACTCACAAACCTCCCTTCCCTCCCGGTAACGGGTCTCAATCATCTTGATGGCGTATGGCTGACGTGTGCTCTTGTGCTCAACGCGAACAACTCGGCTAAAACTCCCGCGTCCTATCAGAGCTTTGATGTCATACTTGGCAGTGACTCGGGGGTCAAACTTGGCTCGATATTTGGCCACCTTCTTTCGCTGAGGGTCCGACAGTTCAGACGGGTCCTTGGCGGGCTGAGCGGACGCAGTGGGAGTGGCAGCTTGAACGTGGGCCTGATATGGGGAGGTAGAGTCACCTTTGTCCCCTCCACCTCCACCAGCCCCACCCATCTTGCTCCTAGCGCCATCCCCTCGTATGAAGTGCTTGTAGATATCTGTCTGAGGAGGCTGGGGAGGATCAACCTGAAAATACAGGAACACAGTTCATTACTAATGCAAATTACAAACCAGAGTAGAACAATAAAAGCTGATTATTTTTCTACAACAAAAGGAAGAAACAGTTATATGCAAAGAACCCTGATATAGAGATAGTTAATACATCTAACTAATCGTTTTTTAAATTACTGTCCAAATGATCTTCTAATTTTTTTGGTAGCTTTATACTATAATATCTTCTTACAAATAAACAGAAATAAGGAATAAGTTAAAAAAAAAAAAAACTTTAGAAGATTTTGTAATCAAATTATCACAAGACATAAAATCATTATTTTCTGACATTTAAAAGACTCAACAATCAACTGTTAAGTAGAAAACATAATCAACAGATTGAGCAATAACAAAATGATTACTGCAACCCTTAGTTAACACTGGCAAAAATAATACTGGCAGCAGATAATATATTAGTGACAGTAACATTGCTACTGTTGTAACAGTAACAGTTAATGTGGTTGGAACAATATTACTATTAATATGTGCTAATAATGTTGTCTTACTGACCTTTTTGACCAGGTCCAACTGAACATCCCCTGGAGGCTCAGGGAGGACCTTACTGTTCCTGCACCCCATCACATTACCTTGGGCCGCTGCCCAGTCAGCCACACAGGCCACCAGGAGCCCTGCCTCATCACCGCAACAGCTGATTCAACACAGTCAGGGCATTCAACATCCAGGCTGTACCAAGACTTAGACAGAGGGTTCATGAATAAGGCTGATTACACCCACTCAGGACCCGATGAGCTGGCATCAGCAGTCACAATTTATGGTTACAGCCAACACATCCACATCCAGTAAAAAAAAAAAAAAAAAAATCCAAGAGTTCATGAATATATTCCAGACAAGTTTGTTGTCTATCAAGGCTCCATTGGCAAGTTCTATATGGCTGGTTGTCTTTTTGTGACAAGTTATTTTATGGGCATGTGCCAGTAGCTCTCATACCCACAACCAGGCTGCACAGCAGGCAGGTAGGGGGATCTTAAGCCCCTTTAGGATCCTTTCAGGGCCCCATCTCAGATGGCATCTTGAATGTTCAAGAGAAAATCTTTTTGTATGGATGTTCCAGGTATTCAAATGATTGATCAAGGCAAGGTAGGGAGAGGGATTCTCTAACACTGCTCGCCTCTTACAGAAGAGCAGTAAGAATCAGGGAAAACGTGTACAGAGAATAAAATCAACTCTTTGATCCATTGGGAGAAGCTGCAATGTCAGCAGCAATCTTGCCGCAGATAAAGCAACTCCCCTGGAGAATCACAGGCTGGAGAGCAGCGGAGGGATCTTCTAAAATGGAGAACAATACAAAATGAAATATGAGTGATTATGGTTAGATTCAACAAACAAATGGGCACTATGGTCTGCATGGATGCTGAGAGCTGACATGACAAGGGCAGCTTTGGCATTTAAGCCAACAGATAGACAGACAAGCAACTTGGCTTTAACAAACTGATCATTTTAGCACTAAAATAGCACATCTTTTTTGTAAAGGTGTTAAATGATGAGGCCATATTGTAAAACCTTCTAGCCACGCTATGATTAACGCTGTCCAGACATGTTTTGAAAACAGCCAAGAAAACAGGGAGAGCTTTGCAATTGTAAAAAGTGGCTGCACTGTCACAGATGGTCACTTTTATCCTGCTATCAAATACTGGAAGCATGCACGATATATTGTTAAAAGTTCTCAAAGCAAAATCTTTATTAACTTTCTTTTCAAATTATAACAACAAAACATAATCTTAAAACAACCATGAAAAAAAGTTAAATATACTTCACACGCTGAAGAAAACTAGACTTATATCAGAAATATATTGTACAACTGCATTGAAGTTTAATTGAACATTTAAAAAAATGTCAAGGCCTTTATCATGT
>JAPZDV010000023.1:4451320-4470681 GCA_029814665.1 Acanthurus lineatus | reverse complement strand
CCCCCCCCCCCCCCCCCCCCCCCCCCCCCCCCCCCCCCCCCCCCCCCCCCCCCCCCCCCCCCCCCCCCCCACACACGACATTAACTCAGTACATTTACTCCATTTTTGAGAATTTCATACAAACTCCGGAGCAGGTAAAAGCAATATGAATCACTGGTAGCTAACTTTTTCTTTTTCTGGTTTCAACCCATCTGAAACTTCATGCTATGGACAACAAACCTCTAAGAATTTGTGTGATTCCTTAAACACTGCAAACACAGCAGTGACCCTGCGAAGACCAAAAGGTCAGACCTGACAGGATGTTTCCAGCATCTCTCCACCCTCAGAGTTTCTCTTTTCTTACTGTTTCGAAGCTGAGGTGGTAAATGAGACTCTGAAAGCCAACATCTGTCATCCTGCTCCCACTGAACAACCAGCTGAGCCTTATCCTGTCTGATTTATAACACAGTTTTTTTGATTTCTTTTTTCTTTGACTTTATAGAGTTTACTTTTAAACCACACTCACAAACAGTTTATCAGATTCTTTTTGAGCCACAAAAGACTTTATACAACTTTTTCTCCACATATGCAATGTAACTCCTCAACACCTGTAAACAGACTTTGATGTGCAAAATTTGTGCAGTTCCTCTTTATTGCAATAGCAAAGCAATGCAACAGCTCGGATGCATAATTACCAGTGCTGAGAAAAGCATTAATATTAAGAATATGACCAATTCAATATAATTTACCTCAAATCAAACAACAGATGAGATTTCCTTACATTCATATACCGTATCTGTTTATAGACAACATTAAAAAACTGGTTGGTCTGTTTGTAAGGTAAGTAACTAATTCTCATTATACAACAGCATGATACTCTGAAGTCAAACTGTGGGTGGGAAAAGGCAGAGAGCATGTTTGCCTTCCATCCATCATGATTAATTAAAAAGACAATGACAATCATAAGACAGGAGCAGTATTTTGTTGCATAATGATGTATTTTTGACATAATCCAGTTGGTGTTGAAAGAGTTATATGAGCCTGCGAGGTTGAATAACTTTACCAACCCTGGAGTATCAACTAATCAGAAAATAGGAAAAATGTGGAAGAGGAGAGGATTTTAGAGAGAAAACACAGAGTGCTCCAAGAGGTCGATGTTAGATTGAAGAATGATTTTCTCATTTGTTTGGAAATGGCTGGCAGTTTCTCTTTGGAGTATAATCTTTGAGTCACCTCTGTGTAGCTGAATGGGGAGATTCAGATGTGAAGTTTGATTGGAATTGATGCCACCGGAGTGGAAAGATGACAGCACGGGTGCATGATCCCATTACTGAGTGGAAATCAAACTTGGAAGAAGCAGTTCAGCACAAACTGTACTTACGCAGGGTGATGGTAGATCTTAGTCTAGAAGAAGGTTAACTTGGATTAAATAAAGCATCGCTTTGAAAAAAAGAGGAGGAAGGTGGGAACATCACTACAAGGAGGAGGCGGCAGTGCAGCAGTCAGGATGCAGAGTTTAGATTCGTTGCATGCAGACTGAATGTGCCCCGAGTGTCTCTGCGCTTGATTGGAGGATGTATTGAACGTGTGACTATAAAATTACCCTTGTGTAAGACTGAGCTAACGGCAATCTTTTCCTTGAGAGTAACCTATATGACTGTTAGTGAAACATTTTACATGAGTATCTTCTGGGGCTTTCTGGTAAAGGTCTGATTAAGTTGGGAGATCTAAAAGTATTCAGCTAAAAAAAGATACAGTTTTTGGGTTTTTTAACGAAGTCCTGGCTGTTTCTCCTGTAAGAAATCAACATTGTTCTGAGAGTGCAAGGACATGGCTAAAAATATAAAATATATAATATATAATATATATATATAATATGTAAAAGGGTAATTAGTTGTTAACATGCAAAGAGTTTTGTCAGATTTCATTAAAGTGAAACTTGAAATGAGCAAACATGTAACTTTAGTAATCATCTATTAGGGGAGCATGCTCAGTTTAAAGTTACACCAACGAATCCACCTGCAAACTGTTGTCGATGTTTATGATCACACATGATAGGTTTCATTCATTTTTGATCATTCAATTCACCATTCATCTTTCTATTCTCTTTCAAGTAAATGTAACTGTGTTCATTTTGATCATCTTATTGCCCTGTTGGACATACTTTTATTGAGGTCACCATGCCCTAAGATCTCAGCAATCAGCTATAAACAATGTTACCATAATAGATTTTAATGATTAAAAGAAGTATAAAATAAAACATTTACTTAGTTACATTGTGATCCTTTGGTTGACATTTGGCAGAAGATTGTAAGCAGACCGTGGTGTCTCATGTCAGACTCTTTGTACCCTGACATCAGACCTTCTACACAAGAAGTCCACAAGAAACATCCTGTTGTTCCAGAGCCCAACAATAGCATGATACTTCTGCATTTGCTTCTCAGACGAGTCATGATTTTTTGGTCTCTTTTAAGGAAAATATAGTTTTTTTCTTAAAGAATTGTTATGACATTTTGGGAATTACATGCAATTATTTTCTTGTCAAGAGTTGGACAAGAAGATTGATGTGATGTGTTATGTGCCATTGATGTGCAGCTGGAGCAAGCTGATAGACTAACATAAAGACTGGAAACAGGGGACATAGCTTACCTGAGTCTCACCAAAAATTAAAAAAAAAAACCAAAAACCTATGCACTTGCTGGCACCTCTAGATTTGTGTGACAATAGTTTGCTAGAAGTTTCTCCTTTGTGCTTTAAAAAAGTTCTGTATGTATAAGATAATGTTGCGAGAACAATCTTTGTGGTCTGCAAAGACAAGAGACAACACTGTGCGGGTGCCAGACATGATGACCAATGCATGCTTGAGAGCAGATTAAGAATCTCAGCATCACAAACAATGCACAACAGTTTACTCTTCTTCTATTGTTCTATCTATGCATGGCTATTTGGCTGAAAGCAGAATAGTGATGAACAAAACAGTCTGTATTGTTATGTTGTGTGGGGATTAAATGGAAATGAGATATGATAAATTTTCTGAGCTTTAGAATCCTGATATGTGAATCTTTGTACTTCAGACAGAGCCATGCTGTCTGCTTCCTGAACGTCTCCAGTCTGTAAGCTTTAAGCTAACCATCTGCTGGCTCTAAATTTACATCTAATGGCACAGATATGAGAGTAAAATCAATGCTATCGAAATGTTGTACTATTATTTCAAGTGTTTGAACAACCAACACTTTCATTGTTCTGGTGAAGACAGTCTTTTGCTGAATTCCTTAATGATCTTTGCTCAGTAACCACAATTCATAAACATGTCTGACTCATCTGAGGTCAAGCTGCTCTTTGCTGATGGAGCTGTAATGCCTTTGACGGGCAGAACATGACAACACATAAACAAAAGTGAATTATCCTGCCCTTAAGGCAGGAAAGCTGACTCAGTGGCTTTAAATGTTGAATGAAGTTGTATTATTGTGTAAGCACTTGCTGAGACAGTTATGAAAAACCAAGAATTACACAATACTAGTAGATTTAGGCCTGTATATTCTCAACAGACACATTCAGCACAAACTTAACATTTGAGAAGAACAAGAAGAACTTGTTGCATACAAATAAACCGAGAGCTACATTATCAAATGTTGCTCTATGCGTTTTACCCATCCATTAGGAGCAGTGGGTGTCACCATGAAGGGCCCAGGGACCAACTCCAGCTTGGGGACAGTGCTGATGTCAAGGTCACACTTAAGAGACTTCACTAGTGCATACATGTTTTTGTTTGGGTGTGAATCTCCAGCACTGGGAGAAAAAAAACATGTTAGCCAGGATAGAAAGTGCTAACCTCACACAGAGAGGCTTCACCCCTGCAAAGAATTGAACCCACAACCTTCTTGCTGTGAGGTGACAGTACAGTGCACTGAACCAATGTGCCACTGAAAGATGCAACAGAAGACGCATGAGAAAGGCAGATGCTTTGGCTCAGACAGCTAGAGGATGAGGCTGAAAGTCAATGAAAACCTGTAGGGGTGATGTAACTTTGCAGCTGTTTTTCAATCTACATAACTGGTGGAGTGGAGTCTTGTGGTAAGGGATTTGAGAAGGCACAAAGGCATTTTGTGAAGGACCCACAATCCAAAATAAGTGCCTGTCAGGTGTATAATTTGGTGAAGCATTTATCATAGAGATCCAGGGATAAAACACTGACATACCTGCACTCATCCATTCTTCATTTCGCTGGCCAATTCTAAAATAAACCAAAACTCCCTCCAGTACAAAATGAGGTTTCTGTGGAGCTGAAGCAAAACAGCTCAATACCTCATGTCCTGTATTTTGCTAAATGTCTTGAGTCCCACTCTTCTATGCACTGGTCATTAGACATTAAAAGCAGCTTATGAGCCCATTACAGGCATAATGATCATGATGTAATAATCATCTGTGCAATTTGCACAATGTCTAAAACCTTGAGGCACTGAGTACCTTCCAAAAGAAGTACACAGGAAACACCTTCATAACACATTCATTACAGATCCATAATGTATTATGTGATGATGGATTATATGTACCTGTCAAATGCAATAACAGCACAATGAATGTAAACCAAGGACTTCAGGTCATGCATACAGAAACACCATGGCAGCCATTAACAACTCTTATTTGGTCAGACACATTTCACACAACAGGTCAATGATATAGTTTAATTACATTCATGTCTTTGTGTGTTATGTCCTTTAAATGGCAAAATCCCCTTTAGGCGTCTCATTAAATTCATCACACAGAACTATCTCTTACTGCACAATGTACTCCTCCAAGTGTTCATATCTTATAAAGAGGAACATTGTGATTACCAGACACTAATTCAAGGGCATATGAAAAATACATACAATATACTTGCACAATAATGAAATATACATGGGAGATATGTAGGCAATGCTCATGTAAGTGTGTGTTTAACTGCGATTTCTGAAGCAAAGATGTCACGTGCATGAACACGCACACACACACACACCCACACCCACACACACACACACACACGCACACACACACATTATTGGTCCCTATATTTTCCAAACAGTTACATTCTGATGAAAGTTAACAATAGTTCAGCTCTATTCAAGTGTTTCCTTGCAGTGACCCAACATGCAAAAAACTCTGGACTGAAGCTAAATGCAGCCATTGTTAATTTTATTAAGTGCACTTGTGCTGTGAACGTTTTCTGTAACTGACTGCAGCTTAGTGATCAAAAAAATGATGCATACAGTATAAAGTGCTTTACATGCCTTTGAAGTACAGCCAAATCTAAACATACATTGTTCCATTTGCTGTGACATGCTGCCTTAGGGGGGATCCACATACAGTACATGAGTAAATTACATTTTAACACTGGCTGTATATTATGTAACAAACTGGTGTTGTTTTGTTTGCTAAATCAGCCTCCCTAAACACAACATAATTCCCTGGTTTCTTATTTTTGCACTTGTGCCTTTCAGACTTTTCAGTAGCTGCTGTCAGCTTGTACTGCTACATTTAGGTCCTTGATTTGTTTTTAAAATTAACTAGAAATTAAATTCCCTGTTCAAGCAAAGTTCTAAATTTGATTATCACAAAGCAGCAGTTAAAAGTCTGTGCATCACATTTAATTCATCATAATTTGCTTGACTGATTACACACAAGTGAGAGACCCAAAGAAAAACATGAATAAATGAACACAGACATGAAACAGATGCAGGTTTTTTTTAATGTACATAATTGCTTCATGTCATCATCTATATTCACTCTCTGTGATGTGTTTGTTTCACTGTTGCAGTGATCAGATGATAGTGGGTGAAAATCAGGACATGTATGTATGGATGATCTCCTGGACATTACACTCATTCCATTACATTCTTTTTGATCTAGATCATTTACAGAAACATCAGTCATGGCTTAAAGTATTTCAATCGCTGCATCGCTGCTTTTCAGCATCATTCCTCAATATCTGGTTACGTCTGATGATCAAAGTCTAAGCTAGCTCTTAGAGCAGATATCAATCACTGTCATTTACACAGACATGTGAAAGTGACAGTTCATGTTCATTAAATGTTAAAAGCCCCCCAAAAAAGAAAAAAGGTGGTAGTATTCAAATAAATATTTGATTAACCCTTTTTGCAGCCTTAATTGCAGGACACTGCAGGCCATGTGATCCAAAGATTTATTTTTAACTCTGTATATTTTTTGACCCATTATCGTCATGGCTATGCGTCACTTTTTGTGACAATTTGTTGCACAATTTGTACACAGCTAAAGTACAACAGTTGTGAATAATGTAGTGTATGGACATCAATACTGTATTTCAAAAGGCTAAAGCCCTGCAGTCCAACACCAAAAGAGTGTTTCACAGCGATCAGTACTTAAAGTTTTAACAGGTTGTATGAAAAGCTGCTGCGAACTCCAAGCTTTCTGTTTCCAAACACATCAGGCCCAGGTGACACACTGATCCAGCTGTGAGAGGGAACACACACTGGGGATGGATGAGCTGTGTAACTGTACATTTTTCCTGGAGAGACAACATGTCGTGTCTTTCATTTTTCCCTCCATCCATCAGAAAAAACATCCCTTCTCTCTCTCTCTCCCTCCCTCAAATTTCTCTAACCCACAACGTTTTTTTCTCACACTACTCCTCTACCTCCCTGCTGTATTTACAATCTCTCCATCTTTCCACAACTTCCTTCCTGCTTTCGCTCGCTCCTCTTCTGCCTCTCCTCTCCCTCTCTCTATCTCTCTCAACCCCTCCCTCTCTTTATGGATAATTCATCAGTGTTTCTCAGAGCTGCTGTCTGACTGCCTGCCTACGGTGATTTCCACAGGGACTCTTTCAGGGACCATTCCCACTTCAGCCGGGAATTAGAGCCACGGCTATGGAGGGAAATTAATCACAGCCACCTTATACTAACCTGTATACACAAACACACAAACACATGAGCATGCACACACAGAGACAGGAGAACATTCTCTAACTTTCCTCCCCTGTTCATTCACACTTACAGTTCTCTGTCATTTTAAATGTATACACACACTTACAGAGATGTTCATTTCTTTGTTCATTTCACACTAACGATCTCAAGCACACACACGCACACGCACACACACACACACACACACACACACACACTGCCTCCTTTGATCAGTTGCCCTGTGGCTGAGCAGTGCAGCAATATCACTGGACTTTAACAGTGATTGCAGTGATAAAACGGTGAATGCTGCAATCTATTGTTTCTCCATGCATGTGAGTGCAAAGGCACACACACACCAAAAACACACTCAGACATACTTCTAGACCTTACGACCTAAAACGGACGTTCCACCTGATTCACACTTAGTAGATATTTCTTATCAGGAAAATTTAGCCATCAGAAGAAGAGGAGGACATTGTTTGAAACACATTTGCGTGGTTGTCATCATTTTGAAACAATTAGGCCAAAAAAAAGTTGAAGAAGAAAAAGGTAATGATGACAAAGAAGGAAACAAACAAAGAAGAAGAAGAAAGGAGTGATGGAAGCAATGGAGGACAGGAGAGTTTCATACTTCTACTGTAATGACTAGATACAACAAGAGGCACAGTTCAGCTTGTTTGTGTGTGCGTGTGTGTATGTGTGTGTGTGTGCGTGAAAGAGTGGGACAGATAGAGAGAAAAATAAAAATACAGAAAACAGTGTATTGATCAGAGATCGAGTGGCTCCCAGTGTGAGCACCAGAGGGGGGATTGGGAGCACATTGAATGTCACCACATACTCACAGTACTTTAAGTGTGTGTGTGCGCGTCTACATGTGTGTGTGTCTACATGTGTGTGTGTCTACGTGTGTGCTCCTATAGCTTTACCCTACAGAGCTATAGGAGAATGTCCACTGAGATTTGACCGCATTAGAAATTTATCAAACAGCCACTTTTCCAGGGAAAAATGTGGCGGCTAAAGGATTCATCAACAGGATGCAGTGAGAAGCTGCTTCATTGTGGCATCTATTCATATGTTCACAATAATGTGAAGCATTTTCTTGTAAACAAATGGTCTTTTGTTTGTCTTTACTGTGCATGATGTAACTCACTGCTCAACCTGTGGTACTGTCTTTTTCTTCATTATGTCAAATAAAATACACTAAATAAAGGAGAGTTGGTGCAGAAAACATATCTGCTGTTGAACATTTCAAGTCTTTCTGTATTCTTCACTATGGAACAGTTAAGAATTACCCTTTACCGAGTTCAGGGCATCATCCATGGAACCTCAACATTTTGGCAAATGCATTTTTTTGTCTTGTTTTCTCGTCCTTGATATTATTAAGACCATTTTCAAACAAAGAGATTTTTTGCCTTTAAAAAGACTGTAGAATGTTTTGCAGAAAACTTGTGGTGTGTTGAACTCCACTGCAGCCGTTATGCCAATCTGTCATGCTAAATCTACTTTGGAGGATTTTTTTGGTCTCGCTTGTGAAAGTGAGGTGTCTTTAATAAATTTGGGGGAAAAAACATCAAAAAAACACTGGTGGAGACTAATATAAGGGGCAAACATAAACGCCACATTTCCACTGTATTTTTATGTTTTTCTACAGTAGTTCAATAGCACTTGGCTGGAAAATCAGTGCCACCTACTGATGAAAATTCTATGTTAATTAGCCTGATCATTTGGTTGATCTCAGCACAAACAACTGGTCCTTACATTTTTGATTTGACCTATTATTTGTGTGTGTGCTTTTATATGACCTAAATTATACTATGTAATTACATTAAACCTTATAATGTCCATAATATCATTATTTTACATTATGGTTGGTGTACATACCTTAAATATTGTACAAAAGAAAAAAAAAAGTTTGCAACTATTACACATGTATTAAACTTTTTATCTTTGCTAACATTTTTTGTATGCTAACAATAGCATCACCATGTTTGGGTATCTATGTATTTTATTTATTTTTCTTTTTTAAAAAAGGAAAAGAAATGGACTCTACAGGGCCAACTTCCATGGTTCAATGAAATGAGTTAGAGAGACGACTCATTCAGAAACGATGACGGCTCCAAGGCTAGTTGCTTAATGGAATGGTGGATGTAAAATATGGAATAATTCATGTTCCCTTTGAAGACTTTTTGGAATTTTAACATTTGAGCTACACTTGGAAACCTGATTACTGTTATGTCTGTATGACGATAATGAAGCTAGAGCCAGGAGCTGATCATTATTATATAGATGAGGGATTGAATTTGAACAAGCAGGCAGACAGGGCTGTCTGTTCTGCAGAGAAAGTTGAAGGTAAGTAGATATTTTCACAATGAAAACACATGGCGGCATGTACAAATTGCGGTTCAACAAGGATGACAAGGTTGCAAATACTGAAACTGAAGTGCTGCACAAAGAGATGTATGATAAGGCTGAGTTCAGGGAGACACTGCAGATGACAGCAGCAGAGTGTCTGCTCTCTGTGGCTTGTTGTATCTCTCTCTGACCTGCCCCCCACATGAACAGATATTTAAGCCTGCTTGATATCTTGTGGGTGTCTGCCAGGCATCAGTGAGCTATCAAATCGTGTCTTTGAACAGTGCACAATTAGGGATTGCCGCTCATGGGAATGAGCACTGATTTGCCTCTGATCTGAGACTTTTGTCTGCAATCTTCAAAAAAATGGTTGAAAATCAGGGCCGTGATCCTGCAGTGTGAGCATGAAGCTCACGGACTTCAGTGTTTAGTTTGCCTAATCCAATATTCAATAATTAAATAATGCAGCACATTCAACACGAGGCTAATCTAAAAAGTGTGTTTGTCGGCATGAAGAGCTGAATCTTATTTTAACTTTTAGTCATAATGTCCAAGTGATTTGTATTATTTTACGTCATAAAATCTTCTCTTGTGTGGGCATTTTAAAATAAATCTCTGGTCCAAAATCTTTTGGAAGGATGGGGAAGCATAGTTTTAGAAAGAACAATTTCCACCAAGTTAATTGTTGGTTAAATTTTTATATAAGTCATATACACATAAGCTCACATGCATAGAGCAGCAGGTCTGCCAACATCCTCCTTGAAGTCTATTTCATGGTACGTCTGCCTTCAGATCTGTATTGGGACAAGCTCTTACTTATTTTTCAATCTCTCACTTCTCTGCGGGTAACTCTGTTGGTTGTAGATTTGGTATGGGAAGTTTGTATTTTACAGTTTGGGTGGAAAATCTGTGAGCCACTGTTGCTGCTGAGTTAACTATTAACTTTATATCAAGCTGGGAACACATGAGCTAAGTCACTGGAAAAAAATGCTCCAAACTTCTCTTGTTTTCTCTGTGCTTTTCTGCTAACTCTGGTATTTTGTTTTCAGGATTGTTCACAATCCCATTCAATTAAGAGTTGGGTACCAAACTTGGCTTTCCTGAAAAAGAGAGCTGGAAGAAACAACCTTTCATATGCACTGCAATTAGTGTTACTCGACTTCAAAGAGAGGGGATGTGAACTCATCCCTCCCATAAGGGAGAGAAGTAGGTTTAGAATATGGAATAACAAAATACAGGAAAAAACTGCACTTGGAAAGTAACAAGCTTTCTCTTCACTTAAGTGAACAATAAATTCCCAACTTGACTACAAAGTAGAGTAAATCTGCTGCATTTAGATTCAAACATCATGAACATGTTTAGGTGGTGTCGTCCAGGTTTTAGAGCTGGAATACGTTGAAAGGATGCTGAATTAAGTGGTATCCCACTTTAAGGCTTGATTGGAACATGCAGTGAGAGGAAGAGGAGCATCAACCCCCTTTAGAGAGAGATTTGATGAAAAGGATAGAGCTCAATTGATTAGAGTCAATTAGCAAAAAGGTCAGGCCGCAGCTGAGGCAAGAGGGCTACTATAACTGGGAATACCGCAGTGATAACACTACAGAAACACACACACACACACACACACACACACACACACACACACATGGGATCCTATTTAAATTAAAACACACATACGATCACACCCAGAAAAGAGGAACAGAACTTACATGTCCGTGAAACATTCTTTTAAAGCTGAGAAAACCAAAGTTAACGCACATACAGACAAGCACACACACACACACGCACACATAAACATCCTGCTGTTTATCTGATTGCTGTTCTGAACAGCGGATCAATCCTCTTCATGTGTGATGAGCCTCACAGACACTTTACTACTCTGTTAGATCATCCTCACTGACACTGAACATGTGTGCTTGATGGCGTGCATGTGTAACGCCTTGAATTATATATAGCCTCTGATTTGGTCGCTCAAGGTCACACACACACACACACACAAACACACATAAACACACACACACAGACCTTCCTTTTTTATAACAAACCGTCTTTCTTTTAACATCCCCTGGCACCCGCATATTCTGTTCCTTAGCCTTCCTCTCCTCTCTTCTTCTTGGCTTTCTTCTCTCTCCTCCTCCTCTCTCTGCCTTCCCCAGCATAACCATTCATTAGTATAACCTTCACTTTCTTTCTGTTCTTTCCCTCTTTCCCCCATGTTCACTCCTCCCTTGCATATATCTTAGCAGTCTGTCCTTCAAGTCCTTGTATCCCCTCAGTATGTCTTTTTCTTGCTCTCCTAGTTTTTCCTTTGCTCTCTTTGTCACAACACCCCCCCTCTCCATTCATTCTTCACTCTTTGCTCTACACACGTTCAAACAATGGTATTTTTTTAAAGCAAATAAAATTGAGGGGAACAGGGAAGATACTCTCTCTGACAACTGTACATTTAATACTTTATGATTATTTCGATTTCACCGCTCTGCTTCTGAATGAAAAAAAAAGTACTGAAGAGAGGTCCGCATTAAATTATTGATGTGTTAACCTGAAAGCAGCCACTGCTTCATATAAGTATGTGAAGTTTAAAGAAAGACTATCACTTCTGAAAGGAGGAAATGACACACTGTCTCTAAAATAAAAAGTTTACTGCATGAGCAAGTAAAACACATCTTTTCTTAACTAAATACACTTATAGGTTCTACTGGCACAACCTTGCTTGTTGTCTTTAGTAGCTTATGGTGGCTAAATTCAGCTAATGTTAGCTAACTGGCGTGATACAGCTGTGCAGGAGACAAAACAGTTATGCAGACTGTATAACTCTTTTCTTCCTGCATTCATTACATTCATTCATACAAGAGTCCTATAATTTCCACTTGTCACAGTGGTGAAAAGTGACTTTGGCTGCTCAGCAAAAGTTACATAGCAATGCCCCATAATTCTTTCTATGCATTTTCGCTAGTCACCATTTAAAGGTGTAATTTTCAGTAGGGCAAATCCTAATTTGGCTCCCTCTAATTCTATTATTTCAGGTTTATTTTCTTTCTCTTCAAACATATCTTACTGTATTGCAACTATAGCCCAAATCAAAAAGATCTAAGTTGATAAAAATGTTAAAACACTGAGTTGTCCTCAATTACTATTCTTGCACTCCAGCACATGAAAGACAGGCAACAGTGCTCTATTGACATTCTATTGTCTCTTGTTTCACATCTTAAGTTCCATACATGTTGCCTAAACTCATCATTAAATTTTGTTGAGACTGTGAACAGTGTCACCACTCTTTGCTAACAAAAGGGTGCTGCTACTTCATTATCATTACATATTATCCATATAACATATTTTGTTACATATTGTTTACATATTTATTGTTAATATTGTTTATATATTTATTGTTAATATTCTTTTAAAATGATTCTGCAAATGATCAAAGATAGAACAATACAGCACCATGATCTTTGTAGAAAAGATAAAATGCAATGTTATCTCAGCTGATGAGATATGAATTGTTAACTGAAAGACAAACTTGAGATGATTTCAGCGTCAGTGCATCACTAATGTATCCAGCCTAAAATTAGTTCACTATCAAGCAAGTGATAGATGTCATACACACAAGTTCAAATTCTTTTAAAGACAAACCACATTTCATGTAAATTTCTGACATCCTTTCTCTTTACAAATCATCCGCTATATAGAGAATGTAACTGCAGATCAGAGAGGTTTCTTCAGTACACCAAGCTCTTAATACATTCAGCCACTAATTTCTGGGTAATGATCAGATATGTCATGAACCCTAATAGTCCTTTGTGTAATTGGATTAGTTTAATTTCACCATCAGATATCCATTAAATCTTTAAATATAAGATGGTCAAATGGTCAAAAACAGATTAAATTTAAAAGTTTCTGGACTTGAGTCTGTGTGCCAGCTTTCCTCCTTGGTCCCGTGAGGGTTTCCTTTAAGAGTAAGAAAAAATAAAGGTTACATAACTGGCAACCTTGAATTGATTTTGTGTGCATTTTCCTTCAGTTTTTCTATCTGTGACTATCGCAACCTGCTGACAGTGTATGCTGCCTCTTGCCCAGAATGCATCCTGGGACAGGCTCCAGCACCCCATGATGCTCAGTAGGACAGGTACAGAAATGCATAGACTAATTCTTTGTATTGAAATATTTCAATTATATCCCCAGCTAACAGATATACAGTATATGTGTAATCATCATTCTTAAAAACTAAATTTACATGGAAAACTGGTAGTTTTATTGGATCAAAAATTTTCATGGCATATTTTCATTGTATTGAATAAACAGTGATTTTATTCAAAAGGATATAAAATTTGGTAATAAACTCCATCTCTTAATGGATTTTTAAACTTAGCTGCACTCACTGGATTCACAAAATTTCCTCTAAAACCCTCACAGTTAACAGCTATAACAATACAGATCTCTGCAGCTTAATATCGGTTTTCATTATAGGTATAATCGTGTACTTCACAGCTGTCTCATATATGCAGGACAGCTGCCACTGTGTTGGAAAGGTTTGCATCTCAAGGTCAAAATGACAAACTTTGACACATATTTCTACCCAGTTTGTCCTAGCACAAACCTGAGAAGAACCTGCACTATAAATGATGTAGTTTTTTAAGTCTGCAAGTATTTGTGTGTCAGTGCCCAGACCATTGGAGTGTGTGTTTACAAGTGCTTATGCTCTTACTGTGTAAACCCAGAGAGGTCTGGGACTTCATCTTCACTCTATAAACTGCTGCTGCTTCTCTGTTTACTGAGGCATCCGGCAGTAATAAAATATTCATCTGCAAAAACCATCCAAATAACTGGGAGCAACTCCTGCATAACATACATGATTTTCACCTGAGACTCACTTGAGCTCTCACACACCATATGAGCAAGCTGTGTGGATGACTGTGCATACAATAAAACTAGCAATATATTCATATTCCATATGTCTGTATTTATTTTCTGAAAATCTTTGTGTGTAAGGTTGTATAAATGTGTCTTGCTTATGTGAACAGAGATGTGTGGTTTATGTATATGACTTTTGATTGTTGGTGAAAGATATGCATGTGCACAACACATAAATTCCTACATGTTTATATATCATATTTATGCATGGGTTACATTACAACGCACATCTTTGGCTCATTGTATGCAAACAGCAGCAAAGGTCAGGAGATGCCCTGTGTAGAACAAGATCTCTGACCACATTCACACAGCAGATATTTTAGGAGGCCTTGAGGGTAAAACTATCCCTGTGGTGGTTTTACATGAACATGAGTTGAGGAAGTGTGTCAGTATCCTGAGTCATATTTCACCTAATGGCCATAATGTGCAAAAAAAGAGTTCCCACAATCCACTCTTAAGCACTAACCTGCAGAAAAAAACGGTGAATCTGGAAGTTATTTTCATGAAACAGACACATCATGATGTTTTGACCACTTTTGGTTGTCGGGGAAAAAGCTCAGGCAAAGAGCCTGATGGAGGGTTCACTCTTGCTCCGATCATGCGTTCAGCTTTTGTACTCATGTTTGGGTGCTGTTACAGAAAGCAGAACATTATTTTTCCCTTTTCAGCCGGTGGTCCTCATTATTGTCAGGCACATTCTGTAAGTTTACTTTGTTTGTTTATTCCAAACACATTTAGCCAAAGCTCCTCAGTGGTGTTTCGTGCAGTAGGACCTTTAAAATTTAACTACCAACGCGGTGAAAACACTATCCATCCAAAAACATCATTATCTATACTTAACGCAATCATAAGTGACAAATATGGGGCTTCAGTTATAAAAGCAAATCACAAAGTTTGGCCACAGCAATGAAGTAAGTCAAATCTCTGCGAATAAAATTCTAGTATTGGATGCGTTTGACTTATTGGTCAAATGAAGGGTTGAAATTTACGAGTTAAAAGCAGTCTGACTCCTGCACAGCAGAGAGAGCAGCTCTCTGACCAGAAAAAAGCTGCACTCAGCAATTTAAGACCTTTTCCACCTTCATTCCTTTGCTCTCCTTTGGTATAAAGCATCACAGACGAGAATGTTGTTCTGCTTACTGATGTCACCTTAAAGGATTTCTGGGTATTGAAGTTCAAACACTTATCTCTTGCAGCCATTTGGAGCTGCAAACTCGCTGAGTTGCCCCAGGGAGCTTTAATCTAGAGTCATGAAATTCAACAGAAAAAAAAAGATCTAACAACTTTTAAGAGACATCCGAGTCTGAAATCTGTGTTTTAAAATTTAGAAGTATGAAACAATACTCCTTAGAGGGTGAAAGGGGAGGGAGGTAAGATATAAAACAATGTGCATTAGCTTAATGAAGTATTTTAACATTTTTGGTAATTGAGAAATAGACAAACAGATGACAAGATTGACTCTGAAATCTGTCTATCGATTATAAAGCTCTGCTACAAACAGCTGCTACAATCAACTTAATCAAAAGTCTGGTAACAGGGGAAAAGTGCTGCCTAGCTTTGCTCATATGTAGAAAAATAGATTAAATAAAGTTTACAGGCAGCATATTGTGGTTTTACACAAGGTTCTTTCTACTATTACATATTAACAAGTGAACTTTAGTGATTTTGGCATGAAGGTTTTGCTACCTTGGAACAGAGTCAGTCTTGCTGTTTTCAAGGTTTCCAATCATATTGCTGAGCTAAGATAATTAGCTACTAGCTGTAACCTTGTATTAACAGGCAGATATGAGAGAGGCGTTGATCTTTTCATCTAAAGAGGAGAAATAAGTGTATTTTTTAAAATGTCACACTGTTGCTTTAACTGTGGCTATTTACTGTTAGTGAGCTCATTAATTTTGAAGCAAGCAGTGAAAAATAAATTTGTTGCAATTGTGAGCAATTTTTGGCTAACATATCTTAACAAGGCAGAACAAGCAGAATTCCTGTGATCTTTGTTTGTGCTGAAGGATCCAAAACTCAGGTTAAAAACCCATTATGAGTCTTTAGGTCATTAATTTTCAAGTCAATAATTATTAATGAAATAATTGTTTATATACATTTTTATATATACACTGAGATCTCTCCTTCACAAGCCTCCTGACTTCCACAGCATTTTGAAGTAGGCTGCACCCACTGTAGCTGAAAATGTAATCAGTGTTAATATTCCATGTGTAATGTTTACTCATAAGTTATAATAATAATAATAATTCATCTCGTAGAAAAAGCGTTCTTTTGGGATTTCAAATTTTAAAAAAATTTTAATAAATAGTAATGAATCATAAATTAATGTTCAAACAGCAAATAACTTGTACTTTGAGTGTTTTATTAAGTAAGTCTGAATTCCTGCATTTCTTGGTTAGCTGACTATTTTTTATGCTTTGGCACAAAATTTCTAGATCTCAACCAATAACTGGTTGAGTTCAGGGTTGTTATAAACCAGAAATCTTCATGGGTGCCACTTTTTGTTTTGGTTGAATGCAAAGAATTTTGTTCTTTTCAGACAGGAAAACAGAGTGCAAAAACAGAGATAATACAGCTTTGAGAATAACAAACAAAAGAACATATGTATCGGATCAATTGTGTACATGTTAACAACTCTGTTCCTTGTTCAGGCTTAAGACCCATATTTAAATCTGCATTGTCACTTAACTTTCTTTAAAAACTTTTCTTTGCTCTTCAGTGTTGACTTGCAGATGAATTTGATTGAAGTTTGTCTTCTGCTCTTTCATTACTTTGGTTGTGAATGAATATCCATACTCATCTACTGTTTGACAAACTGATGAGCTTTGGATTGTGAGGACAAACATGAACACTAATGGAAGTAGTGTCTGTAGAAAGACTTTGGCCTACACCCAAATACAGCTCTGAAAGCATAATACTACTCCAAAATACAACTCATAAGAGCTGGTCACATTACACTCCTATTTTCTGTGCTCCACTGAGCTATTTCGACCATTTCTATAACATGAAATATTTTTTATTTTTGCACTGACCTTGTTTTCACCCCAAGCACTTAACCCTCTACCCAGAACCATTCTTTTGAATATTAGGGAGCAATATGAACACACTCAATTAGTCAGTTGGTCAGTCAGCGCCAGTTTAATGATTTTCTATAAAGGTAGCAAAACCTACGTATGATGAATGTAAGAATGGAGGAGACAGAGAAGAGAAAGGATGGAAGAAGAAGGAAAACGATGGGGACAAGCGTACATAACTAAGGACAAACACAAAAATCTCCACAAAGTTCTTTTGGAAAGCAGAAAATGTTGTATATGCACCATTTGAAAATACTCTGCTGCATGTAGTGATGTACATTACAGAGCCTTTGTTTCTGCCCACAGAAACATACAGCTGTGTGATCTGTATGTGCACAGAGATTCTGTTGTGTAGCTTCCTGCTTTCAACCCTGGAAAAGTCCATCCTTCATCCATGATCCCAGATGTTTGGATCTCCATTCTGTTTGATGGGAAGCCTAAAGCAGCAACAGCAGCAGCGCTGCTTTCAAGTCGGTCGTGATATTTTTTTTTTCTGTCTCTCAGCTCCACATACTGTAGGTTTATGATGTGATGTATGTTTGTGTCACAGGATCATACATGTGCACACTGGCTTCAGTCCTGTGATTCTGTTTCTCACATGTAAAAATGCAAAGAAAGCTGGACACTGCATGCTGCGTCTCCAGACAAATACTGTTAGGGAGCGACATTAGGATCAGCAGTATAATCAGTAACAATGAAGAGTACACGGTGTTTGGTGGATGAATGATTAATGCAACAAGCTAATTTACACCACAGTGAGATATTTGATCTCTCTCTCCCTCACACACACACACACACCAACACGCACACACTTGCACACAACCTTGAACGGAAAAAAACAATCACCATCTGCTGTACAAGATGACAATACAGCGAGAAAAGGACAAACAAACTAGTTAAATATCTCCATAGAATTTATGCTTGATTTGCAGTTTCCTGTGCATTTGACTAACAATGGAGACTCTTTTACTACAATGCAGCATGTGTATTTAGCCTGGCCTGTTCACCTTTTTTAAAGCTCCATGATACTATGTGTGGATGTGTGGAACTGAAGTGATGCCCGGTACTTTTGTCACTGAAACTGAAACACAATCTATTACTTTTATCCTTTTAATTTTTGTTTTATTCTCTGCAGTCTGTAAACTTCTACAGCCTTTGCTCCACTCTGTTATGCTGTTAATACTAACATGTCTGAACAAGCCAAGGCTCATCAACTTGCAATGGATTTGATGCTTTTTGTTGAGCTGTGATACTGTGAAGTTCTGAAGTTTAAGGGTAATGATACTGCAAACAGAAATATCAAATAAACGGTATCAGATTGTTTTTAGAAACACCATCATCCTTATTTTGACATATGAAGCGAGCAGAACAGCAAACTGTAGAGAAAGGCTCAGCTTGGATCTTAAGTTGTGAATGAGGTCAATGTTTGAATGAGTTTTTTGAACTTTTGGGACAAATTCCAGATTGCTGCTTTACTTTTACAGCTGGCCTTATTCGTGTAACTTGCATCAGCAAGAGCAAGTGATATGCTAAAGAATTTAGTTAAACTTGATTGATAGTTCAACAAAAAACAGTGCAACTGGACTCTGAATGGTAGCAAAAGCTGACTTTGGCCACAAAACGTCTTGAGGTCTTTTCTTTTCTATCACACTATTCAATGCGTCAATGGCTGTTTTCTCACATCTTTTATTTCTGTAGCATATCACTTACTCTCACTGACCTCAGTTCAGTGAAAGGAATAACCAGAGATTGTGCCGATAAATCTTACAGGATGTCACAGGCATTGGAATAACATGCATAAAGGGTGAAACATAACTAACAGAGAATGTTAAAGCTTTAAAAGGAGCACTTGCATTTCATATATGACATTGTCTTTATACATATGAAATATGTTGCTGCTATATACATTGCTAGTCACAGAGTTGTAATTATTCACACTATACACAGTGATGTGACCCAACTTACTGCCAGTCTGTACATTTCTAACATAAAACAGTGGTTTGACTTTCCATATTTAGCAATAGCTGTTTCAATTAATTTGAGCATTATCTGTGTGTGTGTGTGTGTGTGTGTGTGGGTGTGTGTGTGTGTGTGTGTGTGTGTGTGTGTGTGTGTGTGTGTGTGT
>JAPZDV010000023.1:4437383-4451220 GCA_029814665.1 Acanthurus lineatus | reverse complement strand
GTGTGTGTGTGTGTGTGTGTGTGTGTGTGTGTGTGTGTGTGTGTGTGTGTGTGTGTGTGTGTGTGTGTGTGTGGGTGGGTGTGTGTGTGTGTGTGTGTGTGTGTGTGTGTGTGTGTGAAAAACAAGGAGAGGAGGCATTAGGATGCATTTAATTACTCTTTTCTTCTTCTATATTAGCACTAAAGTTAAGATAAAAAAGGAGAATTATTTTCTATCATTCCTCTCCTCAATCTTCACAAAATGCATCATCAGTGACGCACACAGGTCACTGCCTTACTTATCTTCTACTTTAATTTCTCAAGTTTGTAGTCCCAAGGAATTTCTCTTTTGTCTTATCAGTAATTAAAATTGAGGTGTCTCACGTTTGAGCTTTCAGTCTGAACACAGCTGTGCCTGCAGCCACTTGCTGAAGGTGAGTATATGAAGCTGGTTCCCAGGTGAGCGTTTGCCTGTCTGACTTGTCCAAAGTCTGATCTGTTCCACTTAAACCTCCGGTCAAAATATCATGCATTTTTCACTATATCCATCTGCCACATCTCTTCCGGCCTGACTTGTGTTTGTTCACTCTCATTGTTGGCTAAGAGTGTTGTTGGGTCAGAATCAGTAAATAGATAGAATGTTTGATGGCTTCCTAAGTGTGTGTACCTCTGCATTATGACATTATGTGCTTAAAATCACATCCAACTCTTTAATTTGCTGTCTTTCCAGGAGCTAGATAAGAAAATACATACTATCCTAAACTGGTAATAATCTTTTAATTTAACTGACCTACTCTGGCATCAAATTGTGAAAGAGCACTGTACCTCCAGAGCAAAAGGATAGAAAGAAGGAAACATTATTAACATTATTGGTGATTAGTTTCCATAATATTAAGGGTTGAGCTGCACTGGCTGGTTGACAGGATGCTCACAAACCTCTCTCACATCTTTGTCTTTTCACATTCTTTTATCAGCAAAGAAAAATGTAGAAATAATTCAGGTAATTTCAACGTTTTTAGCCTACACTGACCAGTTGACCAGATTTTGCAGTTAAAATGACAAACATTGCTGAAAAAAATCAGCTGTAGCTAATTGTGAAGTCTCTGGCTTTCCACAGGCCAAAATGAAAGGCCACTCTGTTAGACCATGACCGTGAATCAACTGTGTTTTTGCAGCTCATTAAGACCAGTAAGTCGTCACAGGCTGTCTCACATTGAATTTACGAGTTATCTTTGATGAGGGATTTGAAAGGGTTTGAATTTACTGAATGATGCAAACCAACTCCAAGGAAAGAGCAGACAAAGTGTCTTGCTGAGGTAGGAGATTCAGTAATTTGCAGCATTTTTGTTGTTGCATGAAGCAAAGGGTTTATGTAAAATATTTTTAATGCAAAGGGATTTCAGCACCAACAACCGAGCATTAAAAAGGCTACCGATGCCATTTGTTCACAGTAATAACAGCAAATATACTGGACCATTAATGTGACAATGATACATTGATGCTTAAGAATGTTTCCCTTTCTCTTGTAGTCATTTCTGTCCAATTTAATCCATTTGTCAAAGCACCATGCTGTTGCCGGAGGCGAAGAGATGTGTAGTATCAAACGCAGTGCTGGAAAATAATTCCTTGCTCAGCTCTGGTCAATAACATTGCATTACCCTGCAGGTTATTGAAAACCTCTCTGGAATCGCATTCCACCTGCCTCACATATAACATATCTTCTCATAAGAGAGATTTTAGGAGTTTTCTTGCGTTTTAGAGCACCTCTGTGTGTTGTTTTCCCATAAAACACAGTGGTCTGGGAGCTCATGATGTCTAAACTCACTTTAGTTTTATTTATACAAACACATCCAATCTGATTTTCCTATGTAGCCTCAACAATCTTATCTTAGCTCTGCTGAGATGGTTTTCAAATTGCTGCACCTTGGTGAATCGGCCATTGAGGCCTCTAATTGCTAATTCTGTCAGTTTAATTAAAGTTCAAAACTACAGCAGCTTCTTTAAACCATCCATGCACATCTCTGGACTAAGTCCCTTATGAAAAAAAAAAGCTGGGCTGATTGGGGTGTTTTTTTTCAGAGTACTCTTTTTCAGTTTCTTCAGACTTGCACTTAGTGTACATTTGCCTCACAGTTTTATCTGCCAGTGAGGTCTAACTTTTCATCCCCTATATAACAGAGACTTATACAGAAGAACAGGATGTAAAACTGGTCTAAGGTTTATTTCTGTTAAAGCTTCCGTGTGGCAAGCATCACAAAATATTAAAATGGAGTCAACTTTTGACATTGAGGTCAGAAACCAAATAAGATCAATGACATCGCCTCTCTTGTATATAACAGTTTCCAGATCTGTTTTCAACATATCTTGTTTAATTCAACAGTGCTGGTATGTTAAATTAACTTGCCACTGGCAAAGTAGACAGACACAATCATTTGTTGAGGTAAAGTACTGTTATATTTAAATTTATTTATATTATATTATTAATTTATTAGTTTTTTTTTTCCTTTACATCTTACTTGAAGTATGTGTACTGCTTCAGTATTTTAGGATCTTGTTTTGTGCTTTTTTACCCCTCCAAATTTGGCCATGCTTTAATTTATACTAAAAAAGGCAGAAAATACAACAACAACATTAAGCCTGCTAGACACACTCGCCGCTAGACAGGTGGATTCTGTCTTCAACCAGGCAAAACTGTGTTTGTTTTCCAGGTGTACTCCTTTTTCTCTGACTGTCTTTAATCTGACAGTATTTCTGAACCTGGGCCAAACAGAAACAACTGTTGCCCTCAGCCACTTAGAATAAGAAGCAGCTTCAGCAGGCCTGCAGGGCCAAACTACGACTCCTGGAGCATAAAATACACTTGGCATGCAGGTGGATTGTGATTCTGACTGGAGAACATATTGGTCCCACACCGTAGGGCTACAGTGCAGGAAGCCAAGGTGGGGCCCCAGAGGATTTCATACCTGGGAAAGAGCTAAATAAAAACAACTCCAGCTCACTTGACTTTAACTTCAGCTCACGAGTCAGGTTTCTTCCATAGCAGATGCAGAGAAAGCAGTCATGCTTTTTGGGCAAATGAGGAATATGTGATATGTTTTGAATGTTAAATGTTTCAGTGTTTTATAACTAAAAGGATAAAAATGTGGATTTTCTGTTATATTATTTTAGAAACTTCGCAATATTTCAAATTTGAATCTTTAATTTCTATATTTTTATGGTCCACTTTTACATAGAGTCTATTTTCAGGGTCTAATTTTCTTCCTGTTTTTGTTGTCCTATGTATATGATACAATGTGGCAACAGTACATGTTCAAATGAAGACAAACTGCTAGAACCATTTTTACTCAGATTAATTACACTGATGTCTCTGATTCCCTTGGATGACTTTGTTTCTCAAAGGCAGTTTAAAATCAATCTATTTTCTTAAACCATCTGAAACAATGTTACGTTGTCTCAAAGCATTTAAAGACGAATTTGCACAAAGTGACTAATTTTGATTTAAAACTTGTGCTGAGGAAAAAATTTACGACTTTTTGAGCACCCAGTGGTTCCTTCATTTGGAAGTTATGAACAGTGGTGTGAATCCTACTGGAACTGAAAACAGCTCCATGGGAGGAGAGGCTGATAGAGGCGGCAGCAGGCCTGCAGGAGGGACGTGACAGCGGAGGAGGTCGACATTTTTTCTATATTTTTTCTGTGTACAGCTCAAGAGAAAGACAGACACACACCCAGAGCTACACATGACGTGGACTCTGTGCTTGACTTCAACTTTAAGCACACAATCATGCCCAACAGACACCACCAATGAAAGCAACCAGATACTGAAAAGAAAACTGTGACCTGTTAGCAACTACCCTGAGTGCCCCCAGCTGCTGTGGTTGCATTGCCACTGCTCTATTACTTTACCATGCTTAAACTAAAGATCAGTGATTGGTCTACAACAATGCACCACATTGACCAGTTGTCTTAGTAGTCCACTATTCTGTAAAATACCCCTAGCTAGCTAGTGCTTGCATCTAAAAAAGGCAAAACAAATTTTGGATACTTTTTTTTGTTTTTTAAAACCAGCTTTTTACATGGTGCATAGAGGCTGAGGTTTGTGGCTGTGTAAGATTAATAACAATGACTAGGCAATAGTGAAAAAAAGTTACCTTTGTTTTAGAAACAATACCCTTCACACACCCAGTTTTGCTAACAGCATTACCAAGCTAACAGATCTGCTAGCTTGGTAATAGTAATTTATTGAGTTAAAGCTTATGCTATCAACATTCCCTTGTAATGTTGTGTCTTCATATTAATAAAAAGCTGACAGCTTGGAAGCAAGGACAACATAAAATGTTAGTTTATTAGCCAGTTGTTCTGCTGCCATCTGGCAATACCAAAAAAAAAAAAAACAAAAAAAAAACTGTCCTAACATCAGACTACAGATCAGCTTCTTTGCTCAAGCTGTGAGACACCTCAATTCACCCTCAGCAGTCCGCCATAAAGAATAGTTTTAATTTTTGTATTCCTACCCAATGTCATCAGGCATTCAGTATAACTATATACTTAGTGTTTATCACTTGGATTTTTAGGTTTATCGATTGGGACATTACTGTTTCTCATTACATTAAGGGAGACAGACTCCTCCTTGAGCCATCTAACACAAGCTTATACTAACTAAATGTAGGGGGATAGGGGGATAGGGGTTAAAGATGGATGAAAAAGGTTGCTGTATGCATCTTTTTAACTATGAATGTGTTTGCAGGCCTGTTTGTAACGTGGTTGTGTATCCCTGTATGAATTTTGTGTGTGTTTCCAACAGCGATACTAATTAAAAGGCAGAGAATATGCATGAAACAGCACAGGCAGTTTAAAGAAACATTATCAAAAAGACTGCCGGGCCTCTGAACATGCAGTTTAGAAATATTCAACCCCTGGCAGAGCAGAGGGAAAAACTGTGGAAAGTCTATGGACTAGTGGAAGAAAAATACACAAAGTTTATATTTATTCACACTGGTCCCATTTCTTTGGGGAAGTTATATCCAAAACAACGACAGAGGCAAGGGAGACAGTAGCATGAGAAGATGGAGGCAGCCTGCGAGATGATCAGCTCCCCCTCTTAGAGACTCTTGGTTGATCTCCTGCTGGTTGGGTGGGGAAACAGAGGCTGCTGGGTGGTTGTTGTGGTTGGAGCACATGTCGTACAGGTTTCCGGAGAACTGCATCTTCTTGGACTCTTTGCGGAGAGATTCCCAGACAGCTGCTGCTTCCTCTGGACAGCCGGCCATCGCCTCATTGGCACAGTCATGGAACTCATCCCATGACCTAAAGAAGAGAAGAGGAGGAGAGAGATGACCTAAAATGATAATACCCATACATGTGATTTGAGACACATGACACCACAAGCCAAAACTTGTATCAGGCATGAAACAAAGCTGAAACTATGGAACTACAAAAGTGTATGGTAGCGTAATGAATGTTGACTTAAAGACATGAAACTGTTCCCAGACCAGGAGTTGAACTTGAGCCATCTGTGTGATAACTAGGTGCAAAACTGGTACACCGTACAGGACCCATACATTTTAAACAGTGCACTTTATATTGGGACCCAAAATTTAACTTTCAGTCAAATAATTACAAGCAAATTTGACCACAATTTTAGTCACACTCCAATAAAGTCATGTTTTTAAAGTGAGGGATTGTTCTGTCATCAGTACTCTGGTGTCATAGCACCTTTACATCTACAGCAGACAAAGGGCAACTATTTATAACTAAAAATAATAAAAAAATATATTTTTTATTGTCAAATGAAAGTATCTAATTGTTTCAAGTAAAATGTATTGAAAACCATTAAAACTGCCATGGAGTTTGGTACAAATAAAGTCCCCAGATGATGAATTGTAGGCTAATAATGTTGGTGATCTCCTCTCTTATTCTACTGCCAAAATCAGGTCAACTTTCTTATTGGTGTAATACTTTTGTTTATGACATGCAAAACAGTTGACTTTCCAGCAAACAAGAATGTTGACCTACTTGAGGTTCACTGATTTTCCAAACTAAAGAATGAACATGGTGACATTATACCTAGTAAACATATAAACATTAGTATGTTAGCATTGTTATTGTGACACGTAAGCATGCTGAAACTAGCGTTGAGCTCCACCAGCACAGCCTTGTGGAGCCTTCAGCATGACTGTAAGGTCTTAGCTTTGTTCAATCACAACTCAAGCTAACTGGAAACATGCGCATCAATTTTGTATGAGGAATCTGTCATGTGTGTCTTTGCTTAGCTGACTTCAAATACATGCAATCAAGCAACGACATTCACACCTTAATCTAAAAATACCAGACCAAATAATTTCCCAGACACAAGAGGATTTCTTATTCGCTCATATGATTAAACTAATAAAGGTCTAACAGCTCAGAAAGTACCTGATAAAAATGTGGTGCCAGTAAAGCATTATTCCCTTCACTTGGAAAATCAAATTCAATCCATTTGTTTGCCCACTTGACTTCTTTTTGCAGTTGCCAAGAGACCATCTGCTGATCTTCACCGCTCTGAGAGCAAAGGTCGCCCTGTGGGTTGGACTGAAAGGTGGAAAAACCTTCAGCAGTTCAGGGAATGGCAGAGCTTTCATGAAGTGGATGTTTGTTGAATCACTGCTGTGTTATATCTATCAGAAGCAAAACCCACTTTTGAACCTTTTTTTGGACCTAACGGGAGTAACAATAAGTTTAAAAAAACAGAAAAAAGAGTAAAGAAGAAAAGGGAAAGGTGATGAAGAGGAGACAGAAGGAAAGAATTTTACACAGAGCTCTCTTTGATATAAACATCTTTTTTTCACAGAAACAAAGCAATAAACTTTTTTCCAATAACCTTCAAGCTCCCCATCCAAAGCGGAGTCTGTCTGGCTGTAATTGGCTGCTAATTCTTTCTGTCATCATGAATGTGTTGGCTAAGTTGTCTCTGAGGAAATGCAGACTGAGTGTTAACTAGGAAAGGGAGAGAGGGCTGGAGGAGAAGGCAGAGGCAGATGGCTCTGTTTAAAATGTGCCTGACACTTAACCAGGCAGCACTTCAACACTTAAAGCACTTCAACACAAAAACATATGCATAAGTCCACAAAACCAGCACCGTGCAAACCAGCACATCACTGTCCTGCTGTCATAACAGAGTAGCTATGCACTTACTCTGTCTTCTTAATACGTATTCATCTTTGATCTATACATCGAAGCCATTGGAATCAGAGTTACAAGGTCACGATTCATCCAAGTTTTTGTACTTCTCCATTCTTTCACTTAGCTAACATAAAGTTGTAACTAAAAGGTGATGCTTTTATTTTAAATCACTGTTAGTCAGATGCATCTGAAAGCCTTAGTTCACTACTCTTTTATGTTTGCTACTCATGGGTTTCATGTAGTCTTTTATCAAATAGATTCAATATATTGTTGGTCAAATCAGCTAAACCGATTGTAATATTATAATAAACAACTGCAATGATGATTTGCATCCATTTCTTGAGGGATATATTGACTGTAAGAAATTCCTGATGTGTTCTGAAACAAATATACAACTTCAGGCTGACGGGAATTGTTTTCCTTGTACTTTCCCACTGAAACCCATGTGGAACTTTGATGAGTTCAGATTTAACAAACTCTTTTTCCTAAATGTCAGGACTGTCACTCTAACCGTGTACAGTTACTATCTTTTCATAACAGAGAAAAGAGATGATTTGCACATTGTTTTCTCTAAACTAATTGTTCATTTACACTGTACTCTGCTAAAATAAGTAAGTTTAAATTCAGCACTTAAAGCAAAGGAAAGATACACAAGAGGGACAAAGATCTAATTTATTAAGGGTGAGTCTAGCTGCCTCTAAATGGAGCTGTTTAACAGTTATGATTTATCACTGGAGTTGTTGAGGGATTGATTACCAGAATCTAATTCAGAATAAGACTCTTCTTTGTTGTAGTCCTGCACTGTGATACCCTGAGGGTTTATATCATTACTGATCTTTCAAAGTTTGGCTGTAACTCTTACCAAACCTGAACTACTTATTTAAACAAAATCATTTAAAGAAGTTAGAAGCAAAGTCTTTGTCATTTTGTTTTTTGGAAGACATTTGCTGCTAATCATAACTACAGAAATGCAGGCACCTGGATAAACACACATATTCACCCATCTCCTGCTAATGATTCCAACACACACCTTTAATCTTTGTTGTCACATCCTGCACATAAACATGTTGTCATTAGACCCTCCTTTAGCCCATTTTAAACAAAATTAGAGACTGCATTGACACAGCAGGGCCGCACCCACATGCAGCTTTATAAAATCTGCCACCATCACTGCAGCAAGCCTGGCCTCCCTTGATGACTCTGCATGTGCCTGTTTGTGTGTGTGTGCGTGTTTGGCTTGTGTCCAGGGCTTAAACACACCAGTGGTCCACCTCTGACAGAACGCTGCTGGAGGAGGACGGCTGCTTACCTGCTGCTGTGGGAGGAGCAGCTGATGGAGGGGAGAACGGGTGCTGTGGGATGCCAGCATCTGGTTATCATCTGCGTACTTGTGAGTGTGTGTGCATGTTAGAGCGTGGCTAAGAGACAGTAAATGAATGGCTAAGTCAGTGAGAAAAAAGATGGTGTGTTGCTGGTGTATATGGGCTTGAGAATCTGTGTGTCTTTCTTCCGAGTGTGTGTGTATGAGAGAGATTGTGGCTAAGAGACAAATGAATGACCAAAAAAAAAATGTGTGAGAGTGTGTGTGTGTTTTGGCGTAGGTGTGTGGGTCTTTGCTCAAGTCACAGGTGGTGCAGAGACAGCAGAAATGCACTGAGGACACTGACAGACAACCAGCTGCTTTCACAATAATAAAACCTCCTGAGAGTATATCTGTTCTGCAACTACCATGCTGCTGCTGACATTCAAAAACCTCTAAACTCCACTTCTGAGCTCATTTTTCTTTTTTTTCCAAAAATTAAATTAATGTACACTGCAATATGGTCATATAGGTCCCATGTCTGTACCATAAACATGAAGTTGGGGCCAGCAGCAGCTTGTCTTAACTTCTTGGAAGCAGGGGGAAACAGTGAACGTGACCTGCTTAAAGGTACCAAAACTCGCCTAACAGCACCTCTACAGCTCAGAAATGAACACATTGTGTTATGTTTTGTTTAATTTTGCAGAAAACTCTATGTGTTAAGTTACTAGGACGTGTGTGCCAGGCTACTACATTTCCTCTGTGGTTATCTTGTTAGAATAAAGTTTATTACATTTTAATTTGACAGAAACACCCCTGGACCCTTCGTTTATGTTCAGAAACACACAGTGTCTGTCCAGCTTTAAAGGTGCTGTAGACATGTACTGTCTGTTGGCTTTAGCTTTGTACTGAACACATGGACATGAGTGGCATCAATCCTCATATTTAATTATCTATTTATCTAAAGAATTGTTTAATTATCTGTATGATTTTATTATTTAAATCAGGCTTTAAAATATTTCACAATGATCTGAGATGATAATCATTTAAAATGTATGTACAGCCTCATTACATCAGATTCTGCTGTGTGTAATCATGTGTAGTCTGTTGTGCTTCAAGAAAAATTTACAAATTTCATTCATAATTTATGAGTAACATTAAATGTATGTTACCATTATAACTTTCCTTCCATCTACTCTAACAGGTTTTTTTTAAAGAACTGAACAAGACACAAAATTTTGGAGCCTTAGTATTGACAAAATGTCTGACTCCCGCCCATTTAAGAGGGACACAAAAGGAAGATTTAATTTACCTTTAGATGCAGTATTCCTCTTTGAGATCAGTTTAGTGCCAAATTACCTTGGAAAATTTAACAAATATACTCAAGTTTTACAATCGTCTTTCAGAGCTTGAAATAACACAACATGAATGCAAAAGTAATTTTGTCTAAAACATCAGGTATGCATTTTTATTCTATTCTGCAGAAACCTCAGAAAGCATCGTGACTATCCTGTCCAAGGCTGATGTACTAAAGGTTAAAAAAAAACTGATGCTGCTCTGAGTTCCAGCGAGTCGCGAGTAGCAAAGAAATGAAAAGAATTCAGTTATTCTTGAGGAAGAGTTTGACAAAGCTTTTATATGAAAATCATCACACTTCAGCTGCAGTGGCCTTCATCAGGGTTACCAGGTTGATGTTCTTCAGGAAGCCTTCCTCATCTTGTTGAAGAGAAAAAATTCTTTCTTTTTTCACTCAAATGATACTTGATCTATATTTTGCAGGCTTTAGCAGTAAATGACTATTTTTATACATTTAAACAACTGATTGCATGTGGAATTTGTGAATAGCAGAGGTTTTCACAGATCTATAAACCAACTTCTTTGTATGTGATGGCTTTTGTTTAAAAATGAAGAGGAAGGACTGAAATTTTCACGATAACCAGACACAGACGCAGAAAATTGAAGTGTTATGGTGTTATTATCATTTAAAAAAAAAAATTGGTTTGGAAAATGAAAATATGGTTACCAATTGAAGTAGTAGGTTTGCCTTGGAACCAAATTCTGCATATTCTGCACCGAGGTCTCCAGAATCCTTAACAGAATCAGTTCAAGCTTCAGTGCTTAAGAGGCCGAGTTAAATCCAGAGCCTTCTGTCATGGGGGGACAGTGCTAATCAGGACCACGTCATCCTCCAGCATCTCAATTACTTCTTTTAATTTTCAGTGATGTTGCTGTGCTGTGTATTTACACCCTGAGACACGTCAATTGTTAGTTTGTCTATCTAACACAAACTCATCATATCATATGATGCCAGTTATTCCTCTCTGTAGTCTCTCAGCAATGGGGGAGGGGGAGTTGCATCATGCAATTTAAAATGGTCATCAGGTGTTTTCTCAGTGTTGTGCTGTGAGCACGTCCTGTCATGTACAGTATGAGAGGCTTCTCTTCAAACTTTGTTTTTAATGATTAGTATTGTGAATTGTCAGTGTTTTTGTATGGCTTTTGGCTGTAAAATCATCATTCAGACATTTTATAAGTGTATAAGAACATGTGTCTTACTTGGGATTGACCTTTTTTTCAGAGTTTCAAAAATATCAAACTGACCTAATAAAGATCGACAAAGCAGACTTAAAATTACATAAAGTTAAAGTTGATCATCAGTGGCTTTAAACTTCAAAAGTTATAAAACATAGCTTAGTCACAACAATGCCCACAATTACTTTTCATACCATGCATAACACATTACATTCAAAACATTAAAATCAGTTCGAGTTTTCCTATCACTTGAAAATTAACTCTGGATGTGAGGAGGTTCATAATGGTGGGTTACGTGATACACTACGAGCATTTCACTTTGTCATCAGGCCCACATTAAACCATATGATTACTTTATTGTAACCATGACAATGATGACTTTTTAAGATGAGCAAACTGATTTTAATCCAAACAACACTGTGTCCCCACAAAAAAAACAAGTTATTCCTGACCAAACTGAACAAAACTAAGGTTAACCATAGTCACATTAAGTAAAACAAAGCTGTGTCTTTGGACAAGTGCAGTATTTTACACGGGAGGACCCATGGATGGATCTATAAATAGTATATATGTTAAGAACAGACTAGCCCGAGTTTCATGAATAACATAACAATGTTAAATGGTGACTGAAAGCCTTGTTCACACTGTTGAGGGGGGAGGGGTGGTGAAACAGAATTGTTATGCAAACTATGTTTGAATCAAAGTGTGATTAATGCAGAACTTTTCATAGATATCCTGAAAATGTTTGACTTTAACAAGAACTTTTTCTAATTAAAACTATTTTAATTTTCCATTAACTCCCACTGCTCTTTCATTTGTTTATCTGTCCATTGTCCTGTTTTTCTATGACTCACTCTGTAATATGTATTTTATCAGACTGATTATTATTTGGGGTGTTCTAACTGTGCTCTCCCCCTCATGCCTCTGGGGCCCCTCTGGGCCGCATTGAGAGCTATTCGGTTTCCTACCCTCAAGTATTTCTTTTTTTTTTTTTTTGATATTTCCAGTTTTATTCCCTCATAGTGAGTATCACTATGTATTGTCTGAATGAGAAGTCTATAGGAAACAGAACTCTGTGACTGCAGGCTCAGCCCTCTATGTTGCGTTTTCACTGACGGTCTGGCTTTACTCGACTTTACTTGACTCACTAATGTTAATTTTTTTATTTTGGGTGGTTTCCTGATACCTGGTGCTTTTTTGGCAAAATCTGTCTAAGGTCCCAACGAGCTGGGAGGACTCTAAAAGGTGGCATGAAAACACCGACGACCTTTGATTGGTGAGAGGGAATCATCATTAGAGTCATCACTTGCACATCATGGGACATCCTGCACAAACCTGACATGTTAAAGGTCCAAGCCACCATCAGTACTGACCACATTTTTTATTCACTCAACCCAGATTTTAAAACATGGTGGCCCATCAAACTACACTGTTGTCATTTGATGAGGAGCAGACATATCAAGAACAGCATGTGTTTGTTATACTCTGTGAAAGAAAAGTTCCTTTGTGTGTTTAATGAATGTGCAGTTGAGCGAGTGAGAGAGTTTAAGCAGAGGAGAAGCAGTGAAACTGTAGGTTGTCTAGCCATCACATTATCATCCAAGTTCTTTAAGTTTAGCTGCTTTCATTGGCAACCGCTTAGCATTTCACAAGGCACCTTTTATTATCTGTGTCTTTCCTGCCATGAAACTTTTTTTAAAAATTTACTTTGGAACCAAAAGTACTTGGTTAGAGAAGCCAGTGTACATCACATTATTGATAATATACTAATCAGAGTGATAAAAGTGACTAAGGAATTGATGCAAACTTTAACTGTCAGCATCTATTCAGTTAGAGATTCATCCCCTAGCAACCGGCCCAAAATTAGCAAATGTATCACCACAGGTGATAGACTGAAAAAATTCTAACATTCAAATGTATATAAAATAAAAGTTTATAACTGCAGTGTTGCAAATGTATTTGCTGTTCGTATTACCCCAGAAAGATGGTGAGAAAACCACAAATAATTAGTTACAAAAGTACGCATGCACCACAGCTGTTTTGACTAATGAAGGGACCCTGCACAAAAGCAAGTTTACAACTAACTTTGTGCTTTTGATATACAAATAGTCACTGGAAAGGCTTATAGCTTATATTCAAAAATTTAACATGCCATGCTAACTATTTAAAAGTGATAACCCATAATATTGCTCAAGCATTAAGGGGTATCTATTTTTCCTCTAAACCTCCCTTTTCCTTTATCAAGGTAAAGCAAAAGGTTACTGTTTAATTCTATTGTGTCTAATTCCTCTGTAAATTTAGCCCCAAATATTTCCCTTTCACCTCACCTACTCTGTATCCACTGTGAATGATTGCAACTGCATAATGCCTTTTGTGAATATAAGAAATAAAAGCAGCGCTACACTCCTGGGAGCACTTTGACAATGGAGCAGCCTTGGCCTAGATGCAAATCATAGCCTCTTATTCAGACTACACTGTGGCTGGATGTGTGTGTGTACGTGTGTGTGTTCGCGTGCACACGTTTTAGTGCTTAAAAATGCTTGTGGATCTTTGGAGGGGAGCGTCATGCACCTCCTCATTAAGCAGCTCTGATAGAAGTGCTAAAATCATGTTCCTGAGAGAAGAGAGGGAGCTGAAAAGGAAAACAGAGTGGAAGGATGGGGGGATGACAAGAGAGAGAGAGGGGAAAAAGAGAGGAAACACAGAGGAGAGAGAAAGAGGGAGAAAGGCATAAAGGGATGGAGAGAAAGAACAAAAACTGAGAGAGAGAGAAGTAAGGCGAGGACAAGAAGAGCGTAAATTTGGGAGACTTGTGTATGTGGACATGTGGATTGTGTGTGTGTGTGTGTGTGTGTGTGTGTGTGTG
>JAPZDV010000023.1:4405017-4431357 GCA_029814665.1 Acanthurus lineatus | reverse complement strand
TTGGGAGACTTGTGTTTGTGGACATGTGGATTGTGTGTGTGTGTGTGTGTGTGTGTGTGTGTGTGTGTGTGTGCGTGCGAGCGTGTATGAGAGAGAGCTCTTATGTCCCTGCATCAGGCAACACTCACACTAAGGTGGCTGGGCTGCAGGATTAGTAGTTTAATTGGTACCTCAAGGAATAGAAGAGACTTAACAACAGTGGAGTGGTAGCATGGGTGGGCTGTAGGGCCACACAAACACACATGAGCGCACACACACACACACACACACACACACACACACACACACACACACCCGCATGCACACACACACTTTTACACAAGTTGTTATTCTTCTTGTGAGCAAATTCTATGAAACCATTCCCATACCCTCAATTTAATGAAACTCTTTCTGACTGAATTCATGAAAATAATTCTCCCACCCTTTCAACACTGAAAGTGGGGGTCTGTGTCCAGCTGCTCCTGAAGCCCTCCTAAACCCACAATCTGACACCAGCGCTCAGTTTATGTCATGAACTGAGTCATAAAATTATCTTGAACCTTCTCTGTCAAGCTCTTTTGTTAAAGTTTCTGTAAAAGGACTTGTAAATAATGAACAACTATTTGTCAACAAATATAATTTAAATTTTGAATATTTCCTTATATGAGACTTTTTCTACTTTTTCCAGTGTAATCATTCTAATAATCTTATTTGTACTCACATTGTTGGTTGGACTATATGCACAGAGTGCACAGAATTCACTTGTGATAGCATTTACCACTATTTTCAGAATCATTATAAACCAAACAATGACTCCATTAAATGAGTATAATAAGTATAATAAATTAAATGAGTATAGTACATGCCTTCTCTAGGGACCATGAATGTTTGTATGAAAAATTCACAGAAAACTATACTTTTCAATTTTTGGATATGGTTCAAAAAGGGGGAAAGGAACTGAGAGAAGAGAGTTGAAACTGAGAGTGCAAGCTTTAACAACGACATCAATGAGATGACTTACACTGCAAGAAGAAAGCTCGCACATACACACATCCTCAAGGAGGTTATATTCAAAATAACTCCATTAGGTTTTTCCCCAAGGACTCTAATGTCACCCTTTATAGATCTCAATGAAAATGTGTTTTGAACAAAAGGAAAGTCCTTCCTTGATTCCCTGGAGTCGGTTCCACTGAGTCACACATGGTGAGCTGAGCAAAAACACCTCCCTGTGAACTACCTAATGTCTGTGGGCTGTATTATTTAGAGCATGTATTCTGACACTGCCTGATCATGCTCTTTAGTTTCCAAAAGCCTTATTCATAATGTAGTAGGAAAAGTGCTGGCCACAATCCCTGTTATGTTGGATTAAATGAGTACTTTAACTGTCAGCCATGCAGAACAGCGACTTTATATGACTGTTACATCTACTACGGCCTCCTTAGTTGACCTCCATTGCTCCCAGTACCTGTGAACAGTGTGCGGTGATGATTCTGTCTACTTCAGGAGTTCAATATAATTTTGTACCTTACAAATTTTACTCAACAGAAACATCGCTCCCAGATCAGCGATCCCAATTTAAGACCCTTCACCCATTATGGCTCCTTTCTTTGGTCGAGAGGATACGACTCCTAAGGAAGATGGATGAAATGGATGTGTATAAATAGAGTGGTGAGATGATGACAGAGAGCGAGGGAGGAATGATGGATAGATACAGGATATACAGAAATGGAGTGGTGAGAGGAAGAAGAGGTGGGGGAGAGAGAATGGAAGTGTGAGATGTTCTGCATCTTTAATCATCGTCATCAGGCCTCCAGCTGAAACAATGAGAGGCTAAAAAGAGAACTGCAGAGGGGAGTTATGCTCAAAGTAGAGACTGCACTGTTCAGGAGTAAGTGTTTAAAGTTTGAATCATACATACATACATACATGGAGTTTAAATTGACTTTTGCCAAGGAATCAGTACATATTAGGTGCTTTGTTAATGACGTGTGCTTTTTTTAGTCAAAATTGTAATTAAAGATTATTTAAAACTTGGTTTACTGGAAATCTGATGCAAAATTTGTGTGTGTTTGCCTTTATTCATATACATATATGTTTTTTTAAGGATTAACAAAAAAAAGTATTTTAAACTGCAGTGAGAAGGTATAATCATTGTGTACCTCCAACAAAGAATTCTCGGCACACTTACCTACAGTTACCTTGATAAAATTGCCAGTGTGACTAAAATATAAATGCATTTTTATAAAGATATATTTCTCTTAAGTTGTGATTAAAGTTGCAAATGAAACATTGGCTGTTTACAGCGCCATTTATTATGTGCCAAAGATCTACTTCTTCTGTTCTTCAAAGTAAAGCTTACATCCCTAATTGAATATCACAGCATGTAATGTTCAGTGAGGTTATGGGTTAAACATACAAACAGTAACGCAGCTTTTTCTGATGTATATTTACCACCTTTTAAGCAAAATGATGAAAGTAAACATAGCCATCTCAATTTTAATTTCTTTGCTTTTAAGTTGCTGGGAATGTAATAAAAGCACACGTAAATGCAGAGAATATTTTTCAAATGTTTGAAATTCCTACCCTCTTCCCTTTTCAACATGGAAAATTAAAGATAGATTGCAAAATAAATACAAGACTGAAGGTTTTGTGCTCATTGCTTTCTCAGATAGCTTTATTATGATGTAGCCAAGGTTTGTGTGTGGTAACCATTAATATTACAACTAACGCTGTCGTCACATAAACCTTGGATTAGCATTTACAATTGAAGTATTGCATTCTGAAACTATAATAAGTAACTATTGACTGTACATCAACACCGTACGAGCCTACTCAAAAATATGGAAATAGGTCTTGAATCAACATCTGTTTGCTATGGGCCTACAGGGCTATGACTCTCAAATACCTTCATGTCACAGGACTCACCCACTCAGAGACCTGAGTCCCACTTACTGGGTCTGTCTTTATTATAAAAAAAAATTGAAACAGCCTCTCTGAGGATTAAATTTCATTACACTAAAAGTGAGGTGTAATAAGGTTAAATTCACTCAAAGACTTTCTCCTGTCATTGATTTCAGCCCTAAAATATCATCTCTGATAGTCAAAATTATATATACAAACATGCATTAATATATACATTTGTTTTTTGTTTTTTTTTATGAATTCATATCTTATAGTGTTAGACTTCACATTTGGCCTTACTAAGTATAGGTTTCTCTATTAATATTCACAACATCTCCGACATGGCCACTCCCACCGACAGCAAGCACTTCCCTCCACCGCTCCCTCACCTTTGACTCTCTGCATCATCTAGCAAGCTACGTTACATAAAACAATAGCAGCATGTTTGAACCAATACAGCTTCTAAAGAATACTGACCAAGGTTCAGTTCTCTGTAGTGAGCTATTGCATTATCCAACGGATGGCGCCATGCCCCCTACACACACTAATGGGACTGGTTGAATTTGCCTTTTTGACACAGTCATCAGTACACTGAAGTTCTAAGGAGGAAATTCCACAGCCATGGCACTGACTGCCAATTTCAACCTCAGATTGCCTTTTTAGATGTGAAAAACATCAGACAGACATGTCGAGACTGTTTAAAATGTGACTTTCACTGGAGGGGGTCCTTAATGTAAAGGTGCAAAAGGTAGCCCTGTTTCACTGTGACCGCTTTGCATAAAACAAATGATACACTGAGCAAGATAAACGTGCTAGAGTTGATTTCTCCTTCAGCTTTAAGTAACTCCTGGCAGAGTTGTGCCAATCTTGCAGTCATGCAGCATAAATCACTGTAATCATTCTGTTTGTGTAAATGAAAGACTCAATATCCCACTCATATAATTCTAGTCAGCAAAATCATTTGTTATTTTATCAGAGAGTATATCAGAATTCTGTGATGTGTGTTTGTCAAAGACGATAGTTCAGAGGAATTCTCAATGGCAAGATAAAAATTTAGTTTGCTACAATAGAAAAAGGATTTGTGTCTGTTTTGTCACTTTCAGTATCATGATGTTGATGAAACACATCAGAACTCAGAGCAGAACAAATCTATTGACTCAGATCATCTTTTCAGTGTATACAGTCCAAAAATCAGAGCAGAATCTTCTTCATGTCACATGTCATGTACAGGCAGCAAACCACGATAGTTGTCCTCTGATATATGTTGGTGGTAACTCTGAAGAGTCTGATTTAAAGCATGCTGTTGATGTAACTGCTTTAAAGCCCAAAGCCATGATTTTACATGTTTTACACACTATGAGCACATTCACTTTCAGCTATTAAAAAGTAGTGCAAAGGCCCATTGTGTGTATAGTAAATTCTATCATGTGTCTACTCATGTTAACGTTGTCAAAATTTATTAGAGAGCCAAGACTTTGAACTGGTGGTATTGTACAGATGTGTGACCTGGACAAGCTCTTTTGATGTCAGAATGACTAAGTGTATTTGTAAAATGTTTAAGTCTAAACTAAACTTTTGTCTCAGAAAGCCTTTGCATACTCAGTTCCAGCTCACAGAACATGTTCTGCCTTCTCCAGAGAGCTGCCGAATTTGTTTTCTAAAGCCTCTCTCCTAAAGTAACTAAATACTCACTAATACCGACCCAACTGCCTTGTGGGGTTTAAAAATGCATATTTATGTACTGAAACTCGGCAGGCTTCCTATTTATCTGACTCAGTGCTTTGGGATCTTTGAGTAGTGTTTTTAGATGTGTTTAATTTGGAAATTTATGTGTGTAAATACACACTGACCTGCAGATGGAGTGTATCTCGTGCATGTCCTCGTCCTTGCGGGCATTGTCCGTCAGACTGTCACCCAGAGCCATCAGACACTGAGCGAAACCCTTGTAGATGGAGTGACACCTTCTGGCTACAGCAACAGGGCATGGGCTCAGCGCTGGAACACACACACAACCACACACACACACAGAAAAGATGAATTGAAAGTAGACAACGCTGTGTGTTGTCAAGTGATAAATTGTAGCATTTGACAATAAATGTATTTTTGTTTCTCTGTGTCAGTGGCTGTAACTGTTGGACCAGAGTGACATGACAAGAGTGCAGATAAGAGGAGGGTCTGTGTGCTGAGTGACACTGCTGCTGTGCAGCTTTTTGCCTCAGTGATGGACTCAGAGGTTAAGTGTTATCAATCATACGCACAGAACTACAGACAGCCGCGAGTTTGTCTGCAATTTTTCCCCCTCTCACTCACTCAGTGTTTAAAGGCCACTGCTGATCGATTGCTCACACCAAAGATAAGACGAGTCGGGGGTTGTTAACCAGGAAATGGAAACACGACAGAGGAGCCCAGAGAGGAGCCCAGTCCAACATGTGTTTGTTTTCAGGGATCACACTCTTTTCAGAGCACCAACACACATGATTGTGTTTAAATGCAGCCAAGAAGCAATCGGGCAAATGAGCCAGAGCTTATAATATACCACCTGACAACCAAAGCAAAAAACTATTCACATCAAAATACACAGATATTTTAGTGTTTACAATGAAAAAGCATACTGAGTAAACATTGAGTAAGGCTACAGAGTGGTGGTTTCAGTGAAAAGTAAAGGACTACCAGAGCTCTGTACACATAAATACAAGCATATTTATATGCATTTTCATGTGTTTGTTGACTAACTTAAAAAATTAAATTCATTACAGAAAGTAGATTTTAAAAGAAAGACCAAGTCATTTAAATAGATCAATTACTGTATTCAAATTGTGGTTGTTGATTCTAGGTTTTAATTATCTTTTTTTTCAAAAAATTATATTGTTATTATAAATTCTTTGAGCCATGGTAATTGTGAAAATCTGATGATGTGAAGGCCTTAATTTAAAACTTCATACAAAAAGAGCGTCTGAGGATTTGAATGCAATGGAACATTTGACATTTGATACAGCCTGGAAGTATACAGTGAAATTTTAACACCTTCATGCCAAGAAAAGCAGCCAGCAGGGGTTAAACATTATAAGGATGAAAGCTATGAACCTGAATCTAAACAGTAAAGTCAGTAAAATTAAAACAAAAACACTCTTAAGAGCTCAAGGAAGCTGCAGTGTTTCAGATAATTCTGTATGGGTTTGTAACTACAAGGGATTCAGTACACATACTCATTTGATCAAATGCAAGCATTTAATTCACTTAAAAAACTATACTATTGAACAGAAAATACAGTATCTCTAAATTTGCTATTTACTTCTCCAGACTTTACTTCTCCCCCCAAAAATTCTGAAAAAATACGAGAAGGAGCAACAACAACAACATATATCAGGTGTCAAGCAGTTTCTTGTCAGTTGTCAACAAGAACTGTCAAGACACTTGGTGACCCAGAACAAGTGAGACAAGGTGTTTACCTGCAATTCCAAGTGTGTGTAAAGATTAAGGTAGGAAATGACATGCATGGCACTTTGGGCTTTTGCAGGAGGGAGAGGAATCAGATTTTTTTTATTGCAGATGCATTTTAATGGCAGGCGTCAAGAAGTATTGGAGGTTACACAACACTACCCCTTTAGGTGTTTTTTTTTCTTCATAATGTTGTTTAAAATAATGTATGATATTAAATGACAGATCATCTGTAAATGTAACTCAGCTCAGTCACACTGCACAGTCCACACACAGTCCTGATGCAGAGATCTGTCACAAGCCATTGAGATGAAATCACAAGATGAGTACAATAAGGGGCTCATTCAGGAAACCTCTTCTCATTCATGTCTTTATGATAATGTGGAGAATCCTTATCTGAGCTTTTTCAAAAGGTTTCAAAGTCACAACATACATGCAAACACACAAACCCCTTGGGTCTCACAAATCATTTACTCTGTGCATGTGTTAATATTTACAGCATCTTACCAAAGCCTGAGGCTGTTTGTTGAGTCAGACTAAGGAGGAAAATATTCCTTAAGAAAAATGTATGTTAGGTGGATGCATTTGAAAATAGTTATTTGCAATCACTGAATGGTTTTGCTTTTGAACCATAAATTACAGTTGATTGAAATGGCAGTGAACTTAGCTCTTATGTGCACACTGCAGAAACCTAGATTTCTTCTGAGACGTGGGCAACGTTGTTTGATTAGGCTGATCCGTCCTCATCTTTTAAGCATCAGCAAATGAATGTAAATCAGACTTCAAGAAGTAGTAAAGTGCTTTTAAAACAAAGGATGGAATTAATGCACAGGCTTTTAGATTTATAATCTGGTTTCTTTCATTTCTCAGTGATTTATACAGGCCTGAGTTTGGGCTTATTGACATCTATTTGCCTGTATAGAAAAACATCCAATCCAAGTTTTGTATTTGTGATAAAAAAATGGGGATATCATCTTTCTGTGCTAGAGCCAGAAAATTAGAGGCAGGAAAACCATGTCCTCTAAAAGACCTGTTTTTATAATACTTATTCAATAATTTTTTTTCTCTTTTTTGCGAGATGTATTAAAGTATTAATGATAGAAAGTGTGATGACTGACAACTGGGGTTCACATCGCAGTGTGTGACTGGGTTCGGGCAACCTAAGGACTGGTCAAGGTTAGGAAAATATGTGCGTCAGATTCATGTGAACTTTATCCTCATAAATCAACATTATTTTTCCCAAATCCATAAAATTTAATTCCTTAAGATTATCATTAAATCAAACATTTTCTTTATTCTGTGTCTGGTCAGCATTTTTCTGCACCATTCAATAAATTTACATTCAGCAATTAGCTGTTTATTGAAAAGTATTTATTGGTAGTAGTGGAGTCCACTATTCTGTTGCTTGGTTCAGTATGCTGACCTACGCACAAGGGATTTGCAAGCATGTAATCCAGCACTGATCTATTATCATTTATTATGCACAGCTGCATCAGATCTGTTTTATTGGAATTGCTAATACAAAACGAAAAATCCTGCTGCAGCTTCAGGATCAAAATTAGCTGAAAGGCCAAGTATTTGTGCACATTAAGGAATGTGACCACCATTTTTGAGTTGCACTGCATTAATGTTTCAAGTTTTCAAATGATAAAAGGAAAAACAATGTACTTATTACAGAGGTTACTGCTTACTGCCTTTGTTCATTAAGAGTTACACGAAAGACTAGTCATCATGGCAAATTTTCATTAGCAGATTGTTTTTATTTTAAGCAAGAGAGTAATGAAACACGAAGCAGCTAGCTGTTAATAAACAGTGCTGAAAAATGAAGCCAAGGTGGTGAAGGTGCAAAAAAAAATGCAGTTTTTTAAATGGCCTCTTGAGCCAATTTGTAGATTACCAAACTAAAATGTCAATTATATGACAGAAATAAACATGCTTTGCAAGTTTCCCTGTTCATAACAACTTGTATTTACAGTGACTTTATAAAACTCACCTATTTAAATTGTATTGAGGTTAATAAAATTTCATAAGTGCATAGTGGCTTTTAGTGACAGTCAGCGCCTAGCTGTCTGTAAGGCTGTCAGATCAGCTTGTATAAATCACTGAACATTTGACTGATTACTGACAAAAATTTAATCATTTAAACTTTCACTTGACGGACTCAAGAAGAAGTTCAAATAATCAATAAAATATTGACACAAACCCTTCTGAAATATATTTGTTTTACAGGTAATAAATCATCCCTGATAGTGCCTTCTCACTTTCATCCTTAATTTGCTTCTCACTTGTGGGAGGAGTGATGGAGAAGGTGGAGACAAAAGACGGTGCAATGAATTGATTTGGCAACTTCTTTCTTTTGCCATCTGCTGCTTATTCCTGTCCTCCTTCTATCTGAATCAATCTATTTACTCATTCATCTTGAAGCTTCTGTCTCACAACAGGCAATGCACACCAATAACTTCCTGCCTATTGAATGACAGTGTTCGAATAGATGTCACTGTATATACGGAGAGAGAGAGAGAGAGAGAGAGAGAGAGAGGTGACAAAGAGTGAAACTCACTCTTTGTAAATGTAGAGTTGGTGCAAACTATGATCTTTAATTTTTTAATTGATCCATTCTGAAGCAATGGCTTGAATTGATCCTTTTTAACCTTTTCCATTGTTACAACTTCACAGAAATCTTTTAGTGTTTGTGCCTGAATTGAATTGAGTTGTTGACTATGTGAACTGATCAGCTATCAGTTAAGTAAAATTGTGGATGGAAAATCAGGGTACATTGGTAAAAAGTGTTAGATACATTATTATTATTACATTATACACATATACATTGTTATTATTAAATACATTAGTGTAAACTTACTTCATTTTCATCAGTTGAGGACCTACATAACTAAATGTACAGATTAATTATCAGATCAGCCCAGACTCCTTCACATGCAAGTCACTTTCTGTCTTGGACTCTGCTGGAGCTTCTTAGCCCCACCCTCCTGCTGCTCCTCCTGCTCACACCCCTCTATTCATCCTCCAGTCAGCCCCTGCCAGCTTTTCCCGCCAGTACTCTGTCTCACCCAGTTGCACTCCCTCTGCATTGACTGTCAGCCAATAAGTGACCAGCCTGCTCAGCCACCACACACCTGTTGCTTATCAGCTCATTCTCCTTCAGTATTTATACCGGTCAGTTTTCCCCTGTTGTTAGCCAGATCGTTGTTTGTGCTCATGCCTGCTTCGTATCCCGCCTGTTTCTTGTGTTTGCCTATTGGATTTTTGACCTGTGACCTGTGACCTGTTTACCTGGTTTGTGTTTTTGCCTGACGCCTCTGTACCTCTGCCACTTTTGTTTGTGATTTTGACTCCTGTTACTGTTACAATGGACTGTGTCCCAAATCTCGGTAAAGTTTCAGTTTGTGCCTTATTTCTGTCTCTGCTTTGTGATTCTGTGTGTGAATTCTCTCTGGTATATGACAACTTTCTGTCATCCAGGGACTGGAGTTTGAGACCCATGTGAAACTTGAAATCAAAGTTAAACTAAAAGAGTCAAACCAACTATCTTTTACCAAACCTAACTCAGTATTTTTTTCTAAACCTAACCACATACTTTTGTATTCTAAAACTAACCAATCTCCAACTGTTTCACAATGTAAAAACCACACGCTAAGAAAAGATTGTAAACCACATGTTTAGAAAGGCTTTGTGGCTGGAAGGCTCTGCACATCAGAGACTAAAGCTGAGATTTTTTTTTTTTTAACTACATGTTCACGTTCCTGCAGCCGTTGGGACTGATGGTTGTCACACCCTCAGAACTGCTATTCAGTACTCACCTGAAAGGTAGAGGCACTATGGGGATATGACTGTGTCAGGGGTCAGTAGACACCTCAGGAGCACCAACATGGCAGAAAGATTTTTTAAAAAAAGAAGTTGAAACTGCTTGTTTTAAAGGCCAAACATACCATCTACAATTCTAATTTTCTTCTGTCACAAACTCAAAATTAACAAAATGCCAACATCCCAAAGAGTCACCATGTTTACTATTTACACCATGCAAATCCAAAAGCTCTACATAAAATGTGTTCATGTCTAAGCACTTCAACATGCCTTCTAGTGGTTTGCCCTATTAACACACATAGAGCATAGTGATCAGATGCTAAGGTGTGTGACGAAAGCATTGATTTTTGACGGCGTGGAATGTGACGACTTGCATAAATACCATGAATTTTAGCCTATTTCATTTCCTGTTTTATTTTGTTTTTAACCATATTCATTTATTCCAGTTTGTTTTACTTTCTGCCATGTTTTAGTTTCCCCAAGTGCCATGAATCACCTGTTATCAGTCATAAAATCAGTCTTCTCTGTATTAAATACCTCAGGTTTTTTACTACCTGTTTGCCAGATGTTTGTAGACCATAGCCTAGTTCACCATCACACAGGTGAGTTAGAGACTGCAGTGATTACCTGAAATTAACCTACACTTAATCAATGATTGACATAATAGTTAATGCACACATTAAATATTGATACCTTTTTCAAAAGTTGAACATGTCTAAGACAATATTCACTCTGGAATTTTTGTGAGAGGAGTAACTTTTAAACCAGTTACCAGACATCTTCCTCGCTGACATGTGGCCTAAATCAAAATGAACTTTTGAAGGGCAAGTAGGTACTTTAAATAAGTCTTTGTCATCTATCTTATTGAAGAGTGAGAATAATGTATCATGTTCATAAGCAACCAGCGCTAATTTGTATTTTATTAATGACGATGTCATGAAACTCGCTGCTTTTTTCAAACTAACCCTTATTTAGGTTTTATTGCTTCGAAGTATTAGCACATAGCCACATGCAGCCTCAGCTAAACTATAACATTAACATAAGCAATCTTTTGAACAATGCCCACTGTGGATCACCGCTGGGGTAAAGAACATTAAAAAAGGTGTTAAAACTGCAATTAGTCACCCTGCTTATTAACTAGCTAACGGGAGTATCATTAGTGCAAAGACTGCATCCTGCTGCAGGCTTCATATGAGCTGTGACTTCCAGTTTGACCACTTAATGATCTTTTCACCTGTGTGTCTGGCATAGGGATAATTACTTTGATTAGATTACTTCACTTTGAACTATCTGCTTTAGCAGTCAAGGTAATGCATTGAATTGTTGGTAGGGCCGAGTAGCTTGTCTGCCAATGTGCCTCAGTAATGCAACAGAACATAAACTAATCACAAATAATGCCAGTCTGTCATTATTTTATAAGGCAGAGCTGAATCTTTTAAGAATCGAAAATTTTGTAAAATTAATAGGAAGACTTCTCTTTCAGTGAAAAAAAAAAAATCCAAACAGCAATGAACATGTTTGAGATGTTACACACTCTAAAAACAGTGCCAGAAAAAAATGACTGGTAACAAATAGCTGAGACAATGTTGCTCAGAAGAGTTAGCTCACCCCAGAGGAGCATCATGGTGACTTGTTGACAGCCTGTTTTCTTGATGAGTAGGATCATTTTGGAGCTGGTAGGGACCGATATTTCACTGAGCTGATGGCTCCCTTCAAGGGTGTGACAGGCACAGATGCATCATGTCATCATTAGTGTACAAGACGGCGAGGATAACGCTCTTGAAGAGTGTGACTGTATCAGAAGTGGCTTGTCGTGTCAAGTAAAAGTCAGAGTGGAGCCACGGCTGGAGCCTGGCAGGTGAACAGGAGATGCTAATTGGGTCAGACGCTGCATCACCACAACTCTTCCCCCTCTCTCCAGAGATCTGCTGTTTAATATTTAATAAACCAGACCTACTCCCACCCTCTATTCACTCTGTGTTGGGCTTTTTTTTTTCGAGGAAACCTATTGATTTCAGGCAGGGTTGTACATGCGCCCTGAAGATTATTGGCTTCACTCATCTCCATCAAGCTTTAATGAAGACCTGAGGAGGAAAAACGGCTGGAGAAGAGAAAAAAAAGACAGATGTGAGAGAAAAGCAGCCAGAAATGGAGGAGAGGAGAAATGGACCGCGAGTGCTAGGTTTATTAATGAAGAACTAAGAAGTTTCTAAGAGAAGTTTAGGAGAACTATTAGACATGTTATTGGAAAACAAGCAAACGCTTGTTTTTTTTTATCAAACAAGTGACTCAGAGGCACAAAAATAATTCCTTTTTGACATTACAAAATCCAAATGCCAAAACCTCTAAAGCTAACAAATCAACATGCCGCATCTTGTTGTTAAATCTGTACACAAACAGAATTTCAAAATGTAAAATCTGTGTAAAGCAGTTTAGGTTGCAAGGTAAAGATGAGCACAAGTTGTGGTTTTAGTCTTTGTACAGGCGTTTACCAAACTTTGACGAACAATCTTTCTGTCACATTCATTACTCTTGCCGAAGCCAGTCGGGAGAAGAATAAAACGTTTTTTCCATTAAAAAAGCCTTCACTGCTTTTCTTTGCTAGCCCATTAACGAGTAAAAGTTCAGCTCTGATAAAACTGCCACTATTGCAGCATCCATGCTGACCTCTTCAGCAGCCGCTATATTGTTTACAAGCTTGCAGCTGCTTCTCACTTTTATAAAACTAAACCAGTAGCTACCACGTCTTTCTCCACAAAGAATGATGATTGATTCAGTCAAAGTCTGACCAGGCACATAGAAATCTAGTTTGAGCTTTTCAAGATGGACCTGAGAGATATTAGACTTGAGATCTCAGCAGTTCAATGCATTGCAAAGTTAACATTGGGCGAGCAGAGGGGTATACTCTGGACAAGTCGCCAGTGTATAACAGGGCAGAAATTCAGAAACAGACAACTTTGTAGCTAGAGTTAGCAGTTAGCCTCACTTGCATTTCTTAGGACTGTAGGAGGAGGCCTTGATTCAAAGGGGAGCATCCCAGGTCTCCGATCCTGTACTAACCAGGTTGAACTCTGCTTGGTTTCCAAGCTCAAACAATATCAGGCATGTTTATAGTGGTAAGGTCGTAAGCCTTCAATATGACCCAGGACACTCCCTCTATCTGCTGCTCAAAGAATGCATGTGGCCTGAAGTTAGAAGTTCATGTTCAAACCCACAATGTTACCACGCTAAGGCTGATGGGAATGTCACTAGTGTTGCAGGTATTTGCTTATAAACCACAGCAATGGGCTACTGAAAACTTTGATCTGATGATGGCACAAGATGAAAATGAAGAGATCATCATAGTCATGACAGTTTATCCTGAGGGCAACATATATGTCTGTGCCAAAGTTCAGGAAATTTATGCAATAGTTATTTAACCAATTCACAAAAAAAATCAAAACTGCAAAAAGTAAATGGTGGTGCTATATGGCAGTAGCTTTTGGTGATGACCAGGCATCAGTGGGATTCATGCCCTACAGCAATGAATGCTTGATCTAAATTTCATGGCAATCTATCCGGATATCTGTCCAGATGTCTCAGTGTGGCCCAAAGTTGAGGCTCAATCGACCGAGAGACTTACACTGCTGCCCCTAGAGAGGACGCAATACAGGTATTTAGATGTAGATGCAGATTAAGCTCCTAACAAGGTTCCCGAACAGCTTTTGAGGTCAAAAAGGTCCAGCAGTCTGTTACTGCAGTGATGTACATTCACTGTCCAGGGTCCGACCCTGATTCGTGCTTAGTGAATGCTGTAATAGGTTCCTTTCCCCTTAGAGGATATAAGCGGGTAAAGAAAATAAATCATTGAATGAGTCCGAGACATGGCCAACTCAGATTTTAAATAGTCTGGGTCCACAGAGAATTATTAAAGCTCTTGCAGGACTTTCGCCATTACTCAGTGGCAAGAATCTGTCAAGGTTAGTGCAGATTTGTGCTCAATGGCCTGAATTTGAATAGACTTCTTTAACACTAGCAGGGCTGAGCTGCAAATAGCCAGTTTGAATTTTGGGAATTGAAACATCACAGCTTTTAAAATGCAACTTTATGACATGCAGACATGGGGTGACAAAGACAAGAGTGTTCAGTACAAAGACTGAAATTGGGACATATGTATAAAAAAATAAAAGACAGGAAAAAAAATCACTTGAAGCTACAAATGTTTTCCAGAAGTATGACTCCAGCTGTGTCGGACACATCAGTGCTGAGGGCAGAAGCAATGAAGGGACAGCTGATCAACTGCTTCTCAACCTGCCTTTATTAATATTTAATGTCTGAACTAAGACTGAGCCCAGAAAAAGAGAGAGAGAGAGAGAATTGGGAGTAGAAAGGTGGAGTGACTAATTAATATGGACAACAAGAGAATTCTACAGGCTTTGCAGACATGATTGTGATCAGAGAGAGATAAACGGGATGAAAAAGGATTAAGAAATGTAGAAAAGCATTTTTCTGAGGGGGTTAAAGATTTGCACTGATAAATAGTATTTGATCAGCAGAGTTGTTTACTACCGATGTCAGGAAGTATTGCTCTCACTGCACCAAATATAGGGAGTGAGATATCAATATGAGAAATGTTAAAGGATGAGACGTGTTATCCAATATTGTCTTTTTGTCAACGAATCCCATGAAAAAACAGTAGTGTGTTAGACTGCTTCTTAATACCTCATTGCACCCCAACAGTCTGCGCAAACTCATTCATTGCAACTGCAACTGAAGAAGTAAATCCTTAAAAATGGGTAACAAAAGAGATTTATTTTTCAAAAAAATAGACATTGTTGCCCCAAAACAGCTGGAAACAGAAATGAGGAATTTAAGTTTGTGGCTTGGACTAAAGTCACAGATAATTAAATACTTAAGACTTGATTTGGACTACAGGTTGGAACAGTGTACAGTCTTTTTGGGGGGGCACATTAACATTTAGGAAATGACTTACAAACTGACTGTAATCCCCTTCCTAATTATCATGCGTAACCATCTGGTGCACGCAGCCACAGATGACTGCTGCAACAACAACACCACGGTGAGCACACCTGCAGCTGCTGCGCCATTTGTGTTAACCTTTGACTTAAATAACTTCTAACAAGAGCCAAACAAAAGAAGCGCTAAATGCAACATCTGCAGGATCAAAGTAAAAGATGCTGGATCGACCACGTCAAACTTTTTTTTTTGCACCTGAAAATGTACCCAGAAAGGTGAGTTACTTGGTATTGCAGAAGGAAATTTAGGAAGGTGAACAACAATAGATGGTTCAACATATTTACCTTAATGTCAGCTATCTACTGTTTACTTGCTATTAGCTTTGTAGCTAAAAGGATGTTAATTTTAAATCGATGGGTTTTCATGAATGTATTGAAAAAACAAGTTTTTGTTTTCTTGCAGCACTTGTTTGCACACTGACTGCATAACATTAAAGGCTCATTAGGTTACCTTTCCGCTGGATCTGAGGGGCTAGTAGGATATGCTAATTTCAAAGGTGGATAGTATCTCATTACAAGTGCTGCACATGAGTTAACAAGTAGCTTTTTTTGAATGCTAATAGACAAAGGAGTGATTTTAAAACAGTGGTAAATGCTTTGAAATTCTTAGAGCTACATAGTGTTGAAAGCAGACCAGTTTACATGCAGCTGATGACAGAATGTTCATTACAAACACGTTCAACCAAATACAAATCGTACAAGAGTTTTGGGTGTTTTTTTCATGTTAGGAGAGGGTCTTTAAGACCCTGTCAAGAAAGTTTCTACTTCATCATCAGTTTTTGAGACTTCGATGGTGCATATTCCTAAATTAGCTTGTGTTAAAAGACATTATCCCAAAGCAAAGCTTGGCCATGTAATGTCCCCCCACAGTAATAATGTACACAAAGCACAGATGGAAAAAAGAGGAGCAAAATGGAGGTCCAGAAACAGCTCATTTTTGCTTGGGGCCCTTGTGCAAGTTAATCTGACCATGTTGCTTGGGACTATTTTCAGCCATGGATTTATGAACATTTGGTACGATACAGCCCTGACTATTTACAGCAGCCGGAGGACACTGATGTGTTTTTAATAGTTTTGGACAATAACATAAGAGTACAGAGGAATGAGATATATCAGGCTTTCAATATGCAGACAATGAGGGTGCTGAGACTGTTTGTTTGACAGGATTTGTTGACAGTAAGAGGAATTAAAACCATTTGCAGTCTTATCCTTTGATTTTGTGATTGTTCAGTTACTGAGCCATGACATAACGTACTAAAATAAAAATGTAATGCTTGTCCATTGAACACATTTCTCTTAAAGTGTAAGTGTATCTTTCTACAGACATGACTATAGATAGAGTTTGTGTGTTTGCATTTTCAAAGGAAAGTTCTTCAGGATGTGGCATGTTATCTTCAAGGAATAAAACTTTATCCACCAAATCTAATCAAAAAATATGCTGTGACACAGTGCACTGTGATTTATCTTGTTGTTTTGAAAGAGGTGACTTTTTTTCACCTTTATGAGGTGATCACATTTAGCAAGATTGCCAAGGAAACTCAAACAGGCTTAATTTCTTTGATTTGTTCTCTTAGTGGTGCTAGACAGTTCACCTTGTCCTCTTACATATTCCTCTGGCACTTTGAAATTCATCTCCTCTTATTCAATAGAATGTATTTTAAAAGTAGAGTACATTTTTTAATAAAAACATAAAAGTTATACGGTAGTCTCTTGATTTAAGATTCAATCTGACATATCAGTATGAAGAAAGACTGTTTCAGCATCATATGCTTTGCTGAAACGTGATTCTAAATCCTTTAGTGTATTAAAACAGTAATGTAAACAGTGACTTGGATCAGAGGTGTGCTTTGATGCACTTAACAATGATATGATGGAGAAAACTTTCACACAACTTTAACAATGTTACCAGCTTTTTAGGGGAAATTAAGATTAACATTAAAAATATTAACCAGTCTTCACCTTTAAGACTGCTTTATCTTGGCCTTGCTTGATCTATTGTGTTTAAAATATGCAGTTAAAATATAATTTAATTATTCTATTTAAGGGAGATGCCTGTATCAACAGGGTTCATACTTCATGTAACATAAACAAATTCATAATACAGCAATTAAATTTCATAAAAGTTAACATTTTTACAGTGTATCCAAGCATTAATATTGAAAACATAGATTACTAGAAAATATGCAATATTGAAATATGAAATACTCTGTGTATTATACAAATTTTCTTTAGTAAAGAAATGAAATAAAAATGATAAAGTTCAAAGTCGTCTTGGCTGGTGCTGCAGGTGCAGCATTCCAACATGTAATCACTGACTCTTTTCATTTCAAAGAGGAAGGCAGCACCTTTACACAGGACACAAATACACAAGGCTGCACACACAAGGTGCACCAGAACCTGCACAGCTGTGGTTTTCAAAGGCCAAAACTGTTTGTGCCAAACTGGAACTTGATTCAAAGTAAATAATGTTTACCAAATACATCTGAGCAGGTAAGAGCCCCAGAATAACCTTATAAATGAGCTGGCAAGCTTACAGAGTTGCTGCTGGTTTTAGAAAGCTTTTTTTCTAACTGTAAATTCCAGTTCAGTCCAATGATATTTAAAATACTACAATACCAACAAAACTAATATTCAAATTTTTCAAGAAATTATGTTTTGTATGTTTTTGGTGGCAGTTTGATACATCAGCTCAAAATTATTACAATAGCTATAAGCCTCACCCACAATTGCAATAACGGAGAAGACAGTCAGAGTTAAGATTCAAATAAGACTGCTTCATTGTGGTACATGTGGACAGAAATTGGACAGCAAAGCACTGCAGACCAAAAGAACTTCTTTTGTGGCAGGAAAGATGGTGCAGTCAGTTGATGTCTTAATGGCATCATGCTTGTTCTGGCCAACAGAGGGGGTTACTCACTACAGCAGCTTTACATCGTTCTTAAACATGCTACTTCCTGATAGTGTTAGAGAAAAAAACTGGTGTGGAAAACCTGGTCAGAAGTTAGCAAGTACCATATGAATCTTGTAATATCACCAGAAATTTATCAGACTTTTAAGCCAGGTAGAGTGGAGAGGATGAAGACTGGATGGAGAGAAGAGTGAAAAAGATAGAGAAGGAAATGTAAAGATTTGATTACACAGCCTGCATACAAATTATTTCAAATAATGTTTCCTAGATAAAATACAAAAGTGACAGGTGCAATATGATGCTGCTCACCAAAGCATTTATCTAAGAGTCTACTACTTATTAAAGACTGGAGAGGAAGAGGAGAGTCAGAAGGACAAATCAAGAACATAAAAAGAGAGGCTGACCAGGTCAGACAGTTGGTGTAGTCTGCAGTGTTTCTGTCCTCTCTGTCTCTCACAGTCAGCATGCTGTTCACTCTACTCAAGTACAAATTCAAGTTACTTTAATGCCCCTTAATTCTTCTACTCCACTGCATCTCAGAGGCAAATAGTGCTTTTTCACATGTTTAGTTACTAGTTACTTTACAGACTTATAGCAATCATAATAATGCAGAAGTCATTTTTAAGCCAAAAGCGTCATATAAAATAAAGCACCATCACTTCTTTTCTCTTCATACCAAAACTTTTGTAATTTACTTAAGTAAGGTTTTTAATGACCCTTACTTGTACTTTCACTATGTCGTTTTACTTTTACGCAAGTAAAGGACAGGAATACTTTTTTTTTTTACCACTGCTGTGTTGGTGTCTGTGTCTGTCAGTGTGTCTCATAGTTGTGTGTCTGTGATGAAGTGTGTCTGTTATCCTCTCAGTCTGTGTTTCTGCTTAATGTCTTTTCTGTCTTTTACATTAAAACATGAAATACTCTGTATTGATTCATTGTAGTTTTGACATTTTTCTTATTGAGTGTTTACCACAGCTTTACTCACCAGGCTGCTGAAAGCTCAGATTTTCTTTCATGGTTTACAAAGTTACTAAGTAACCAGTTTGATCAGACAGTAGTTCATTACATAACATTAGTTACCTTGGTCAAAATACAGATAGTCCACCTTTTTTATTCAATAAATAATAACACTGGACAGTTTAATTGTATAAAAACTGACAAGCTTGAAGTTTCATTGGTTTCAAATGCGTGTCAACTTACTCTGAGAGTTTTGGTTAAATTCTTTAGTGTGAATTTAACAGCAGCAACCTTGGCTACAAAAGGACTGATGGGAAACAGCTCAACAGTTTTTGTGTCTCTTTGTTTAAGCGTTTCAGCAGCACAGGCTTCATAAACCAAGGCTGAGCAAGTTGCTGTCAAACTGTCTTTGTGGACCTTTTCTTTTTTAACCAACTCTACCAGTGTGTACCAGTGCTACAATTTGTTTCCGCTCAGGAGCTGTTACATTTGTACAAGTGGTGAAAGAACATCTTCTTCTTTTCCCCTCTACTCCACTTCCAAAGCGACGTGCTGTGTGGAGCTGCGATAACACAGTAACGCCCCACAGTTTTCAGAGCAGGTAGAGGGCTGCTGCCATGTTACACGCTGAAACATCCAACACACAACATGGACTGGGTCACCAAAACGTCTCCAAGTCAGTGGTTAAACGGAATACAAAGGGCATCAAGACACTTTTATATACTAACACACAGTAAGGTACACACACACACACACACATAATGTACTGATCTATTCATGAGTCTGGTCGTGCAGAGGCTGGCAAGATCACTGCTGACTGGACTGAAATGCTGCTGATGTCTGCTGCTCACCTCACCTGACAAACACACACACACACGCACACACCCACGCACACACACACACAGAGCAGTATCTCAGGGGATTGCATTCAAATTGATTAGACCTACAGCTATTTTTCTTCAGATGTCAATCCATTACTGAATGATGCACATGGCTCCTCGCAAGCCCCCCAACACACATGCACCTCCTCCACATACACACACACACACCATCACAGGCACACATGTAAACAGTCTTAATGGTCTCAATGGGATGTTGTTTGTCACGTGATGAAGCCTGTTACCCTGAGTACGATCATTAGTTCTATATGTGTGATCCACGAAGAGAAACGTCAGAGGTTGAAGTTTCCATAGTTAGTGTCACCATAGCATCATTTAAAAAACACTCACCGCTGTACGGTGTGTTTGTACGAGTACGTGTTTTCTAACATTAGTTTTATTAAGAAACAAAAAAGAGGCTAAATAAGTGAATTCATATATATTCCTTCATGTATGCTTGTTAAATTTATGCTGTAAGTGTGTGTGTGTGTGTGCATGTGTGTGTGTGTTGCTCTGAATACCTCTGTGTTCATGGGACCAGAAGTGAACAACAACACCTTCTAATTAAACCGTTCCAGGTCAGGTGACTCTTCAGCGTGTTCTGCAGTATCTTCCCATTAACACCTCCTTGTGTGTGTGTGGGTGTGTGTGCGCGCGCGTGTGTGTGTGCGTGTGTGCATGTGTGTGCGCGCGTATCTTTGTGTTTTCTTACTGTCTGTTATCTGCTCAGGTTGGGCAGGGGACAAGAACCCAGAATGGTATAGAGATGAAATCATGACAGAAAAAATACAAAAGATATAAAGAAAGTAAAACAGAGATGGAAAGACAAAGAGGAAAAAAGAAAGGAAGGAAGGCAGAAGAAAGAAGAAAGAAATTTAATCAGCAGGTCCTTCATTAGTGAAAAGCTTTAGGCAGCTGACTTGGTGTAACCTGTGAAGTGCACAGAAGGCTTTTGTGGGCAGGTTCAATGCTTGTTAACATGAAAAGATGTCATGAGAGAGATAGAGAGAAGAGGAACAGGTTCTCCATACTTTTAAATTTAATGTCGTTTGAAGCCTCATACTGAAGTTCCTCCCCCACAGGACTCTATTCCTTCTCCTCCTCAGATGACAACTGTTTAAAGTAAGATTCATGTTTTATCTACATAGAAATGGTTCAAAGAGTTAAAATTAATGTGATATTCACATAAACTCTGCCAACCATATTGACATCATTAAAGCACAACTCCAACTATACAATGAACATTTAATTCCACATATATTTATATATAAATGTATGTAAAGAAAGAGAGGGAGAAAGGAAGCCCTTCTGTGATCCTTCTTGCTTTCATGTCACATAGGTGTTATTTGAATCCTTACATCTCTGTCATCTTGTTTTATTAATGGAGGTGTTCTTGCTTAGGACTTGTTGCTTACATGTTGTTTAATTATTTCAGTGCTTCAGGGTCACTGATGCAAATAGACAGCCTCATTGATTTTTCCTCCTGACAGTAACATGCTGTTTGCCAAACCCATGTATACTCAATGCACACATTTGCTCCATCACTCTCTCTGGCATCAGGATCATCAGTATGTGAATGTCATGTGTAGTCATGCCTGCTATTACCACATCACGTTTGGGTTATTGTAACATCTTGTTCGTGTACCTTAATGTGATTGCACTACTTTAACTTTGGCTGGCTCAGAATCTTCAGCAAGGATTTTGCACGATCAAAATGCAAATCCCACATTACAACATCTGCACTGGCTTCTTTTTCCTTATCTAATTCGACAAGACATTACATGGTGACATTTTTGTCCTCTAATCATCAGATCACCAGAACACATACCCTTTTCTCTGTTTGAAACCTTTTAATTTATCAGTCTTGTTTCCACTCCTTGTCTGTTTTTTTTTTTAAGAAGCACTGTGTAACTTTTATTGATAAAAATAATATACAGAGGAGTTTGTTTGCTTGATGGCCATAAAAATAAATTCACAGGTTGACTTTCTAACATGCAGGCACAAGAGTAAATTGACTATCAAGCAGGGATAGAAATATACATATACATGCACACGGTACAAATCCTCACAGACACTGACAGCAAATCCATACAGGATCACATGATGCTTGTACCTTCAAAAATGGACTCCTGTGCAGCAGACAACAGGAGACAGATCATCAGATTATAGCTTATTACTTTCATATTTATTAATGTTGTAAGTTTGTGTCATCCTAAGGTCATCCCAACCACATGTCATGTCACTGGATGAACCCAATACTTGACATCAAACAGCAGCATCATATGGCTTTGTTAAACCTATCTGCTAGAAAAGGTCTGACTGAAAACACAAATAAGAAAACACACTTGGATAAGCCCACAGCACATGTTTGTCTTATTCACAGTTCGTGCTTCTGGTAGAAAAGCTTAAAGGGCAACTACATCCCCTCAGATCACCTGTTACTTTATGTCCACATGCATAAATAATAATCAGGAGCTAAGACCTTCACTTAACTTCTCATATTTTCAGCGAAAACCATACTAGTACTGTAAAACAGCAGAAAGAATTACTTTCTTACAAACAGGCCAATGCTGTATTTATAGCAACAAGCCATGAGCATGACTCTGTAGAAGTTACTGCACTCACAGACTGATCCTGCTCTGATCTCAATACGTTTGGTGCATTAGACAGCTGGCAGGAGTGAAATGTTTAATACCAACTAGGCACACCAGCACGACTTTCCCTCTAAAGCAGAGATGAAATGAAAAGAGTCTCAGAGTTTACGCAGCGCTTTTAAGTCTTATACGGCCTGTGATCAGTGATTAAATTGGCTTAAATAGCAGGGAGGTATAAGCATGTGTGGGTGCGTGCGTGTGTTCTCTGGTTTGATATAAATTGGTCAAATTGGTGCTCGTAGCAGTATTTTGCACCTCTCTACCCCTCACTCCATCACAGTTCAGGTGCTCAGGAAAAAGGAAAACTTGTCTTTTATCCCTCCTATAAGTCCTTTCTCCATCTTTGGATACTTTATTAAAGGTAGAATCAGTGAATTTTATCCAACACACTTTTTGTTAAATTCAGCAAATATCGCCTCCTATCCCGCTGGCTATCTGCTGTGTGTGTGTGTGTGTGTGTGTGTGTGTGATGTAAAAAAAAAAATGCAGTGTTTGTACACGTACTACCTTTTTCTGCCAATCAGCAACAGAGAAACCAGCTGCAGCCTCAACTCTTTCCTTATCTCTGAAAACAGATATCTGCATGAAAATGCAGAATAAAGAGTTTTGGCAAAGGACAAGATTCTGGCACTGGAAACAGTTTCCATTTGTAAAAATGCAACCTAAGGACCCATCATCATGACAATTTAGCTTTTTTATTGGCTTTTCAAATTATGGATGCATCTATATATTAAAACTGATGGAACCCTGCCAAAATGTCACCAAGTTCAATCAAACTAATCAAACTGCAACCGAAACCACTGCAGAGGAAGTTTTGGTCTTTATTTTAATTTTCTGGATATTCTTTGGTTACACTGGAAGTCCAAAGAAATGACCCTACTTTTATTCAAGTATGTTGATAAAATTGTAGGTTAGTGCCTAACCAACTAAGAATGAAAATATCTGACTTGTTTTTCCTTTTAATTATTTGTCTGCACCTGAGTAGCGTTGCATATTGATGCTAACTGTTAGCTTAAATATAAGCTAGCTATTATCATCCCTTCTGAGGCAAATCACCTTTATGAATGTAGAGGGGCGTTGCTTCTTAAGGAGCATTGAAGTGTGGGGTGTGTTAGGGTCAAAAATTACATATTTATCTCGGATGTGGCTTGCTTCACTAATGGTGAAAGACAGAAAAAACAGTAATCGAAACAGTTTTGACCCCTGCAAGTTATTGACAATAGGTGAATATTCATTGTTCACCACATATTTGAGGTCACAGCTGGAGTTTATCCAGGAGCAGCCAGAACACATGGCAGCAAGCATGATTTCTTATTGGATGGATAAATCCTGCACATGCTAATGAGCCTCAGTGACAATCTATCCTTCCATCAGGGCAAACACAAAGTGCTGATTCCGATCAGCAACATATTGCCAAAGAATGTCAAGTTAAAGTTAAAGCAAGAAATTATAAAAAGCCATTTGCCATCTTTGGTCTGTAATTAATGTTGCCATGGACACAGCATGTAATGGTTACACTAAATACACAGTGTCAGCAGAACATACGCTTCTACTTTGTATGCCGTTGAAGTTGTTCCCCTGTACTCCCCAGCAACTCCTTCTCACATAATCAATTCAGCTCCAGGTATGCACTCAGACCTGCTACAGTATAACTAGAGGGCTAACAAATTGATAAGCAAGAATATCCAAACAGATACTTTAGAATTTCTGCAACAAGGTCTAAAAGAATACAAAACTAGCAGACTTGTATTTTACCTGTTTGCTCAAAGAAACAAAATCCTTCCGTTGGGTTCCACCAGCTAAAAAGTAACCTTGAATTTCACCGCCTCTGTTTTTTGCATTAAATCACACATTCAGACACGACACACAGTGGGTGGCTCACGACTCCTCAACACTCTAAAAGCCTTTTTGACTGTTTGCTGTTGCTGGATTAAAGGACTCATATCTTCATCACTGTGGCCTCCCCCCCACCCCTCTCTGCTCCACTCCACTGTTCTCCATAGGTAATTACAAACACTCAGCTTTACTACTGTTTGGTGCTTATTGTGTATAATTGGTGTTATTCACATCCATCACAGTAGACTGTCTAAAGCAGTGGTTCTCAAACTGTGTGTTGGGCTCCACTGGTGGGACACGGGGCCTCTGAAGGACGGGTGTAAGAAATTGTGAGACAACGTTAAAAGAACATGATCTGAAGTAGTAAGATAAACAAATGAAAGTTTGCTAAAGCTATTGTGCTCAAATTCAACGAAGTTCAACGTAAATAGATGTTAGATGCTTTCTGTGCTTTAATCTTTTCAACCTCTGAGGGTAGGTGTGGCAGTAGAAGTTTGAGAACCGCTGCATGCTTAACAAAATATCTCACTTCACTCCACTGCACAGAAAGGTATAAATCTTATTCTAGTATCCATAATTCCCTTACTTTAGTCAATGCTCAAAGTTTACACATCAGCTGCAGGAGTTTCTCTGAATGTTATTTATTGAGGTTCAGTTAGGGAGGTGCTGTACATGGTTTGTTGTCATAGTTAAAGTCTGGCATATTCTTATCACTGAAAATCTATCTGCACTACAACAAGAAAAAACGACAGGAAAACATCAGCAAACTATGGAGTCCACTGTGGCTAACTCACTACATCGGCTTTACAGGTTTGCTAAATGCTGTAACTCTTGACTTCATCCTGCACCACCACAGGCTTTTGCTTAAGGGCCAAAACAAGTTGGAATGATTCAGAATTTGTGTTTTTGTGTTGTTTTTTTAAATGTAGCTTTGTTACAAGACTTATTTTGTGTAAGACTGTCCTATTTGTCTATGATTTTAGTGCTGTTCATTGTGCTTTTATTAGCTCAGTGGTTTCCAACCAAAGACTCTACTTTTATTTTTTTATTGAGCTGTGAAATGATTAACAGGGTAGGAAAGGAGGAAAACATATTTCTGCTACAAAAAAAAAATTGGCAGAGTACTTTGTGATTTTTTTTTTCTTTTTGCATATTTTGGTTTGCAAACGTGTAGTACTTACCAAAGTTTTGTGAATGTTTCAGTGGATTGTATCAGGGGAAGCCATGACAGGATCCCATGGCTGCACTGCAGTCCTTTGCAGGAATTACAATCCTCTTTACTTTGTCCACTATAACTACTTTTTTGCTGCTTGCAGATGTCAGTTGTTGTTCTAAATTCTGACGACATTTTCAAATGTATCTTAACAGAGATAGCCATTTCTGTTAAAGAGTAAATCCTTTCTGTTTCACTGGAAAGTAACTAGGGGTCATTTGCCCACCAAAAAAAAAAAAAAAAAGTAAAAATACAGCCACGGTTTAAAAATAACAGAGTTCCCTGTAAGGGTAATATAATAAACAAGGAAAATGCACCAGGAGGCCATTTTTGCTCTTTTTGTGAAATGTGACCCTGTTGTTCATGCTGACTACATTCTAAGTGGGAAATATGATAACAACACATAAACAACATACACCCAAAACAGCTTGTCTATCTTTCAACCTATCCATCTGTCTATAAACCTATCTGCCTGTATACTCATTTATTTTAAAAGGAAAATTCCCCCGTATAAAGTCCGACTCCACAAATTCATTATTTTAACACAGCAGCTCCATCTCTTGATGACAACACAGACAAGGACTTCTGGTCCTTTTAAACCAGAGGTCTCATACTTAAATTACCTAGGGGCCGCTGGAGGCAGAGTCTGGGTGAGGCTGGGCCGCATCAGGTATTTTATATTTATATTGTTGTGTGTGTGTGTGTGTGTGTATATATATATATATATATATATATTAGG
>JAPZDV010000023.1:4378435-4394813 GCA_029814665.1 Acanthurus lineatus | reverse complement strand
AATCTGTTGTGTAAATCTGTAAATTATTGCAATTTGCAATGTACTACATTTCAGAGACGAAAACTGTAGTTTTTTACTCTTCTACAATTATTTGGAAATAATTGTAACTATTTAATTTACAAATTAAGATTGTTTACATATAAAACATGTGAGGAGCTTGAAAAATAAGATTTTTTGTTACATTCTACAAATATTATTGAAGAAAATTGAGAAATGAGAAAAAAAAACTAGCTGCCCGGCTACAGGCCAACTAAAAAAAAAAAAAAAATTAGCTCCAGTTCAACCAGCTACAATAATGGGCATTTTCTGACTTTTTAGATGCTCTCACAAGCTTTAAGTATCTATACCACCCTCTATATATTAACCTTCTTTAGGTTTACAGATCATTTATGTAGCTGCCAGAAAAAACAAAAACTCCTGTATTATCTCTTGCACTTCAGTGTAAGTCTTAAATCTAATTGAGCCTCCATGACATTTTAAATGTATTTTTGTTATCAGAAAAAAATTTTTTGTTCTGATTCGAACTGAAATTTTCTCTTTTCTTCTGATATTTTATTCACCATTTTTGCGCAAGGGGAAAAAAGTATTGGAAGTACTCTATCAATAAATTGTAATCCAACCCAAGTCCATCACACGTGGAGCCTAAAATATTGATCCAAGTCTCTCTGGCAGAGAGTCAACACAAAAGAAAAATGGTACATTTCACAAAGGTGGGACTTGTTGATGCAACTCTCTGAGTCTTTAATGTTTCAAGAAAAGCCTGGCTAAAGATGCCGCATCATGATTCAAACATTATGACAGAAGGCAACAGCAAGCAAAAAACCAAAGTGCAATCTCTTTCAGATGAGTTAAAATGCACCTCTGCCGACTGAATCCAGCTGTTCACTTGATGTTCAAGACCTGAGATCTGATCTTTACACATCTGTTCAACAGTGATTCACTCATTTTACACAATTTTAAGAATCTCAGCTGCAATAATATATACAGACAACAGTATAAAACAGCCAGACATAATATAATGTGATTTACCTTTTGTACACTTTTCCAGTTGTTTGAGTTGGTGAAGGATATTTGATATTTGTCTGAGTTTCTGTGGATGAGTGAAAGTGTGTTATGCAAGTGTGTTGTGTATTAACGTTTGCAATGTGTCAAGGAGAAATGTAAGGAGAGGACAGAAAGTACACAATAAATGTTAATATTACTTAATGAATAAAAAAGAAGAAAATGTGTTGAAAAAGAAAAAATATATAGATATATAGGTATACATATAGATAGATATGGAGATATGTGCTTGTACATGCACATAAAGGGAATAATACCTCTATTGATAACACTTTTAGAAATGTGGACAATCTCAAACTGCATGTCAGGATAAAATTAATTTTTTGTGTGTGTATTTTAGTTGCGATGTGTGATGGATGGTTATCTCTCTTGTTACAGTGAGCTTATAGCATCACAGTTTTACACTCGCTGCCACTGAATGGAAGTGAAGTTGAAATCCTTCATTATAAAAAGGTGAAATATAAAGTGATTCTCTTTAAGGCTGACTCATTGGGTCTGAAGCTTTACCTTTTTGCCCTTTAGGCCCCACATGCTCACACACACCAAAACACTGACAGGAAACAACTCTCCTCTAGAAAAAAAAAATTCTAATATTCATGGGGGAAAAAATCCAATCTTCCACTTCCTGTCCCAGGGGCTCACTGTGGTGTGTGTTGTAATGTGTCCATAACAAACTTAATGTATATGTTTGTATTAATTATTGTGCAGCAATGTAAGTCAATCCATTTAAAGTCTCTGACTCAACTCAGTCAATAATTATGTCTGCCAGTGTGTACGTGTGTGTGTGTGTGTGACACTGCTGTGTGATAACCTGGGGATGTGTTTATAAATGTGTTAATTTCCATCCACATTTACATTTCAGAGCACAGAGCCATTAGGAGTGAACTGTTTGCTGTGCCACTTTATCAACACATTTGCATATCTATGTATTTACAGCCGCGTGTACGTGTTTCTGAGTTTGTGCACTCTATGAATGCCTGTAATGATGCTTTTATTGCCTGACTGTCAGCTGCTTTGGCTGGTCATTATATTTCTCTAACCTCTTAATATCACCTCTTGGACTTGTTAAGAATACCCCGATAGAAAAGCTTAAAACAGAAAACTGAGGTCAAAATCCAAAACCTTTATATCTCTTTAGGTCTCTTTTAAAAAGTTTGATCATTTATAGCATCTTATAAGATAATGGCACTGATTCTTGCTTAAAGAAACTGTTTTTAAAGTGTTGTATTTATGTTGCTCTCAGTTTATTTATTCTTTTTCTCTGTCCTGCAGATAGATGCTGTAAAGTTATGACCCCTTAGATTTTTATGTCTTTTTCTCTTTCTTTGACATTGAAGGAGTTTGATCACAGCAGCATTTACAACGAGTGCAACCTCTTCTCCCCTTTGTGTGCATGTTCTTCCTGTCTTCTTCTTTCTTTTTGTGTGTGTGTTTGTTTCCTTTCAGCTGTCTGTGTGAATAGTGTGCTTGAGTTTTCGCTCCTGTTTGTTTGTGCTGTATTTTCCCTCTCCAGGTCTCCGTGGTGGAGAGGAGGATGAGTGGCTTCAGTTTTGCTTGTTTGGCCACACTTGAAGGAACTGGACATTCTGTTGAACATCCTACTGTAAAGACTGTAAAATTCCTCAGGCAACTTTTTGATATTGTACAATACAGATAAAATTGACATGTTGTTTCAATCACTCCTTTAACAGCAGCAGTTGGTATACATATGATTTCTTAAACTGAACAGTTGTGATCTTAATCTAAGATCTGTGAGCTCACAAGAGAGCCAGTAGTTACCATGTCATTAAGCTCTCAGCTAAACTACATATATTGCAGTGTAGTAGATGCCATTCAGGGATATCTGGATTCAGCAGTAGGCACAGAAAACAATGTATCCTTTTCTCTTTTTTCTTTTTTTTTTCTTTTTTTTTCTTTTTGGGAGGGGGGTCATTGCCCTGATATGAGTGAGTGAGTTAGTTTATTTCAGTCATTTATACACTTCAAAGCAGCAAAAGAAAAGACAATACACAATTTTGACTGAAAAAGGCTCAGGCAGAAGCAAAGCTTATTAATGCCCGCCTACTATACATCTTAAGCTACACAATTCATGGTATAACATAACATATGATGTAACATAGAATTATGCCGACTTCTCTAATGCCAGTTTCAAGACATTTCAAGACAATTTCAAGACGTGTGTATGTATGTGTATGTGTGTGTGTGGGGGGGGTACGCGCACGTGTGTGTGCTTGTGTGTGTGTATTAAAACAATATTCTTGGAAGCACATCCCTTATTTCACCTATTTTTTTTTTCATTATTTTTGTAAGAGAAGAGTTACTTGCTTCACAAACACTGAAAATCTTGAATTATAAGCAGAAGCAGCTCATTGCCCATAAATCCTGGGATTGCAGGGTTATGAGGCAAAGAGCCAGGTCATTGAACGCTTTGTCACAAGTCACATCAGAGAGATCACATGTGAGATAAGTACTGGGATGAGACTAAATGCTCATGTGCAGATTTTTGAAAACACAACTATTAGACTAATAGAATTGCTAATTAAGCGAATTGACCCCCCCTCCACACCATGTCTGACTGAAGTTTTTTGCCTTTGACCATAGGAAACTAAGGTGTTCACCAGAAGATACTGCGATGCTTTTAAAGAACTGAAGATAGGTCTCCTGTTCAATAGGCTCAAGGAGAATATATAGAAACTCAATCAAGGACCAGACTTCTCTTTTGAAAACTTCCTGGCAGGTATTTCTAAAGCATTTTTGTATACGAAATACCAAAGGAATAGAAGTGAGTGACAAAGCCTCACAAGTTCTTAAAAGTTTAGGTTATGGAGAGGTCACAACTTGTTAAGCTCCTGTCATCCAAAACAACTTGATGTCTCTCAGCGTATGTGTAGGTTGACTCAGTTGTGAACAACTCAGGCAGACAGGCAAATGTGTCTTCCTCAGCCTTCACATCTTTGAAGACTTTGGTTTGATTTTCCTGTTGGCTTGCTTTTCTCTTTGCTTTGACTGTGTCTGGCTTCTCTCAACCGCCTGCTTTCAAAAGGAGTCTGCAGCTGATTGTGTTCTTTCTTCTCCTCGAAGCCTCAAAGCCTTCAGCCCTGCAGCCTCCAACCTGGTCTCTGTCCACTTCACCTTCCCCTCCATCCCACAGACATGCAGGCGTTCATGCATGCAAGCCCATACAAGCAAACACACATAGGTACACAGCGGCAGGTGCAGACCTGCATATATGCTCATCCGCCGAGGCATACGCATCTTTTTTTAATGCTCATGTCACTTCACATCCTCACAGGCTCTGAACACTTATTCAAACAACTTCCTCCCTCATGTGTAGCAGGATACAGACAAACAAAAACACAAGGAGAATACTTTAAATGAACTCAGCTGCTCAGGAAACTGCAAAAGCACAGTTGCTGAAAATCAACATTCATCTCAGTAGAATACTTCAGTGTTTTGGTAAATACAGGTAATCACATTTTTACAAAAAGTGAGATGTCATTTCAGCTCTGAGATTCATTTTTGTTGAGCACATTACCCAGATGAATTTTTCATGACTAAACACTTGGAATTTTATTAAATACTTGCATTGGATCACTTTGTAGTTTTCTTCACAGATGAAGAAGCACTGACCGATAAAGGGGCAAAAATCTTCAAAGTGCTGAGGAGCAATTTAAGACATTTTAGCTCAAAGTCTTGGTTTTATGGGCATAGCCTTTTAAGTTTACAGCAAAATCTCTCCAAACAATATATTCTTAAGGGGTTCAGATTTATTTAAGTGGGATTTTGTGATTTTTTTTATCCATAGTTAGGGAATAACCTACAGTAGATTGTGATCAACATTTTTCCAGTTTGGAGTAGCAGACAGACAATAAATCACAAAAAAACATATATTTAAAGAATTTTGGGGGGATTATCTCCAAACTTTGCAACGTTGTGCTGTTTTGATCACTCACCTCTACAAGACTCCTGCACTGTTGTCACTTTTCTTGAAAAAAAGAGCGAAATCTTGTCAGCTCTACCCAAAATTTGAAGGGGCCCTGAATTCATAAAGAATACTGTATCCACATAGAGAGCATTGATAATAAAGGCACAAGGACAGGGACGAGACAACATGGTAATAGCTGTACATTGAACACAATGCAGAGGAAGCAGCATGAGGACAGATAAGACTGTGCTGACATCACACAGTGTCTGCTCCAATGTCGATAAAGACTCAGACGGAGCAGAAGTAACTTACTTTTCTAGCTTCCTCCTCCTGAATAGATCCATCATCATCTCAAGCCTTAGTTCATATAACCTTTAACCACATCTGACTTAAGTGGAGAGGAAGCAGTAATAGCCAAGTGCAGGGTTTTCATGCATGCAAAACTCTTAAAAGAATCCTTAATTCTCTCCAGGTTCACTTCCTGGGTGTCCTCTTCCTTAACTGCGATGACCATCTATCACAAGTCACTACAAGCTAACGAGCCAGAGAGCCAACCAACCACATCTGGTGATAGCTATTAACTTTAGGTTGCACCTGCCAACTATCTTGCAAACTATGCCTATGCTTCTCAAATGCAAATTAGTGTGTTTAACTAAAGACATTTCTTTTCCGCATCTTTAAAAAAAGGATTGAAGTGCTTATAACAACCTAAGTGACAAACCATTAAGCTGAAGTCTTCATTTCCTGTGGCACTGATGCACAACGGAGTGTTCTGTGCATACCTTCTGTTGTGAACTGCAGCACTTGGAAGAAACTATTATTCCATAGGGAAAGAGAGTGTGTGACATTTTGTCGTATGAGCTATGATAAAATTAGAATAATTATTCAAAATATGAAATTATCATAACTACATATTCTAAAAATAGTGGTCATAATATAGACTATGGCATAGAATAAAAAAATAAAGATCTGGAGGGGCACATTAATATGCATGAGGTGTCTGGATGAACACATAGATTATTATCAACTGACTCTCATACTTTCCACATTCTACATGTCATTTCAGTGTCTTTTACCTGTCTACCTGAATGTCTCTACCTTTATGTTTCTACTTATATGTTTTCCAGCCTACAATTTTACTGTTTTGGTTCACTCGCTGCCTTCATGAAATTCTTCTCCAGCAGCTGCCAGCTGTTTTTAATAAACCTACAAAACATTTTATGCCCTGTACCAAACAGCAATCAGAGTAAATAACTAGCTGGTAAACATTATCGAGCATTTAGATGATAGAAAGCTGAATATTTCTGAAGACAAAAATTGAGAAAGAGGAAGATTTATGACTGAGCATGCATTTGTCAGGTGGCCAGAATCACAAATCCAAAAGAATGCTAATGTTGCTCTGTGACTGCTGTGTGTTTATCAACATTAACATATTAGCCATAACAAATTGTATAGGTTATAAAATGTAAATGCTGTGTTTACAACTGGTTCTATTGCTCCCAAGTGGGTAAATAATCTATTATTGCAGCTTTAAAACCACATCAGCATGTTGGATACTGTGCATAAAGTCCATTTGTGAACATAACTCATCCAGCCTGCTCCTGCTCACATGTAGGCCCTTTTCACTTCAGCAGCTCACTGCAGTGTTGCTCTGCACATGGAGGACAAGATGAACAACATAATTAATGCACCTGGCCATTTATGATACTTACAGATTTGATCACATTTTCTGCTCTTTATAAGTTATGTCTGATTACATTTGAACAAATAAAAACATTTTCTGTTGCTACGCCTCCTTGTCTTTCGATTAGACAGTTTACATACTTAAACAAATCTTTACTTAAATCTGTGTGGAAAACAGATTTCCACCTTATTTGTCCTTCACAAAGCTGCAGGTTTTCTGTGTACTGTGCCTTCTTTTTTTCAGTTCTGTCTCTCTGTGTCTCTCTGATGGGTTTTATTCAAAGTTTCCAGAGTTGGAGGAGCTTCTGCAGGATCTTTTGTTGGCTTCAGAACTTACGAAATTGAATTGTCCTGAGACTGTGGTCACTGATCCATGATGGTTCGCCTCCTTCTGACAGGCCTGATAAATACAGGTCCTGATCTCTCTCTGCATCTTTATTCCTCTCTTCTCCTCCTCCTCCTCCTCTCCATCTTTTTTCTCTTATTCTCTTCATCCTCTCTCTCTCCACTTGCCCTCTGCCTCTCTCACCCACCTCCATAACACTTCTTTTACTTCTTTCTACTATTTGCTTCCTGCAAACTACATTGCATTGCATGCTCTGTGTGTCTGTTTGTGTGTGTGTGTGTGTGTGTGTGTGTGTGCGCATGGAGGCAGACAAAAGACAAGAACTCCACTGACCTTGAACACAAAGTGCTCTCCTCCTTGCCAATAACCTTCCTATATGCTCCCTGTTCACACTGCGGTATCAAAAGTGTGTGTGTGGGTTTTATATATATATATATATATATATATATATATATATACACACACACACACACACACAGATAGACATACACACAAATTATAGTATATTTCTGTATGCCTGTGTGTCTATGGTGGTATGGAGAATGAATGTACACACACATACACGCATATATGCAAATGGCACATGCACTTACATCGAAATTTTGGTTTTACAGGCTTAATGCCACCCCCCACCACCACCACACACACACATACACACACACAGACATTTTAAAGACACTGTATTGCATGCACCCACACACACGTATACTGTGTGAAGGAGCCACTGTCCTCTGTTGTAATCAGTCTCATTTAATTCAGGTCCCGTTCTCACTTTATGATGGAAAAGACATAAGGAGAACAGCTAAATGTTTCTAAAATGAAGGACACTTAAAGTATGAAAACAAGACTGAAGAAATAAGGAGAAAGAGGTAGAAACTAAGATTTTTTTTGCTGATTGTTTAAATCGGATAGCTGAAGAATAGCTGATTCCACCACTACCAATAAAAACCGCTGTATAAAGCAAAGTATGCAGGTCAATAGAGGCAGAGGAGGTTACCTTTCCTCTGCTTTATAGGAGTTAGAGATCAAAATGTAAAAGAGTATTGATTACAAAAGTGAAAAATTGATGTAAATAAACCATAATGTAGCATCATTCATAAAACCATTTTTCTCTCTTCTTTGGAAAAAAAATATTATGAGAACTAATGCAGAAAAACATGGAGCATTTGTTTCCAAAAATGATAGGAAAAGTGAAAGTAAGGACTTATGATGATGAAAATATATTAATTGAGGAAAACCTGAAACACTAAAAGATGAAATTAGTTTATTGCAAAAATATATTGAAAAAAAAACTTAGATCACTTCTGATCCATTTTGTGCCTTAAATGGCACCATGACAAGAATGCCATGATGGAGCCCTTGGGTGATAGTAGATAACAGTGTGGAACAAGAAGGCCGACTGAATGACAGGTTTATATCCACGGTCTACATACATAAAGGTGAGTCAGACTACAGTTTCTTACACTTTACAATAAGGGAACATTAATAATATTAGATATACATTGACACACACTAACTAACAGTTTGTGACAGCTAAATAATATGACCAGAAATCATTCAATTATGTCAATGAAGGTTGTTATTTTTACATTATTTGATAATTTATCAAGATGCCTTTGAATTTGTAAAAAAGTTCTAAGTGTTCACTGTTAATTAAACATTACATTAAATAACTTTAAAAAATGTCCCTTGCTAACTTTTTTTAAGGGATGCCATTTTAATAATGGCACTAGCTACTTGTATGTATAACAACAATGTGGCTACATATCTGTCATGAAATTCACAGCTAAAGCATTTCATTAGGAGAAATGTGATTTAGATATATTTGTGTAAGGCTAATGATTGACAACTTATTGTCCATCCTGCAACTTACATTGTTAAAGGATGAGAGCAGCTCACACACTCCTCATGCAGAGCTTTGCTTGTTTCTTATCTTTATGGGGCATGATTAAAAAATTTAGAGGCAATAAAAGACAAGAACTATAAAAGAAAAAACTATACGTGATTTAAAACAGGACACCATTCTCTTTAAAGTTGTCCCGTTGTGCAATGATACACAGCTCCCTGTGCTCCTGCTATGCTCCCAACACCCCCTGGAAGACTCGCTCTGTAAGTGCATCAAGCTGCATTTAGCAGGTGGGGGCCAGGTCCTTGCTTTAGTGCCACAGTGAACATCTGGTCTGAGCGCATCATTTTGTGTTTAGTTAAAAAAAAATAGGGGGACAAAAACTGCGTGGTCAGCACTCCTGAGGGCAGGAGAAAGACACCTGTGCCATGTCATCTGTTAAAGCAGTGCGAGGGTCTTTCACATGTCCGTTGCCTGTGCAGTTTTGGGATGGATATCTAAAGATAATGCTCCTGTGGATTGATAGCAGAGTTTTCCCTCCTTTTTTGGGATGTCCAAGGGCAAACATCTTAAGCTGTCCATGATGCAAATGTAGGTGGTCTAGCTCCAAATAAGCAAAGATTTATACATGCTAGCATCCACTAATGTGCAAATTTTGATGGAACATGGACAAAGTGAGTGAAGTTCTCCAGAGATGCTCCTCCCAAAACCCAACAACACCAAGAACTGTAAATGCCTACAAGAAAATGTCTTGTAAAAAAGGGACAAAGGTCGATGCTTTCCCAAATTAAAAGAATGTGTTGACAAAATCAGGAGAGCTGAGTTTGCGATAATGGTGGATTTACTGACAGAGAGCTGTCAGGTGCCTCAGACCCCTCAGGTCAAGTTCAAGACTTTGAATCATGGAGTGTTTGTGTGGGCACTTGTGTTACAGCCCCACAATCTGGTGGTACAGCAAGTGGCAGGAAGTGATAACATCTTGGCAGATGCGCCGTCTGATATGCCAGTTGGGGAGCTGAGCGTCCACATCGTCAGTTTCTGGTTTAGTACACTTTAGTTTTTTCTTTCCTGGGAGGAAAATGAAATTTTCAAATCTGTCACAGGAGCAGATGTTTTTAAATTGTGCAGATGATTTATATGTAAATAAGTTGATAAGTTGGTAAGGAGGTGGCAAAGTAAAGAAATCAAACTTTTAAAAAGTGGAAAAAATAATAAAAAGGGAAACATAAAAAGTTTTGTTTTCTTTATTTCCTGTTGAGGGATGGATGTTATGATGAGTGTAATTCTCATGCTAATAAACAGGGTCCTACTGATGTCACACTAAAGAATGGGGGCACCGTGGTTCCAACTCAGTTAAGTTATCAGCTTCCTCTGCAGAAAGAGTAAGAGGAAATCTTTACTAATTGAAGTTGGAGAAGATGCATAAGAATGCAGGACATTAGTATTTGCTCTTTTATTCTAAAGAACAACGTAGAAGTGGCTTATGACCAATTGGACAGATGCATGTAGCTCCTGAGAAAACCAACAGAGCTCATCTGCAGAGCTGATTGAACATAAGGGAAAAAAATATGAACCTCACTAAGTTGTGTGTGTGTGTGTGATGCACACACACACCTCCAGAGAAGGGGGCTGCATGCGTCTGGGGAAGATTAGATTACATTTAAATGTAATATATCATGTAAAGAAAGGCACTAGGTTACAAGCTAACTAGTTTAATAAAGTTGGATTATTTGCAATCTCAGAGTACAAAGCATTTTAATGCTTGTTAATTGATGTAACCCTTGTTTTTAAGTGTTACTGTGATTTATTTAATTTTTTAAACACAAGAAGCATTATGATAACACTGTTCTACTGCAAAGTTGCAGGCTGGCCTTAAACATCCGAGAACACAGTGAGAAACTAGACCAACATCCTTTAATTCATCCACACAAAGACATGAATGAAAGGGGAGAAATAATTTGCATGAATAGTATCTTAGTATCTTAGCGGCCATTTTCTTTTAGCTCCATCTTTGGTGCAAACTACTCATTGCTAAAGTGTTTCCTTGCTTGTAATCTCATGAGATCACGTCAGTCAGTCGGTCAACAAAATATGTGTGCATCTTATCCTAATATTCATCTTAGAATGTATCTATCAATAAAAATGGAAATAGAGAAGCTCTGCTTTGATTCAAAACATTTGATCCAGGATTTTCATAATCAGATTCATCAACAGTTGTGAATCCCTGACGAAAAGGACGAAGAGAGAACAACCAAATGAAAAAAAAGAGTAGGAGTAGATGATGAAAGAAGCAGAAGCAGAGACATGAAAGATTGAGCAAGTTTAAAATAAAAAGACAGAAGAGTGACAGTATAGATTGAAATGACTGTGGAGACATGAGAAGTAAGAGAAATGAGGAAAAGAGGTTTGCTAAAAGTGAGGAAGGATCGAAGTGAGGGATGAAAGAGGTAGGAGGAAAAAGGGAGAGACGAAGAAGATAGAACTAGTGTGCAGTGTGGTGGACACGGCTGTGTGTGTGTGTGTGTGTGTGTGTGTGTGTGTGTGTGTGTGTGTGTGTGTGTGTGTGTGTGTGTGTGTGTGTGTGTCTGAGGCATGTGTGTTCAGTGGTAGAGACTGTGATCTTTGTGAATCGGCTGGGGAAAAAAGGAGGGAGGGAGGAGGGGAAGCGCAGGCTGTTTTCCATGAGAATTCAAGCCTTTTTTAATGAGGAATCTTCCACTTCATGTGTCTGTGCTGCAGTTTAAAAAAAATACCTTATAAACGCTGCAGTCGACCCACTGAGAGGGAACTCAAAGAGAGAGAGAAAAGTTAGCAAGAGTTTCCTGAGGAGAACAATTAAAAGCCAAATAAAATCTCCCTCTGGCCATCAAACTACTTTAACGTGATTGTTGGAGCACTGATGATGCAGAGCGGAGACCTTCACCCACTGCTTCATGTCTCTGGTCCTGATACTTGCACTTTTTTGTGCAGAGACAGAGGAAACACACTGATAATTGATAGACAATGGGAGGAAAGAAGACAGATAGAGTAAGAAGCAGCTAACAGTAAATGCAGTATTTTCAATGAGCTACTACAAAGTTAAGAGGACGCACAAAAATAATTGCTTACCAAGCAGCACACACACACACACGCGCGCTCACACAATCACTAAGTTTAAACACCAAGTTTAACAAAAAATCAAAAGAAAAAAATATTTACTAGCATCCAACAAGCAACTCTATTTATTTCATCGGCTTCACGTGGATCTTCATCTTCTCACAATTTTCTCAGACTGTCTCTAAATACTACATTAGTCCGACATCACTGCATTAGCCGCACAATATGCTCATGCCAGTTAAACAGAGTAACCTACAAAAAACAGTCAAATACAGCAATATATATATATATCTCAAATCAAATTGTACAGGTTTTATGTTTGAAGTCAGCTAGCAGACTTATGGACAAAATTACAGGAAAAGATTGGCAGTTATTTTAGTATGTTGGTTGCAGAATCAATAAGGTGAAAAGACAGTGAAAATGATTTAGCAAAATAGATATTTAGCCATCATTAGTTTGGTTTTTTACACTTAAATGTTTTTTACTTTGACATTTCAAAAAATCATTTGTGAAAAAGCACTTACTTTTTTACAGCATTTAGGGGATGACAAAGTCAATTTGTCTTTTTTTTTGTTTGTTTTGCACGTAAGCACGACCCTCATGATGCTACTGAAGAAGAGCGCTACGCCTGGAACATGTTTCAATTCAGCTCGACTGTCCCTCCAAGCCTCTGTGTGTTTTTTGGCTTTGTGTGCCTGTTTTTGTGCACATATTGATCACAACAAATTCAGGATTCTGCAGGTAAGCTTTTCTTTTCCTTTGAGAAACTTTTTGGAAAAGAATCTCTCTGTAACATTTGCAGAATGTTGTAGAAATATGGTGAAATTCCTTCAGTGAGACTGAGTTACAGATCTACAAGATACACTGTAAATACTTTCTACACTTGCATATTCCTGTATGACGCCATTAAGATCCAAGGGTAGGTGTACCATCTGCACCAGCAAATAAGAAAAGAGAAAATCCTAATTATAAGCCATAATTAATCTTAGCCAATTTTAATAATTGTCTGTCTCAGTGTATTTAAAGCATTGAAGGATTATTTTCCTCCTAATAGGTTTTTGATTTGCAGAAAAGTATTTCTAGAATTTACAGTTGATGACTTATGTCTCAGCCAAAGGTGACAGGAAGCACGACTCACTGACGCCACAATCTGCACAGCAGCTTACACTCTCCAGCTCTCAAACACACACTCACAAACACAGACATGCACACAGCTTGATGAGAGCAAAGGCCGAGTTTCATGTACAACTAACAGAGTGGACTAGAGAAGAGTGCAGATGTCTGCCAGGTGTGCGGATCACTTGAGGCCCCACCAGCCAGTTAGGAGGAGTAAGGCATAAATGATCAATGACAATAAAAAAACAGAGAAGTCAAAAAATTGTCCTTCAAATATTGTGAATCACCACATCCACGAGAAGTCCTTGAGCTTACAGCGAAAAATGTGAGGAAAATATTAGACCGACTGGTCCAACAGAGCTCAGCAGGAGCTCTGGACAGACACACACAGACACACACAGACACACAGCCCCTCCAGTCTTTAGTGTTGGAGATAAATATCAGCCCACATTAATACATAAAACACCTTTTTTTTTCCCATGTGTCAATAACATGGCTGAGTTGAAGGACAGAGTGATGGAACAGGGGAGAAGAAAGACAGAAGCAGCAGCAGCAGCAGCAGATGAGTGTTTCCTGGTCAGGTTCAGATGCAGATCTCCAGAGACTCTGCAGAGCAGAGGAGGGGGACAGATGCTATTCATTCATCATTTATCTCCATTGGTGTTTTTTTCCCCACACGGTGTCACACTCCCATGGGACCCCCCATCAGCCCCCTCATCTTCATTGCTCTGACATCAGCAGTGGCATGGGACGATGATCAATGATGACAAAGATGATGGTGATTTTTTTTTTTTTTTTTAATATGATCTAGTTTTGAGTGGATAAGGAGTGGTATGAAAATGACAATGTAATGCAGTATTTTTTAGTTTTATATAAAGAGCTACTCCAAAGAGCTTTCCAAAGTCAGGCTATCTCGAAATTTGTGGCATTCATTTTGACTCTGACTCTCTGTTACACCTGAAGTTGGCAAACTGTGCATTTCATTTGGGTGACAAAATGAAATGCACAGTTACCTTAAATACAAAGTGGTATTTCTTTGGATTTGGACTTTGTGGCATACATTCAGATCAATGTGAGTAAAGAACTCAACAAAATATATTACAAAGATAAGCTATAGTTGTTTTGAGTGTTGTTCCATATTTGAGGCAAACCATGCTTAAATAAATTCATACATTTAATTTCATACAGTCAACTTGCTAAGTGGTGGGTGAATCACCAGAGGAAACACTAGCATCAGTTTGACAAAGGGTTTCTATTATCTGCCTGTTTAACATGAATCACTCTGCCATTGCTGCAGTATTAGTAGCATAGAAATCAATCTATTTTCAGGCTTAACATCAACATCTGAAATAACTTTAACTGATTTTAATAAGGATGCTACTTATTTTGTTTAACCTTGTCTGAAGTAGTCACCATAATCTCAAGTTCCTGTTTGAGTTCCTACAACACCTGCAGCCACCATTTCCTCACATGATGAGTACCACAGATTTTTCACCCTCTTTGTTCATAAGATGAATAACATTCAAGCTAGCATCACTCCCTCCTTTTAGAATCTCAAGTGATCTGCTTTTGCCAGCTGATGCAGGAGAATGTTCAGTTCTGGTATTAATGTATCTAAATGCTGTGTTTGACACTGTGTGCCACCATATTTTGATAAACACTTAGGCAGTGGATTGGTATTGCTGGACTGATTTTGTACTGTTTTTTTATCATACCTGTTTATAGTATACTTTTTCAGTTACAGTTGACGATTTCTTTTCATCAATTGAGTCATTTTCCTGTGGGGTTCTGCAGGGCTCTGTCCTCAGTCCTTTGCCATGTGCCATGTTTTTGCTTCCTCTTGGGCAAAAGTATAAAGTATTTTAAAGACCTTCTACCACTGTTACATAGATAATATTTATTTTACATTTCTTTTAGGCCTAAATATGTCGTAGATCTCACTTCTCCACTAAATTGCATAAGCTCTGGATGGATCTATGGATTAGATGGCTTAAAATTACTTAGGGCTCAACACTGACAGAACTCAAATTCTTATTTCTCCCCCAGAGTTGGAGATGGTTATTCAAGCATTTGCTTCCTCTTGGTTTGATTACTGTGACTCTCTTTTCATCTGTCTTAGCAAAATATCTATAAACTGCTTATAAATTAAACAATATACTGCTTTTAAACTTCTGACCAAGTCCATCCAACAATCCAATGTAACACCAGTCCCTACGTCTTTACACTGGCTGCCTATCAAATTCAGGATTTACTTCAAGATCCTGGTAATTCATGTTTAAAGCCCTGCATTGTCGAGCACCGGCTTGCATTAAGGAGCTACGCCAGCCATATAACACAAGTAGGACTCTGAGGTCCACTGACCACAGTCTGTTATCTGTCCCTCGCTCCAGGATAAAGACAAAAGGAGACTGTGCTTTCAAGATAGCAGCTCCTACACGCTGGAACTGTCTCCCTTTGGACTTACACTCTGTGGACATTGTAGACACATTGACAAAGCATCTTAATCTCCATTTATTTGGAATTGCTTTGGATTAGCTTGCTTGTTAACTTTCTATTTGCTTTGCTCTGGTTCTCTTTAGCTCTTTATTTCCTTTTTGTTTAAGCTGGTTGTCTGTTTTTTGGTGTCTTTTGCTCTGTCTTTTTTACTTGCTTTTCTTTTTAGTTTTCTCATTATTTTTGTTGTATAGTACTTTGTGACACTGTGTTAAAATATGTTACTATTATTAGTATTAGTATTAGTATTGTTATTATCTATACACAAGGTTTTAAAAAGCTGAGAAAAAAAGATACATTCCGCTCCAGCTGTTCATCAGCAGCTGTTGTCATCTGTAACAAAGCTGGAAAGATGCAGCCAGATCCCGCTCAATGGAAATCACGACGGCAGTTTGCGTAATGATCCTGTATCTAACTTTGGAGCCCGAAACTCTCCCACAGGAGCACTCAGACTGCTGCATCTACAACCATTAGGCTGTGTTTGTTTTTTTTATGATCTCTCCCTGGTCGGATCGCTTCTGCAGAAGCGGCGCATGTTCCGCGGTGTGCCGGTGGTTAATGTGGGAAGCTACGGGACACTCGGTAACTTGCAGCACACGGAGATGCGGGACTCACTGAAAGTCTGCAAGTAATCTACAGCAGCACATTATCCTAACACACACAAAAGATCAGTCATTTTTAAATCACTAGATTCCAGATCTGCTTCATCACGGTAAAGCACAGTGACACCAAGCCAAAACGGGGGGGGGGGGGGGGGGGGGGGGGGGGGGGGGGGGGGGGGGGGTGGCGGGGGGGCGGGGGGGGGGGGGGG
>JAPZDV010000023.1:4344414-4378335 GCA_029814665.1 Acanthurus lineatus | reverse complement strand
GTAAAGCACAGTGACACCAAGCCAAAACCACCCCCCCCCCCCTCCAAAAAAACAAACAAACAAACAAAAAAAACCCCCTCACCACTGCAGTGGCAGATGTGCATTGAGTGCATTGCTCAGACATACGGACTCAACAAGATGGTGTATGGTTAGATACTTACTCAGCATCAGAGCAACAGGCAAGAGGAGGCACGCGGAGTTCATGAGAGATGCCATGCTGACCTGACAAGTCGTCCTCCTTCCCTCACAAGTTACAGGCTCGCACCGGGACTCCCAAGTTGTTCTTAGAAAAGAAAAGGCAGCCCACGCTGTCTCCCTCCTCAGCGCTGGTCAAAGTGTTTCCCTCCTGTCCTTGATGCGGCTCTGTACTCCAGTGTTAGAGCATCCACAGTGCGCTCATCCGCTCCGCTAAAGGGGAGGGCGCGTCCGTGCCAAGGAGGAGGAAGGAGGGGGAAGGAGGAGGAGGAGGAGAGTCTCCGATGAGCTGCACACTGACACTAAGCCTGGTGTGGATGGACAGGTGGATGCTCAAAGGTCTTTGGCAGTCTGGCAGTGCTAAAAGAAGTATTCGGATCCTTAGCCTGTTAAAGCTCTTCATTTTAAATCCCACATGAGGATGACTTTATCTTCTTCATCCAGTGCGTCTTTATTCTGTATTTAGAAGGCTATTTTGTTCATAAATATCCTGAAGTTTAATCTGCAGAGAAAATGCCGCGGGCGTATTATAATATATGACACGATTTTAATGGTTGTAGCTGATGACTGAACCACTTTGTGAAGTTTAAGTCCAGCGGTTCTTCATTCAGGAGTCGGACATTGTCCGGAGGGGTCACGAGCTAAATCTGAGGGGTCGTGGGATGGACAAATGAAGGAAAAGAACGTTCTGTTACATTATTTCACAGCGTAAGCTATAAATTTGAAGCTATTTTTGCTTTTTGAGAAGATTTTGATTTTTTTTTTTCATTTTGGGCATCACACAATTTAACAAACTACAACTTATTAAAGTGCAAGTTGCAGTTTAAAGGTTAAGTGTCTCTTTAGTGGAACTGCAGCTCATAGACAGGGAGCACACCAGACACCGACTCTTATCCAGTTATTGAGACTGACCGACATGACCTTAAATCAAATGACATATTATTTGGCTTATAACGTGGTAAAGAAATATTTGGAGTGATGCAGCTCAAGTGCACAATATTGAAATGTGGGAATAGTGCATTTACCTTTAAAAGTTGTGCAGTATTAAGTGTGGATTCCCTCCTAATTATTGTCCAGCAAACGTCATAAAGTGGTCTGACATGGAAGAATTTGAGAAAAGTAAAAGTACCTCAAAAACTGAAATACTTGACTAAATTATTTTAGTTACTTTCCATCACTTTGGGCTGCTGAAGTGCCTATGAACAAAGCTCTGAATCCCCATTGAGACTTTGTCTCGAAAGGGAACTACTGGTGACTTAGTCTGAAGCAGCTTGAAACTTTTTTCTGTTCATAACTATGAAATAAAGACACAAAAATTTGATTATGTCATTTTATTCCAAAATGTTTAGGGTAAAAGAACTGTAAAAGGTAAAATAAAATCATCCAAGTATGAGGGAAATGAACACAATGGAGAGAAAAGATAACACACACATTAGCCTGAGTCATGTTACTCACACACAGCTCCCACTGAGGGTAAAGCAGGAGTCGACCTGTCCCTCTACTGGGGAGAAGCAAATGGCGTCTTTAACTAAAAGGTGAAGGCGGTCAAAAAATAACTTCTCTGGATCATGAGCATTCAATATCAGTCCAAATGAACTATCTCTGATGCCAAACCCTTGCAAACAAAACATACAGATTCTCCTCTGCTGTGCTGAGTGAGCCTTTACTTCAGTTTCTGCCACCAAGATCACAAATTTGACCCCTTAATGACATAAATGCTCTTGTAAAGGTTAAATGTACTTGCTGTTGGATGATACTTGAACATCACAAGTTGTCTAAAGGGCCCAGGGATCAAATGTTAAAGTAAAATATGTAGAATACAGTAAGGCACTTGCTAGACAAATCCAACTTAACAGATTCTGAACACAGATGTCAAATTAACAGAACTTTTTTTATTTTACAATCAGCAAAGTAGGGTGGCCACCCTGTACTTAAACAACAACGTGTGTAAATGGACTGTACATAATTATCATACACTTTCAACACACTTTAATGATGAACAAATGTTGAATGAACAACCTAAAGTCAGATACTATAAGAGCAGGAATGATCTCTAAATTCAAAACCTAAACGACAGGCAAGGGGAACATCTGCAGTCCAACCAAGTGCTGCCTCCTACAGTCTATGAGAAGTAACTGCACATTAAGTTTACAAACAATATTTGGAACATCCTGATAAAATAATGTCATCAGTAACAATTATATTTAGGAAGCAGTTTACTATGTATTATAAGTAGTTTGACAACTCTTAAAGCAAGTATACAAGTGTTACAAATTCTAAATGTTTATATAAAAAAGGGACTGACATACAGAGGAAAACATTGGGAGAAGTCTGATCAATTTACAGGAGAAAGCTGTACACATGGACGGCTGTCAAAACTCAATGATGGGCTCCAAATATTTCAGCCTTAACAAGGGGATTCTTCTCAGCTTTTCAGGAACTTCACAAATACTTTCAACATTTAAAAAATGTTATTTCTCTCACTTTAATCTTGTTTTTGATCCTATCGAAACCTTAATCAAAATGATTTGTGAAAAGAATGTCAGAGGATAAAGTATAATGGCATATGCTTCTAATCCTGAATACTCAAAAAGCAGGAACAAATTCTATTAACTTTTTAGCGAAACAATTCAATATCTTGATCCTTTTTCAAAGCACTGATAAAAATTTGGCCATGCAAAGTTGGTTGATGTCTCCAACCTATTAGGAAATAACTGAAAGAAAATATGCAACCAACATAAAATGACTCTAGATGTGACATACTTTTGGTTGCTGGGATTAGCTTGTTTGTTTAAAAAAAAAGAAAAATGTACTGGGGACAGCATGATCCTGCAGCAACCGCATTCCAAGTTGGCTCTACACACTAGCCTGGATGCTGGTCTGTACTAAAATAAAGTGTCCAAGCCTGCTGTTTGCTCTTAAGGCCAAGTTACAAGGCGACTTTTTGGGGCGAAACATGTCTTCCTTTTGCGTACTTTTGTTCCCTCTGTTGCACAGGATTAGCTCCTGTATGTGACTAATGAGTCAGAAGAACACAAATTGAACAAAAGAAACAGCCATGTTTGGTCTTGTGGACCTCTCAGCTGAACATTCTCTGAGTCTTATTCACATTTGGATGAAGTGACATCAAAGGAGTGTCAGGTAGTATGTGTCTGGGAGACAGCGATGTCAAAAAATCTCACGGCTCTCTTTTCCAATGCAGTCTTATTTTTCTTGATGGACATAAAAAAAATGAGAGAGACAAACCAGAATGCCTGCTGGTTTTGGGGGAGCAGCAGTAACAAAGGTCTCGAAGAACTACAGTGAACTTAGGAGTCGTCCAGGCCATTATTGTCTTGCATTGAAATTCTGTCCAGGAAAACAAACAAAAAACAAAACAAAAAATAATACAGCAACAGAAACAGAAACAGTATCTAATCCTAACTTGACATTTTACTGTTTCTGGTAGAGCAGGGGGGTGTTGCAAACAAATGGAACGAGAGGGCAAAGAGCTGGATTTACGGACATCTTGAGGGATAGGTGGACAGAACCTTTTTCTTGAACCAGCTGAGAGGTTTCAAACTTAGTCAACAAAGGAGCTCTCATCTTCCATCTCTGACCAATAGTACGTCCCATCTTCAAGCTCCAACAAACCACTCAAAGTGGGCTGAAGTCTTTTTTGTTGATGTCTCTTAATTATTTGTGGACTTGTAGCAAAAATTGACTCACGAGCTGTATATATGAGGAAACGGCTCCTCTGCACCACAATAATTAAATGACTAATGGTTGACGAGACCCTGCAGCATCATCATCAGGCGCCGTGCCCTCTTGTTAAGTGGGCTGTGGGCATCCTGTTGCAAGAAGGTGAAGAGCTTCGGCCTGACCTGGGCCAGCACAGTGGCCATGTGGTCTCTTGTCAGCTGGTCGCTGTGGTCCAGATTCATCACTGCATCCTCCATGTAGCTGGACAGGGACACAGAGGGACAGAGTCATCAGACAATGATGAGAAAACACAACTGAAATTTCCAGCCAGGCACAAATTATCTAGTGTAGTTAAAGTAGGAATTTTTTTTTTTAGCCAAGAATCTTCCACTGTAAGACAGAGCCATGTATGTGGAAAACAGGGTGACATTTTTTTGTTTGTTTGTTAACATCAGAGCTGTTCCCACACTGCCTTATACCAACCTTTAATTTAATGATTTACATTAAGGGGAATTGTGTTGTGTCCTCATAAGGAAGGCAAATCCTCATAATGCAGTGGTTCTCAAACTTTTTCTCATACACGTCTCAAGTCCTCATTACACTACCTACACACTCTTTAAAAAAAACATTTATTATCACTCAACCTAACACCTCGTCTTGCAGGAGATAATCTTCAAACCTAATTGTGAACCACCCCTTTAAAACACATTAAATTGCTCTTCATGATCCCATCATTTGCATATCCTCACATCAGTCGGGAGAACAATTTGTTCTTTAAAACCCACTATAAATGCACCATAGTTTCAACAATCCAAATGTTGGTCTTGTTTCTCTTTGGGAATTTTCGTAAACTCTTCTTAGATACTGTGAAAAGTAGAAGTTTATGATTTAGCCTATTTTGATTCTATCTACTGAACTTCCTCACGCCACCACCCATCCAGCTACGGCCATGCTTTGTCCTAATTATGCCTTAGACTAAACCACACCTGACTGCCCCCTCATCTCTCTCCCCAGATGGCACAGTGGCACCAGAGGGCCACATTAGCAGTTCTAGGCAGCTGCAATGTTACTGCAGAACCAGACAGGCGATCCAGACACAATGGTGCTGTAAAGGGACTCTGATATAGAAAGATGTTTACTTGAGGAGAAAATAATGAGAAGAAAAGGGAAGCAGGGATCATAAGAAAAAAGGACTTATATTGGGTAAGGCTGGAGAAATACAAAATTTGATAATAAAAATGGAATTAAATGCAGAATGAAAAATATCCCGTAAGTTGACAAAACTTGGATGCAGTTAACAAATTTCTGGGTTTTACTTGTCCCGAAACACAAGATCCAGAAATGGACGATCCAGAACCTAATCAGATCTATCTATTTATCACAAAATCTTGCCTGATCTTATGCACTTTAGTATCCTTCTTTCCTGTGCCTGGTTATGATAAATGTAATCCTTTTCAAGAACGATGTTATGTTACTCTATTACTGACTGAAACAACATAACTTTTACACTTATTCTTAAGTCCATTTGCTGTCAAGGTAACAGATAATGATGAATGCTCTTCCTTTAGAATCAGCTTTCTCATAATGGCTTGTGTAATTTTTTTAAACCTTATTTCCTAGGCTGCACTTCATCTTCCTAAGGGTTACAACCTTGCATACACACAAAAACCACAATTCCATCATTGCATTTGCAATGTTGCAATGTTACAGTACAACAAACTCAGTAAAATTCCTGACATTGTGAATATGACTGAACTAGTGAAATTTTGTTTCACCACACTCTCTGATCACAAAATTTAAACAGAAAATACAGAATTTTGGAAAAATAAAACAAGATCCAGAAGAAATTAAAACAAATTTCTATTAGGCTCTAACTCAATATCCTGACAAAAAACACCAGCATTATATGACTCATTTTAGTTAAAAGAACAGAAAAATAAATGGCAGTGCAATACTGAGCGCCAGAAAAGATACAGGACATAGGAAGGACATAGATAGAGCAGAATAATAGCGAGCATGTAAGAACTCTTCAGCTGTTCACAGGATCGTCCGCACTCCCTGGGCAGCCATGTAGCAGGGCTACAAACGGAGCAGGGTGATGGGGTCAGCAGTTTACCACCATTTAGTACTCAGGAGATGAAGTATAATAGGCATAAAATGGAAATGAGATGGGGAACAAAATTACTGATCAACAGTAGCAAAGGATACAGCTTGTCTGGGAGATAATGTGTGTAATGCAATTCAAAACCTGTTCACTTGTTTTGTGACAATGAACTGAAACTAAGAACGTTTTTGGAAGAATCAAGCTTTAACAGTTCACAGGTTTTTGATTCACCAATCCCAATCACATTTTTCTAAACTGCAAATTATGCCTGCTGCATTGCAAGACAGGTCTTACTTCACATTACAGTGGTGTTAGATGATATCCTTTAAATCCAAGTGCTGTTAGAAACTTTCAAGAGTGTTCTGGTTGTGAGTGTTCTAATTGCACACTGTAATATAATCGCTGTATTAGCAAGAGTAATCAATGTTTTTCAAAATTTACACGTGGAAAAAGTGCATGTATTATTTGTCAAAATATGACTTTGCTAGTTTGTAAAAAATACCTACCAAATTAGGGAAAATATATAAATAATGCATAGACTAAACCATTAAGTTGCATTTTACAACCATTTTTAGAGACTGTGCAACTTAATTTTAAAACATAATTGGGTTATCATGTTCAAGTAGGGAAACAGTGTAACTATTGATGCAAGTTAGAAATTAAGGGAAGCCACATGTTTTGCTAAAATTGAGATTTAAAATAATCTTGTTTCACCTGATTTTGAGTTCAGAGCGGGTTGAAAGGTTGGAGGAAAGCTGCTGTATGAGTGACAGCAGCACAGGCTGGCTGAGAGGACAGGGGTGCTGACCGAACACCTGCTGAGAGTCGATCGTCTCACACACATACAAGACCAGGTTCAGATCTGCTGCCGACAGAGCCTGAGGAAAGTAAGAAAAGTGACTTATTTTACTCAGACTTAACCATTTTAATGGCATTCAAATATAAGTCCATGGGTTAAAATGTGAACTCTATTCACTTGAATAACAACACTTGATAACATATAGAGAAACTGACGAAGAAGGGGTTGAAAAAGTAGGGAAAGAGTTTTTGGCAGCCACTGAGAGCAGGCTCAGGTGCAACTCCACTTAAGAGAAAGAGCAAGTATAATGAGTGCCTCCAGCACAACTAATGCACGAGTGGTATCTCCAAGTGGGACTCTGCAAAGAAGTTGCAGTATATTTGCTTTCTGGGCCTTGTAGTCCCGGTGGGCTCCTGTTTGTGTGAATGTGTGTGCATGTGTATTAAATTACAAGTTGTGTGAGGGTGTTTGCTTTCGACAACAGTTTCAAAATGCAAATTCTGCTGCAGTGGCAATAATATGTACAGTACTACACCTTGTAATACATGGTTGTGTGTGTGTTACCTGCTGAAAGGCTTGGTTGAGCTGGCCCTGCTGGAGGAGCTGCAGGATGTTGGCCTGCTGCGTCTGATAGTCTAGGTGTGCTGTAGGGACAGGTGTGCCGGCCGCTGACCTCATTGCCTGCATGATGCTGGAGGTGACCACTGCCTGCTGCTCTTTCATTGCTAGGCTCACTTCCCCTTTAACAATTCGCTGCACGTGGCTAAGAATAGATTCCTGTAAACTGGGGGGGATAAGGGCAAAAGAAGAAACATGAGGACAAAAAGCACGTTTATCCTTTATATTACATATATTTTCGACCCATGTACTGCACTGTAGCAGGCTGATTTTCCTCATTCCATCAATTTTTTGTCAGAGTAATTTTGTCTTCATGTTTGCACAAAGTTTGATTTGATTTGACTTGATTTATTTAACAAAAAAGGTGCTACTTTAAACCTTAAAAGTTAAAAAATCTGGGTTTGCACAGTCCGGTGTTGTCATTTCCTTTTCAAGATTTTAAAGTTTTAGATAGCCAACTACTCTCTCTCTGCTCAACCCCCAACAAATCTATAAACTCAAGAGGCCATGAAATTAATTGCAGAGGGAACAAGAGACTGGATCGAATTTATGTTCTTACATTAGCCCTAGGATTAAGCTTTGCTCGTCTCTGCTCTCCAATCCATTATGCACCTGCTCACTTGGCAGAGTATGAGGACAGTGCTGCTGGCATAGACATCTGCTGATATGCATATCTGATATGCAAAGTATCCACTTAGACTGTCAATCAATTCTATCAGATCAATCACAATGAGTAATATTAGTTAACAGTAAATATCAGGAAAGTGGGAAGGAAAGAGTTTAATGGTTGGGGAGATTCAAGTTTATTTAAGTATGAACATAAAAAAAAGATTTCATCAATAGCAATCACAAGCAGCTCAGAGTGTGACTGGTGAGGGATAGCTAGGATACATACTTTCCCACCATCATCTGGATCTGGTGCTGGACCTCTGCCCTGACATTAGTTGTGATGTTATTGGCCAACTGATCAGTGGAGCTTTGGAAGCTGTCAATCATCTGCTGGAGCTGGCCAATCATGGGGTCCCGTGTTTCCTGCTCTTTCTGCTTTCTATTTTTCATATGGGTCTCAAGCTGTTGGATGTCTACAAAAAATGAAGGTAAACAGAAAATTACTTTTCCACCTGTCACTGGCAAATTCATTATGCATGCATTTAAAACTACATAAGCAATATCTGTCACCAACATGCAACCCTTTCTCAGTTCAGAGAAGCTGATCCTATATTGCCTGACAAGCATAAAAAGGCAAATTCATAGTTGTTTAAAAAAAAAAAAAACTTTAGCATGGATTTAGCATGTTGAACATTGAAATATTTTCTTAGGATCAAGGTGAAAAGGTCATTGTTATTGGAATTACATTTGTCAGAATGTCAGAAATGACTCCAGTGGTAAGCCAATATGTAAAATGTAAATTGGCAGCAGGCTGCTAAAAGGTCAGCTTTAACAACTCGATAGGCTGGAGATATGTCAGGGCTGGTTTTCCATAACTTATCCTTTTTTATTTATTTATCCTTTTTCTTTTACACAAACAACAGATATCTGAACTTCTATTTAATAAAACACTCATGCACTAACTACAAAACTGGTGATTTTCAATAGAGCAATCTTTAGTGCTCTGCTAATTTGAGCTGCCTTTGTATTATGTTGATCCTGTTGTCAATCAATCAAATAGTGTTTTCTTTAGTTAACTCATAGTTTACATCCCAAATACAGTTTCATGTATTAAGTAAACTTAACTCCCTGCACCCATAATGAGAAAATCTGGGTATAAAAGCAGCTGAAGGCTTGCACAGTTACTAGGTGGCAATGCAGATGCTAATGCAGCATTCACAAAGTTACTGTCAATATTTACGCACTAAACACTAAACACTGAATTTGATCATGGATTAAATTTAAATTGGAATAAACTCTCAAGAGCTTGCATGCTTAGAAGGGTAATGTAAGCTTCCTATTAACTGCAGGATAGGGTTAACTGTGTGTGTCCTCCTTCTGCACACATTATGACAGCCTTGGTAAATTTTAAAAAACATCTCGCTGCCAGCTTCCAGAGGGAGACATGAGTACAATCTCAGAATAAATAGACTGCTTATCAACACATCAGTGGCCTGGCTCAGTCTGAAAAGGTATCATTACAAAAGCTGTCCCTGAGCTTTTTGAGAGAGATGGTTATTTAATTAGACTTCCAGGTAAACAGACCCTGATTTCAGAGCAAGATGTGGGGAATAACCAACATTAAGAGAGTACCAATAGAAAACTGTCTTAATAAGGACACTGGCCATTGTGAGCTGCTGGAACAGCTTCAAGAGACAGCTGAAAAAAAATTGAAGTGTCTGGAGATCCAGTGAATGGATGTCAAGACCATTTTCACAGCATGCAAGTTCTGATTAACAATATTTGTACTTGGTATCACCACTATATTCTGATGTGTTTTTGCTGCAAAAACAAATTTTGGCAGTAAATTTTGATGTTTGATAAGATAGCCTTACATTCTTGGGTGCCTTGTTTGAAACTGTCGTTAATTTGTTGAAACATGGACTGGCAGCCTCTTTCAAAAACAGGTAGCACGATGCTCTGGAAGGTGTCTTTATAGGCTGCCTGAATAGGCCCCTGCATCGCTTCAGCTGCTGCTCGACCAATTGCATCTGTTGTGTTCTGTAAAGAGGATACATACATATAGGTAAATTAGAAGGGCAGGAGGGAAATGCTGATGTTATGAAGCCTTATAAGTTAGACAGGTCAGAGGAACAACACTCTACCTTTGATTTGACCACCTTGCTGACATTGTCCTTCAGGACAACCTCCACAGTGGTGAGCTTAGCTGCAATTGTATTGCTCAGCTGGCCTGTAACTGGCTCCAGACTCTTAGAAATTGCTAAAGAGAGAAGAGAATTAGCAACACAGATGAACAAGAACTCCCTTATAAACAGGTAAGAAATCAAGGCTGAAGGAGAAAAGACAGGAACATCTTAAAATTGAACAAGAGGGCAGCAGAGGCAAGGTGAGAACAGTTCTCTCCCAAGACTCAAAGTGTCATAGTCCAGCACCCCAGATGTAAAAAGGAAGCTGAGATGAGAAAAAAAATATGACACAAAATGTGTTACTGGCACCAGCCTGTACTTGGTATAAGCTTATCAATGTGCTATGTGTGAGTTAGAGTTCCTTAAAAACACAGGAACATAAAATATTTCATTACACTGAAGGACCTAGAGCTCACAAAATTAGCATTAAGTGTCTTACATATCTCAGTTTTTCAACAGCTGTAGACCTAAAGTAAATAAAGCTGTTTGACAAATCCACCATAAAAAAAAAACATTTAACGACATGACAGTGTGAATTACTCAATATTTATCTGCGCGATTAAGCTACAGAACTGTCTAAAGCAATGTAAGTCATGTTTTCTCTGGCATTTATTGTTATGGCTACAATGAATCGGACTCTAAAAGTAAAGAAGGCATATCAATATTGTGTCAAGTTCATGGTATAGTTTGTAATTTGCTCTACACTGTTTTTCTCCTTCACAGTGTAGCACCTAGTAGCTTTCTCCAATTTTGTAATTTTTGAATTACGCGTCATTAATGACAGAAATACAACCATAACACTTTGTCTGCCAAGCCTACTTCTGGCTAATGGGTGGTGGCAGTAAAATAAATGAATTAAATAAGACTGATGCACATTACTAAAATTAGAGACATTATCTTAACAGAGACAGACCACAGGACCATGGTAAGGGGAGGGGAGGCAGACTCTTACTCTATGTTTACATCAGTAGTGCTTGTTGCCTAAAGGCAGTTAGAGGGGATGAATGATGTTTACCAGATGTCAGGTTTTTAATGCTAAGATGTTGTACTTGTTATCCATGTTTGTTCTTGTTCACACAACAAGAAAATGAAATGGTATTTAGTGTGGTCAGTGCCTTAATCAAGACCTTGACACCGTTTTACCAAAATTCCACCAGCATCTCTCCATTCCCTCTCCAGAAAAAAAATACTTAGACAATGTTTATGTGAACATTCCTGGGTGCTGTAAAGTTTGCTCTGGTTTCCATTTTGATCAGACCACATTTCTCTTTTTTGCTACCTATTTACTCTTAGCTGAGAAAAGGGGTCCAACCATTAGTAAAAACTGTTTAAGTGTGGACAGATGAAGCTTTTGAAACTCTGAAGGACCAGTTTGAGAGTACTGACTGTCATATGTTCAGAGATGCTGCAACCCAGGAGAACCAAAGCAGCAAATACATTGGTGATGTAACGATCACCAAGACAAAAAAAAATCACAAACAAACAATCTTGATGAACTGAGAGGTGAGGGCTCTTCCAATAGTCAAATTAACTTTCTTGCCAGCTTGCCAGAACTTATCAGAGCAAGACCAACAGCTTGCATTACAGTAGCAAAGCAGAGACATCAGCAGAGTTTGTAGAGAGACAGCAGGAGTGCCACCATCACATGTGTTCACATGACTAAAAAATTAAAGGGTATTTTTATTGAGGCTGCTGGTCTAAATCATATTATGCTAGCTTCGATCTCCAAAACAAAGAGTCACATGTAAAGTCTGGGGGAGATTTTGAGTTTCAAACAAACCAGTCTTTTCAGTCTTTCTGCGTAGCACAAAGTGTGCAACACATTCAACTTAAAAGACTGGTTAGATTAAAACTCAAAACCTACCTTTCTGCAACTGGCAAAATAAGTGCTACAATACCACCATCATCTGGTAAAAAATGTGGATGTCTCTTCTGACAAACATTCTGATCAGCATCAGCAGAGTGGAGCTCTGCTCTGTTGCTTCAGACTCAGTGATGTGCTGATTTTCTTCCCAATATGACTTTTTAGTGTGTGTTCATTTTCTGTGGTTCCTTACTTTGCGGGACTGTTTTCTTCATTTCTTCCCGTAGCACTTTGTCAATCCTGTTGGTTATCACCGAGCTGAGAGCATGGCTGAGCTGTTGGCTGAGTTGCTCCTGAAGCTGTTGCTGATGATTCTGACTTTCTGACAGAACTCGCTCTAGTCTGCGCTCTGAGGTGGTGACATGTCAAGGCTCACAAGAGATTCATCATCAAAGTCTGATATAGCAACCTTGTACGGGTTTGTCAGAAAAGATATGGGGTAGAATAAAAAAAAAAAAAATGCAGCTTCTGCCAGGGAGTATGGTGTGATTCCAAATATGGAGGTACCAAAAAAAAAAAAAAAAACCCCATATAACACAGGTGCTGGTAATGATGAAGCAACATTAGTTGGAGTAGATATTCAAAGTTATTGCTAGCACCCATTACATGCACATTACTGTGCAGTGCTACACTGAAAAGTGGATGTACCAGGTGGAGCTATAATATGAACAGTCTTGTTTTGTATCATTCAGTAGACGCAACTTTCTAAAGGGGCCTTAGGTGACTTTATGTACTCACTTGAAGCTGAAATAATGCAGGAATTTTACTACAGACCTCCTGTTGCATAACCAAAGAAAAATTTAGGTTGCTACTGCCTATGGCTTTTCTGAACTGTGTTTTGTATTTGAATAGTGACATTAGGGTGATCCTTTGGTATAGAGTGGGCTCAAGTTTTTTCACAGAGAGCTACCAGGAGAAGTTAAGTGAGTAAGAAAAGACTGAAGGATACGTTCTTGTTCCTGGTGGTTTGTCAGGACGTGCTCTACCTGAGCCATAATAGAGCTCTGCATGGCCTCAATCTGTCCACGCAGCTCAGTTAACTCCCTCTGCTGGTTACGTAGGAGCAGTAACAACTCGTCTTGTACTTCTGCATTTATCTATGGGGGGGATGGAAAGAAAAATTGAAAGGGCAGACAAAGTGAACCAAAAGAATAATGCTGCTGAAACAAATAAATAACATGTATCTGCAAGCTACTGAAAACCAAATAATGATAAAAGCTTAAAGCTAGGTAAAATGCATTTACAATTGATGGTAATTGATGAATACGAAAGAAGCTAAGTAATATGAAAAGATTGTTTTGCGATCACATTACCTGTCCAGAATCCATTTGCCTGGAATGAGACAATTCACTAAGGAGAAAGGAGAGAGAGAATGTGAAATGACCATTTACAATAATACTCAAACAAGTACACAGTAGAGTTGGGACGATTCAGTCCAATACCAGTATCAGGTGCAGATGTCAACACAACAATCTATATAATAATGGTGACACGGATACGAAAACCAATCAAAATTCCATACTCTACTTATTTTCCACCTATTTTTTAGATTTATGTAGTATAGATATTATTTCTTTTCTCAATTCGTTCAGTTTTATTTTTGAAAGAGTTTCTTTTGCAAAGCCTACTTTGATCTCAGATTCTTTCACTATCAAACATGAATCAAACATACCCGTCATCTTTCTTTGTCTTTCTCTTCAGTTTCGGTGAGCCTCGTGGTGAAGTCTTCCAGTCCTTAACAGGTATTCTGTGTGATGAACGAGTGCCGCAGTTCCCCGAGGAAGATGCCAGGCTGGCCACCTCATCATCAGGGTCACTGGGTCAAACACAGAAACATATACATACAGAGTTAGAAAGCTGCTGTAGTCTACGTAGCAGAGTGTGTGCCACATGCTCTGCTATTATCTTGGCAAAGGTCAATGAAATGTAAATTTTATCAGGTTGTGCCTGTTTTCTCATATCTTCAATCTAGAATGAGGCTGCACGTGTCATTGTTTATTCGTTTTAATAAGGAGATGGTGTCTGCATTTGTGTTACCTTTGCTCTGCCCCAGCATCCTGACTGTCATTCTGTGTGAGGTGATAGGAGCGACGATGGAATGGAGAACTCAAGTGTCTGTCCTTTGACTCCTCTCTTGAACTACAACACAGCAGACAAGTGACACATACCTCTTTTTGTGTGTTTCACATTGACTTTACAATTTCAATACAGATATGAAAGATAAACTGACCCAGTCACATTGGTAATTCAAGGTTATCTCTTTTTTTCATAAAACTGCTCATTTGTATTAATGTGTTTCTATGTCCATAAAGCCAACATTTTGTGTGTAAAAGTTCATGTAAACAGAGAGCATAGCTGGTTTACCAATAATCCTTTTTTATTATATCTAAAAACACAATCCTAAGAAAAATCATCAAATGCTTGAGAAACCAATTCAAGCCATATTTTCTATCAAGTAAGGTGAGATTTGAAAACTTAAAATCGTTCATATACATGTGAATGTTTAGAAAAGCATCTGTATGTAGGGAACTTACCAGTCTCCAAGACCATTGTCCCTGAGACTGTTCCTGGTTTCTCTTGTGATGTCAGGTGCAGCTGGCCATGATGTGTGGCTAACGCTACCATCTGAAGACCCTCCTGAAACCCCAGGGTTCTCCTGTGATAAAGCATTCTCAAGAAGAGATGGAGTGTGGCTGAGTCTGGGCTCCGACTCTACTGCCCCGCCCACTGGCCCATCTGCACCTCCAAGTTCGAGGGGCAACAGGCTGAGGCAGAAAAAAAGAGGTTCCGTTAAAGGCCCAGGCCGCTGTTTGTGCTACTTTACAGAAATTTGCATGTAATTTAACTATTAAACATTTTTTAATGCATGCTAATTTAAAAATAGATTTTTTTTTTTTTTTTTACAAAGTAATATATTCCCCATGAAGACCAAGAGAACATTAACTTTTGTTTAAGTTTAATTATCATTGCTTGTAATCAACATGCCTGTTGCTGTTGGCTGTACGTGGTGAGGTGAGTAGGTGCAGGGCAGATGCAGCAGAGGCCATACTGTCTGTCTGGAGAGATGAAAGAGATAAGGGCTCCAGGCTGGATACTAGTCCTCGCTGTAGTTGCAGAGTCTGGGAAGCAATTTCTGGCATGTCTTGGGACATAGCTGTGGAGGCTGAGGAGATGACGTCAGGGGAGCGGGCCCTTGTTGGAGAGGCCAGAGGCGGCAGGAGGGGAGAGTCCAGAACCTGAGGGGTGTCCATTGCAAGAGAACCACTTGGGGATGCTAAAGCCTGGAGGTGGAGGTGAGGATTATAATGAAAAAAGGTTGTGCCATTCAGAATACTAAGATTTAGGAGAAGGTTTCAGGTCCTACCTGTAGGTTCTCTAGTCCGGGTAGCAGCACAGCAGAGGCAGCTCTTGGGCTGCTGGTGGAGGTGGAGAGTGCCAGACCGCTGCTGCTGCTGTTATTCTCTACCCTGTTGGGACTCTGAGTAACATCATCTAAAGCTCTGTAAAAATGGAGACAGACACATCATTCTCAGTAGGATGACCGGAAGATCTGTGGCAGTTTGTCTGAAAGTAAATTTAACTTGAAAAGACAAAAGTTGATAAGTAACACTAGTCAATGATCAAACCAAACATTACATTACATACCACTTATGCAACTTAATTTTCCCACTCCAACAGGTATATTTGGAAAAGCCAGTGGACTAGTCCTAAAATATCAGTTTGAGAATCTACTGCAGTGTAGACGCTGGTCACTTCTAAGCACTTTATTACAACTGTATCTCTACTTTACTCCATAGAAAAAGCTCACCTGTTAGTTGAGTCAGAGTTGCTGCTTATGGCTGTTACAATGGTCAGACTGCTGGCACTGCTACCAGGAGATGCAGGTACCTGGAGAGTTACCAAAAAAGTGATAACTGGCATAAAATGTAATGGATTTGGAAAATGCTAGATATTATAACACAGTTTCTACATTTATATCCTGTATTTCTTTCCTTACTATACTGGGTTACTTCCATGAATTTCTGGTGGGGGAAATAACTGATTCTTAGATGCATCGTGATGCTAACATATAAGATTCTTCATAGATTTACAAATGTCAAAAATCCACTTTCTAAATGTAAGTTAATAAAGTCGTGCTGATGAGCCAAAAAAGGCAGAACTCAACTGAGAAGGAGGTACAGTACCTGGACAGTCTACAGCATACGCATGCCAGAGTTATCTTGTAACTTTCATTGTTTTCATCCTCAGAAAATAAATTATTGAGAGGGTTTTTTTGTAATATCTACAAAAAATAACAGCATTTGTGGGACAGATGTCAGGTAAAGTATATATGGGAATAATTTTTTTTTATCACTGTAAAACTTCCCTCAACTTTGGTTCTTTACCTTCATCTAAACTCAAACGGTTAAAGAAAAAGCAAGTTTTCAGTTCGTATAGACTCTTAACAGGGTTGTGAACTTGTATCTGTTAAGTTCCAATTTGTGGGAGAAGATACATACATGTGGCGTGATGTTGCTAGGTGACAAATAAAGTTTAGCAGTTTATAAGGCTTTGAGGGTTCTTACTGAAGTGCTTGGTGTCATGAAGGCATCAGGAGTCATTAGCTTGGGCATTGTCCCGCTGCTGGCTCCTGAATTTGACAGGAAGTCAGTAGGAGCAGGAAGCGAGGGGATTTTCCTTAGGTCAGTTTGGGAACCACTTCCTGATTCCTTGTCAGAGCTTTGGTCTGTTAGGTGGTCTGAAAACCCTGCTTGATACACAAAATGTAAGAGTGCTTTACTTGCCTTGCAACATTTTACATGAAAGAAAAACACAAAACAATCTGAGCCTCTTCAGTATTTCTTGAAATTCTTGGCTGAAAAGTTTTGTAATATCAGAGGTACTAAAAACAAAGCAAAGGATGAAGATACAGAGACAGTGAAATGAGAGAGAACAATCGCAGACCCAGCAGAGGGGGACCTCGTTTCAAAGAAAAGCCTCATCAGAGAAGGTAATTAGTGCTAGTATAGTTAAGGTAATAGTTCTAGTAGAAAAACATATTCCTTAAATAACAAGGAATTTTCTTAAAAACTTGAGTTACACTTGTAAGGTGCTAAGTCAGTAATTAACTATATTAAGTTAGATAGTTAACCCTAAATCAACATTTTGATACTACAAATGACATATTGAGCATATTTAGAATTTAACTTAACTTTAACAAAGCTCTAATACCATTTCTCTTCACAATCCACAGATGTTTACAAATGTACACAAAAATGCATGTAAACATAAAAGTGCATCATCTTAATGGGGTGGTATTTGTAATTTTTGTCTGTTTTACTCTGAGATCTTGGGACTGTGACTTACCAAAGCCATCCTGTGAATCAGAGTGGGGCAGGAAGACTGCAGGGCTGGAGCCCAAGTTGGGCTGAAACCAGATCTGAACATCCTGCAGACTCCTGAAAACACACAGACACACAAACACATATTACCCTGGCAATTATGAAGACTTGTGCCTGTTGCACAATTATCATGCCACGCAGCCATCCCATTACAACCTCAATTACATAATTCTAGGACCAAATGGCTTTTATGATGCAGGAAACACAGACTTAATTGCAGAATTTATATTAAAAAAATAATTAGAATCAACAATAAAATACTGAATGTTTTCACATTACACTGTTATGCTGATTGATACAGTTAAGTTAATCCACTTAATATTATAGTTACAAAGTTTATTTGCCGTAACAGGGATGACTGATAACAAAAGCAACTCATTAGAACTCAGCTTACTGATGTGGGGGTTTTTTATCTCATTTCCTGTCCGCACTTTCTCTTATTAATGTTACACAAGTATAAGTCAAAACATACATGTCACACTATAACATTTAACACTTATAACACTTTAGGTCACAACAAATGAACAGTATGGCATTATGGTGACTACCATCTTGGTTATTTGGGGCCAGAAGTGATCAGAATTAGATGAGAATATGGAGCTTGGGAGGATACAAATTGCTATCAATAACTGTGTGGCACCTAACAGACAGCTGCTCACTTATGGCAACAATGCTCTTAGTTATGCATAAATTTAAAATTTAAAATAATTTGATCAAGTGAGCTATTAAAAAGTTCATGCCCCCATATAGTTGTCATGAATAGGGACATAAACTATAAAGACAGAAAAATGGTTTTCAGCAAGGCTGTAAAAATGTTTATTTGTACTGTAAGTTGGGCATTTTAATATGGAGGTCTGTTGTAACTGACTTGTTTTTGGAGCCAGCCAAGTGGCTATTAGAAGAACTGCAGTTTTGGGTACTTCATGCTGCCTGGTCTGTGAGCCAAATCGTCCCTTGGGGATATTTAAGCTCACTCTTTTTCGCTCAGGCCGACATGATCATAAAAATGATATTAAGCAGCGTGGGGAAACTTACTTGGTGTGAACACAGTAGAGTTTGATTTGGATCCCAGACTTGGACTCAGTGGGTCCTTGAATGCCCTCTGAAAGAAAACACAAACAGAATGGTAAAAATGTGTTGCAGGATCAATGCTACTACATATTAAAGCACAACTTAATGTAGCAGTTTCCCCAAAAAGTCCAACATGAAGAAGAAGAAAGAAAATAAATAGCTTTGTTGTAAAGATAAATGTGTGTTGGCCATTGGAATATCTTAATAACTAAATAAACACGGAGTATATCGACTAAAATTAAATTTAGCATAACAGCAATGATCAAAGGACAAAAAAACTGAAAAGATATTTCCTCTGTGTGCGTGTGTGTGTGATTATGCACCTGATGTCAGACTCTCACTCTCCTCCTCTGCAGGAAGGACCTCAGTGTGACGCAGTCTGCTGTGGGCAACATCCCGGACCCCAAAGCTGAGCACAGGGTGGGTCAGCAAAAACTCTGATACCGCTGTGAAAGTGGCCTTGCCTTTCTCCAGGTCCTGCCGCAGCTCCATTACATACAGAACCTGGCAATAGTGAAATCAGCAACTTTGAAACTAGAGCCAGGTTGAAGTGGTAATGTTGATAGAGAGGAAAATTTTTTGGTCCAGGTAATAAGTCTAAGGCCCTATGATTTTGTGATGCAGAAAACTTAAACTTGCTCTTTTAGAGGTGGTATAAAAAAACAAGAGAAAAAGTCTTAAATCTCTTTCAAGGAATAAAACATGCAGTTGATCAGTATTATTTATGAAAAAAAAAAAATCCGATTACTGTATGAACCACACAAATGACAACATGTCGCTAACCTTCCTCTGAACGTCTGTAAGGATGAGATACTCAGCAGAGAGGTCCAGACTGGCCTTCAGACTTGGCTGCACTGAAGAGTTGAACAGATCTGGGGAAAACCTACAAAAATAAAAAAAAAAACATACTCCCATCAGGATCTTTTTATCTGATGGTGTTAGGCAGCAGTGAAATTTAATTAAATGAGCTTTGTATAGCAACACTAATCGTCCACAAATCACCGACTAAAGCTAAATCCTAACAACTCTGAAGCATGATTTGATCGTAGTAAAGTTAGGCTTTGCTACACAGAACAAATACTGCATATACAGGATCTAAACTCAAAGTTAAGCAATAACCTGATGGTCTGTAAACAGGTCCAGGAAACAGTGCACCACATTTTCAACTCCTGATTCTGATCCGCTCCGGTTATCAGGAACCGCCAGAAAGGAACCCTGCAAAACAGAGGGGACCAGAGGTGACAAGGTGATGAAGAGAGAAGATAGATAAGAATAACAATTCCGATGCAAACAGTTTTAGATGAATTTTTGCATGCAACAATTTGCACCGAGAGCTGTGTGTCACCACTGTGTACTTACTCTGGGTCCTGTCTCTTGTGGTTGTCACAGAAAAGAAGACAGGAGAGAGGACGTCCTCCATGAGGCCGCAATTCATGAAGACATCTGGACAACAGAGTGTAAAATGAAAAAGACAGGAACAAAACCTCAAAGACCAAAGATCAAGATGTGACGGACTACAACATGGATTCTATGTTTATGTCATTCAGAAATTTCAGCTATTTGTGTGTGAAAAGAATTTATATTTAAATTACACGGTACATGTAAAAGTAAATGAATGAGACATCAATGTTCAATTTAAAAATACTATACTGACCTTGGTTTGTCATGTCCCCCTTCTATGTATATCTGCCAAAACTTGATATATCCATCATGACTGGCTGTGGCTAGCACAGTTCCATCTGGAGACAGAGCCCCTTCACTGACTTGCTGAGGGGCGGACATAAAAACAAAAACACAAGCAGGACTGTGAGGAATTTGTGCTACAACTATATAGCAAAACACTTTTTACTTCATGTACTGCTGTTTTACTGTCTCTAATATCCGGCATATTTAGAAATGAGCATGGCTCATGTTAATGGCACATGTTTCGATAGCAGAAAATCATTATTTGAGTGTACTGCGTTGTAGACCTAAATGGTTCTGCTCAATTACATTCCTTTTTTATCCTGACCCTACCTGGGTATGTCCCTTGACTGTGATGAGGCCTTCTTTTAGATCTGTGGCATCCACAGGCCAGCTGCTGTTGTTGGCTCTCAGGACTTCCAGGTCCCACACCTCAGCCTAAATGGAGAGACGTACAAGATTAAGGACATAAAGTTCCCAATGTTCTCACTCTTGATACAAATCTGATACCCAAGCAGAGGGAGAACTGATCTGATAGCAGGGTTCATTCTTCTTTCTAATAATAAAGCCATTGAATTTGTGTATGATCATTTCATTTGTATTCTACTTTTTCTGCCTTATACACATTCCTCTTTGTTTAACCCCCTGTGTTTAACTTGACATGAGGCATTGGTACCCTGTCTTCATGTAGAAGGGCTAAGGTCTGGCTGGTGTCATCTTGATTGTCCTCATTGTCATCCTGGATGAATGGGCACCAGATGAGGCGACGGTGGGAGTTCAGCGGGGTGTCCTCTGGCCGTCGGATATGAACCACCACCTGATCACTTTAGTTGGAATGGCTTAAGGAAGATGTGAGAAAAGACCTTTTCTTGACTGATTCGTTTCTGTGATTGTCATTCAAAAATGGCCACGATATCACCAGGATTTGTGTTAAATCATGGAGATTTTTGGGCTGCAGTGAGTCATTACTTGCGCTATATAAGACACAGAAACAAGATGATATCATAAATTCACTGACAAGTTGTAATGCTCTGCAGACACACTAAAAGACATGCATGTTCTCTGACACACTCCATATTGGTTTCATATGTCAGGATACAGTATCTTGCTTCCGGTGCAGGTGAGCTGCCAGACCATCAGATTGCCTGCTTCATCTACACAACCCAGCAGGGAGGAGTCCAGGTGGGCAAAGGCAAGATCTGTGACAGCTCCAGTGAAGCCTTTAAGTAAGGAGCGCTCAGCAGAACCCACACTCAGAACACGAATCATTGCGTGATTGTTGGCTCCTGAGGGAAAAAATTTTATTTCAAAGAAAAAGATAAACGAACAGCACCAAATAGATCTGAGCAACTACAAGGTGATAATACTTTTGTGGACAGCGGGTTGGGTATTATCTAGGAACACTAGAAACATGTTTCTCTTATGTTTGCATTAGTACAGAATACAGTACTGTAACAGTGCTTATACTGTATTCAACTTAATATAGGTGGACAAGGATTTGCAAATCATTGCATTCTGTCCTTATTCCATTTTACACAATACATTGGGTGTGCAACATAGGTTTCAGTGTGTCAGTTAAAATAGCTTCAGATTTTCATGAGCAAGGAAAGAAAGTCTTTTCTGTTGTTTCCCAACTGCTGGAAAGGTAAGGGGTTTGCCTGCCTTCACTTAAGAGTCCTGTCAAAGTTTGAGGCACACACAGATTAAGTACTTACTTACACATGCATGTTTAAGAATGGGTTTCAAAGGTACTATACGAAAAGTGTTCAGAGGAGACTGGAAAAATAGCTTTTGATGTTTATGTCATTTTATTGTAAAAATAAAAGAGCTGGACTCTCACCTCTGATGGCGTAGGCCAGGAAGGAGTTGGACACAGCTATCAACCTGCCATAGTAGTACTTGTGTTCCCAGTCGTACTTGGCGACAGGTTGAATTTTCACCTGAATGAAAGCAATATTCACTGTTCAGCATAATTACCTTTTTTTAAAACCATAAGGCTACAGTCAAAGCCAACACATTTGCTTCTGTGATCATTTATATTCAAGTTTTTAAGGATTGAAACTAAAAAAAACAAAAACGAAATAAACAAGTTTAAAAAGCACAGTAGCTTTTTGCAATTTCTTAACTCTGAAAAGTCATCACAACCAACCTGACTTCTTACAGCTTAAATACATGGGACACAGAGGTGATGCCTCACATCTTCTGGATAGAGCAGCTTTTATCACTGGTTACACAAATATTATTTTTTAAGTGAGTGGTTGACTGTGAGCATGTTAAGTTTTGCTAATTGACGATTGATGATTTGTTGTTTAGATTTTAGAAGCATTGACTTTTAAACAGGTAAAAGTCACAGATTTTTGGTAATGTGGTGCTTATACAGATATTAATTATTGTTCAGCATCATTTTAATGTAAACAAATAGCACATATTTTAATTTGCATGTTAAAAACCACCACAAAGATGCTCTGCTGCATTGCACTGTCTCCCTTCAACAAGGTATTTATTTTAATTATTTTGAAACAAATTGCACTTTTTCTTTTTACATAGTTGTATGTAGGTCTGCACTGAATCTCATTTTTACAATTCTTATTAAGGTTTACAAGAAAGCTTAAAATGTCTGTTGCCATATTTCATGACAAAGGTTGATAGAAGAATAGAGGCTCTCTTAAGATCCTTCCAGCAAACTCCAGCTCCAGATCAGGGGAGAGCTGTGAGACTCCAGGTATATTTTCTCTTCAGAACTTCAGTATTTCAGGACTACCCGACTCTCTTGTAAGTGCAATCATCATCAGCAGCTGTATGCTGGCCTCTGCTTCTCACTCCATCAACCATACCCACACAAATCTAAAGCACCCACTTCTATGTTGCTGACTTGGGTTTGTGATACTCCTAATTCTAAGGCTAGCATGGCTGTAACTTAATGCCTCTACCTATCACGTCCCATCAGACATAGATGCGTGTTCTATTCGTCTCTGTACGTGCAAAATATTTCCTTTCTGGAGGTGTGTGTGCATTTCAGAAAATTCACCCTCAGCCAGGTTATGAGCAGCTGTCTCTACAGGCAATCCTGCAGCTTCCCTTGGGAGCCACGTGTGTCTGTTCTGTGGTTCAGCCCAAACTTTTATGATGTCCTTTTTTAAATGATAATTATTTACAGTTCACAGCTGTAGGTGATATAAAACTCTGTTCATTAGTCTTTTTTGACTCCAACAGTGTCTTGCGGTTTTAATGGTCTGTGGAGCTACTTCAGTTCATTAGAGTAGATGGACTCTGCTGTGGGCACACTATATCTATCACAACCCTGTCTTCGTCCCAAGTATCTAAGAAATTATGTTGCCAGTGTTGTTGGTTTCCACATTTGTCTTTCTGATTTAAATGCTTAATGGACAGTGCTATTTCATTGCTAAATGGTCTGGCTTCTTACCTTGTTGCTGCCACGAGCCTTGCTGTTGATGCTAGAATCCTGACTCGCCACAATCTCAACATTGTTGGAGGTAATTGGGATACAGGTGGAGCCATCATCACCAGAAAGGCAGCTGAAATTGCAACACTATTAAGTAAGATTTTTTGTGGTGCTTATACAAATACTTGTGTTTATCTATAGAGTCAATGGGTAGGGGTTAGGGTTACTTCACAACAAGTGCTCGTCACATGGGTCTTTATTAAATCAGTCTTATAGAAATTATTCAAAAATAAATTACATCAATTCTAAAGCTTTCTTTACAACAAGAAGAGCACCAGAATCAAATGTTTGGAGTTGAGTTTAATACAAGATGACTGATGTGTTCACTGCATGTAAAATAAATCCTTACATATAAATTATTATCAAATTATTAAAGCACAGACAGCTTAATTGCCTTAAATTACTAAGCTTTTTCTTTTTTTCTTTTAGAGACCCCAGCAGGGCGCACCTCACATAAAATGCACCAGGGCTTCATTTCTACAACACATTTCACAGGGCACAATGAAGGCAAAACAGCATCACCCATTTGTTTTAACTTAATATTCTCTGGTCTAGCCACGCAAAAAACACCAAATCAGTAAGCATGTTGATCTGAAGTGCAGACTCTTTGTAACCTGTTTTGTAACCTGTCTTATAAACACCAAAACACAGTCCATGAAACATAATCAGTCAAACTGCAAAGTTGTTCAGTGACTGTTTCTAACAGGTCACTTACATTATCTGAGTCTCCTGTGCGCTGCTGATGTCTGTAGAGATAGGTCGGGAAGATTCTGACATTGCTGACCGATCAGTGTTTCCTAGAAGGCCTGCTGCTCCCAATAACCCGTTCAGTTCTCCATTAAATGATGGCATTCTCTGACCATCACTTGATTGTGCATCTGAGGAAAGATATTAAATGCAGAAGTTATATGTTAAGATGTACTGTGAAAAGATGAAATTCAGAGACTGCAGGGAGGCAAAGTTTTTTCTTCAGGTTTCTTAATGTTTTCTTTTGACAAGTCACACAGCCCACTACACAACCATGCAGCGGTATGTGTGTGTGTATGAAGGGCTAGGCAGTCAAATTAACTTGACAGAGCACTGCAATAAAAATTTAACAGTGTTTTCACTCTATATGTTTTGTAAAAATCTTTTGAAATCAAGTCATGATGTTTGGTGAAAATTAATTCTCTCTCGGCACTATAAAGATCATTTTAAATACATCAGGGTAAAATTGAACTCCCACATATTCTTCAGGGTTGGCTGAGTCCATCGACGATTTGCTTTTTGGGTGATTTTGTCATTTTATTTGGTATTTGAATGGTTTGCCTCAAAAGCACACGTGACAGTAACTGTGCATCAAACAAAGACACCTGTTGATCAAGTTATTGCTGGAACAGACCAAGACTAACTTTCAAAGACGGCTTAGATGAGTTCTTGCTGTTTCTGTGAACCAACAAAGCCATTGAATTTGTCTTTGGTGAAAGAGAGAAAATTAAATTGAGAAAGTGTAGAGGGCAATGGCTAGTTTCTTGAGATTTTAGTGAATTAATTTTGTTTTTATGTTAATTAAAAAGTAGTGTACTCATTGCTTGCATGAGGGTCTGGGTTTTATATTAAGGATGGCTGATGTGAGTGACAAAAGTGACTTTTGCCCCTCAACCTCAGCTCTTAATTGCCCTGTACACAGTCTGTTTGCAGTGGGAATATTTCACAATTATTGTGCTATTCTGTATAAGTGTTCAGAAGTTGTGTAAAAAAGACGTGTTATAACACTGCATTATATATAACTTGCAAAACTGTAATAAGTTTTCATTTCCTTATGTAAAAACACTCACATTTTGTAAAAATCCACTTCATCTTGTATTAAACAGCCTGAACATGACATGACATTTTTTAATAAATTCTTAAATATTGTCCAAATTGCAGGTGTTAAACTTCCTCTATGAGTAAACTGTAATTAATATGGGGTGTTTTATAATTACCAACCAAAATGAATGTCCTAACTCATAGAAAGTGATTTAACAGTTTAATTAAAGCATATATCATTGTATTTCATGATGAATCAAATTGGATCAAAATTTATTTTCCATAAATGCTGTTTCTTTAGTAGATTATTAGCATCTTCATTGGTCAAAGTGTCACTGTATTCCTTGGCTAAATAAAAACTGTACTTGAAGGTTTATAATATTGTTAATAAAGCAAAATACCTAGAGTTATACTTACATAAACATTTAAGTGCTGGTACACACAAATGTGAAGAGATAGATACACGGTAATACATGTGTGGGTGGACTAATATAAACAGACACACACTCACACACCCAGTCATGTTGAGAAGGTCCCTCAAGATAGCTAAGTCATGCAAAATACTCAGGTATTCAACATTAAAAGCTAAATAAAGACCAGAGCAACATTCAAAGACTAAAAAAGACAAAGGTCTGCTTGCATTACTTGATGTGTTTGAAAAAAGAATTAAAAAAAACTACCTGTCACATGTTCATAGCTTTAATCACTGTGATGTGCTACTTTCACAGAACAAGACTAATCCTCACTGCAGAGATTATGTTTCCACAACTAGAGCTACAAATTTGGTAATGGTAAACAAATTTACATGACTGCTGTCAGAAACTCTGATCAATGTTGTAATCACTCATGTCAATAATGACCCATGAAGCTTTACATCCAGGATATGTGTCTGTTGAAACCAAATAAATATGCCACTTCTCTGTTTATTTAAATTTTGCAGATAACTATTACTTTAAGGCTGTACCACTCTGAGAATTTTGACTACAAAGATTTTTTTTTTATGGCACTGCATATATCACTAGTTTCCTACTGATCATCATGGATACTACAAACTTCTGCAGCAGCATTTCATCTTTCTATTTGGTTTGTGCTTTGTGGGACAACCATTTGTTTTTCAACAGGACAATGACCCAAAACATATCTCCAGGCTATGTAAGGGCTACTTGACAAAAACGGAGAGTGATTGAGTGCTGCATTAGACAGCCCCATCTCAAGACTGATATAAACATTCCAGTGACTATTTGATGAATAAGATTTTGTTTAAATTTTTATGTAATTGAGTTATCAATTATCAATTGAATTGTAAAAAGTCAGAATCTCCCTATTTTATTTCAGTAAGAACCCTTCTGTGAAAGGGCACGGTAATAAAATATTTGTCCCACTTCTTTATAACTAGACTCAAATAACAGGTGGTGGGTTCTTTATACAATGGGATTTGCATTAAGAAAAACTACATCATAATGATTTTATCCAGTTTTTCATTAAAAAAAAACAGTTGCTGTAACTAAATTACAAAGCTATATTTCATTTGATATCAAATATTTTGACAGTAATTAATGACAAGTGAAAATGCTCTCAACATATATGAAATACATGACACACATTTGAACTACCAAACTGTGTCATTATTTATGTTTTTTTACCTGTGTTCTACCACATAAAAAGGCATTGGAGTAGTGTGCAAATGTCTATTCAAATAATATGATACAGATAATATAACACACGTGTTTAAGGTTACTAATATTGTCGTGAGTAATGAAAATTATAATAATTTAAAAAGCCTATATTTTGATGTGGATTCTGTAGAAGTTTATGTGATTTCCCTGCAGAAAATCCTCATCTAAGATAATTATCCTTTGTAATATTGAGAAAAAAATCATTTTACCCCTTGAATATCTATCCTGTCCAAAGGGGCTCAATTTGGTACAGTACAGCTATAATCTTAAATCAAATCGTCCATGTAGATCAAAATAATGGGACATTTTAACAATTTAAGCGAATTCTGAGCAAATTTTCGGACTGTAACCAGCATCAAATCTACATAAACTTACCAAAATACCGCAACGAAATTTAAAAAACATAAGTCTTAAAGCAAGATACACCACAGCCGAATGGGTCCAACACCTCAGGATACCTACGTTTTCTTTTCTACAACTTCCTCAAAGCTTCCAAAGTCTTCGTTTAAATCCTCTTTCATCTTAAAAAGTGGAGTTTCTGAATGACCAGGTATTATTTAGCTCAAGGTAACACATTCAATCCTGGAAAAAGTATCAAAACGAACCAACAACAGCGACCTTCTACGCAGATAGGGAGACTCAAGCTAATGACCGATAGCATAAAACATTTGTGGCTAAACGATACTGTGTAAGAGGATGATAACACATAACGTTATATTTTTTGCTTTGAAGCCTCGAAATGAGCTTGTGTTTCTGATAAAATTTCGAATGAAAACTTAATACCACTTAAACCCCACTTACCAGCAAGATACCCTGCTTTCATACACCAGAAAATAGACTGAGACACAGGCTAACTATAGCTTTTATCTACAGACCTTTCCGACGTAGTTAGCAATCAACATTAAGGTTACGATGCACCTGAATACAGTCGTTGCTTAACCGAAAAGAAAAAAAAAATAGTGGCTAACCTCTACATCTATTGACATAAAACACGGGGACTTTAGTTTACAGGCAAGTTAACAAAACTGCTATTGAGCCAACTTCAACGTTACTCCAACACAGCGGCGCGCTAAAACAAATCACGTTAGCTAGGTACCAATTTAGCTAGCTAGCTAGCACTTCAGTGGCTTCTGCGGCCTAAACTACCGCAGCCGCTTTACATTTCCCGGTCCAACTTACCGGTGCCGTTCCCCGGACGGTCGAGCTTAAGGATATCCCGGAGATGCTGGGTCGCACCCTCAATATCTATGTTGGAATTGGACGCCATGTGTGAGGGAAAGGGAAGACTGGGTTAATTTAAGGGGAGAAAATGATGTCTTGTTTAGTGCGATGCTGTCAATGTTCCCTTCGTTCACAATTCACCCAGAGCAACCGTCTAAACTTCCGTGATGTCCGCGGATTAAACTCCGACTTGTGTGTCAGATCATTGGTTCCTACCTCACCTTGCATTTAAATTCAAACATAGTATACACTACAAAGCTTATTGTCGACTCCTCAGTAAGAAACATTGATATTCTCTTTTTACATTTGAACATATATGTCAGCCGGTTTAAGTTGTCACTCTCTAATAATGAAAAATCTTGGCTGCAAGATTAAAAGTGCATCAATCTCATAAAAAGTTCACACCCAATATGATCTCAAAATATGAGAACAAATGCAGACCAAAAAAAAGTTACTTCCTATATATTTTACATATTTCTGATTTTACTAGAGGGCTTCATGACCTGCAAACCTTGGGTCCTTGTTCACTCAACCAAATACCACCATAAAATTTTAGTCAATCATTCATGTTCTTATACTGATGTTCAAGTAGAAGCAAAATGTTTCACAATCAACATTTAGTTCAGTTCCTCTTTGCCATATTCCTTTTGAATACAGAGAGGCTTTTAATGCACTGCTCCTGGTGACTCTATTGTGCTATCATATTCTTTGAAGAAATACACCACCTCTGCAGACTGCTATTACTTTATTCCAAATGCAGTGATGATTCTGGATAGAATTTATTAAATAAAATTTTTCAGATGGATTAAGCAATTTAAGTTCCCTTACGCTCTTCTTTATTTTGCTTTTTAATGTTAGTCCCACCTACATAAACTTGTGTAGAGCTGCTTCTGAAGATATAAATTATACCTTTAAGTTTAAGCTATTCTTATTTGCAAACAGTAATTCAACAAGGTGGCAAAAACAGTTGGCAAGTATAACAAGTCATAATCTTAGGACATTGAAGATCACCAGCAAATTAATTTTCAATCAGCACCTTTTTGGGGGGCCAATGCTAGTAACAGTTAATTTTAGAATTAAATATTCAAAATCTCTTTTTACAAAGGGCACACTTCACACTCTGTATAGGTTCTTAACCATGAGTAAGCCATCAGACTGGCTTCTACTTTCAGATTTCACCAGTCTGGTGTCCTCTGCTCAATAACTGATGCGATCATAGAGATAACCACAACAGCACATTCCTGCCAGTGAGTGATTGATCATTTTGATTATTACAAACATTAATGCCTCATACAGTTATGTTTTTGGCTTGGATAATGCTGCCTTAAGTAGTTTCCTTGAGGTAAAATTGGCACATTAGTACCACTTTTATAGAGGAAAACCTATGTAAAGTAAATACTGTATGGTGTCAACAGCCATACAGAAACAACAAATGGTAATCTTTAAAAATGTTTGCTTGCAGCGTTAAAGACCCCTAATTCACTGGTACAACATTCTCCTCTCCTGTTACCTTAACTAACAGTATCCCCCTATGCTGAGCACAGACATGACACCAGCGCTCACTTTTTTCCCAAAATTTAAAATCTGTTTGCCGAACTGCATGGAACTCATTCGCCTCACTTTTATTGAAGGTCACATAAGGCCAGGAATTGCTGTTTCACTAAAAACTGAGACTCCAGCCCATACGGCTTAATGACTGCAACTCATATAATGGAAAGATAGAACATTGACAAAATGTCAAAAAACAGCCATATTACAATTCTGTGGACCGATGTCACACATGCACTTATTTTACAAGTTTCTATCCTGCATACACACTTGAGAGAAGACAAAACCTGTTCAAAGACTTTGAGTGGAGATAAATGGAAGATGGGTACACAATTAGCCAAAGAAAATAATATGGAAAGACAAGGCCACACCATTAAGAAAAAAATCCAGGTTTTATTATCTAATTGTGGCTGTAGTCCATGAGGTGTGTGTAAGACAGAAAGAGAGAGATAGAGATTGAGAAAAGCAGAAAGAGCAAGAGAGAGAGAGAGAGAAAATATGTAGGATCAGCGCCAATCACACAGCAGGGTCAAACTTATGTCCTCCATGACTCTTTGGTTTGCAAGAGCAAAACCTGGCATGAGGGAGTGAATCATGGCAAAGTAAACAATTATGTAAAGAAAGATACAACCCAGTTTAAACACACTAAGGCAACAAACAAGTGGCATCTAAAAACAACTTAGAACACAAGTCAGAGTTGAAGAAGCCGACTCTCAACCTGAAAATGGATCTACAAACCAGTCAACAGCAGTGCTAACAGAGTCGATAGCAGTGTAATCAGTTGAATCAACAGTAGAGTAGAATGAGTTAGAAATAAGTAAAGAAGGGTGGAGAGCGGAGCAGACTATGAATTAATGGCGTTGGTCAGCTGTTTGTCTTGAGTGTAGATATTGAATGGGGGCTCCCAGCGTCATGCAGATCAGCGAGTGGCAGACAGGGGCGTCTAATTGGTCGGCCGGCTCGCAGCAAAGAAACATGTTGCAGTTCTACTGGCTGGGGTGGTCTGAAAACCCACCTGGATGAGGTTCAGTGATTGACATCTACAGTCCGGTGTTTGCTTGTTTGTCAAACAGGCATAAATGAGACAGCTGGAGGGAGGGATGACTGTTCTCTCCATCCTCAACTCCTCCCTGCCCTCCCTCCATACTTCATCATACAGTGCCCTTCACTATGGCCGCCCCTGCCCACCAAAGTGGGGACGAGGTTTAGCCAAAGTTGTGAATGGCCAGCCTGAACATGTCATTGGTGCACACCCATGAATCATTAATGTTCTTCAGGAGGAAACTCTGATGGAAACCAATGATGGGGTCATCATCTGCCTGCCAACACACACAAAAAGACATAGCAGGGGTTCAGGACAGAGTAAGCAGTAGAGTGATTTCATTTGTCAGTTGTAGATGTTATAGCCAGTATACTAGTTGTAAAAGAATTGCCTCCATGCCAAGTCAAAGAAAATAATGCTGATACTGTCACCGAGAGTTGGAGGCTAAAGACTTGAAACTGAACCAGCAAGCTGGCTGCTCGAATCAAAGTGACCAATAGTTGGTTTAATTAAAGATTCTTGTAAAACGAAGCATACAAGAAATCTTGAGTGTATTCTTGAGGTCTAACAAATGCGTTAAACACATTTCACTCCTGGAAAAACAATAGCAGGGATTTTTAGGAGGAAATTTGGAATTTAACGAAGGAGAACAAAAAAATCTACTTCAAGGTTTTCCTGAAAAGGGTGTGTAAGAAAAGAGACTTAAGTGTGGAAAAGCACTGATTCTTTTATGGACAGTCAAAGAAGAACTTTATCAATTGTACACATCAAAGATTGTTTATAGATGTTGGGGAGTATGACTGCATATGGTAAAAAAAAAAAAAAAAAAGCCTTTTCTTGCACTTGAGGAAGCTGCCAAAATATGATTAGCTGCATGAAGCCTCACATTTGTCAGCTGTGGTCCTGGCTGAAACTCCAAGTTTGATGATGAAAAATATCTAGGAGTGTAGAGTTCAAAAGAAGTGATCTCTGTGTGAGGCTACATTGAACAGGTCTCAGCCAAAAGAGAACTTTTGGCCGTTTATCCCAATTTGTCCTTCCCAACAATTAGCAGAGAGTCTAGGACCTTGGTTAAATGGTCATACTTGGCCCAGACTATCTAGTTAGTGAGGGGTTAACAGTCTCCCATTTGTTATTTACCTATATCAGTAAAAATTTGCTTTTATATGCTGTTAATGGCTGTTGTTTTTCAATATGCTTGTGAATGAAATGACTTGAATTTAATGCCCTCTAGCAGCCAATTACATCATATAATAGTTAAATAAATAATTTCACACAAGAAATGGCCCTAGATAGCTTCAAATGGACTTGTGACAATGGCCAATATGGCTTCTAGTAATTGATGATGGGCCTCAAAAAATGATTATCTCCTTAATGGTATGAAATATTATTTAAAACACTGGCACAAACATAAAAACTCTTATTTACTTCTGAATTCAGTATCTGCCCTTCAATATGTTTAATGCTACTTACCTTTAGTTGTCCTACAACCATACTCAAGATGCAGCTGTCTGGAGTTGGTTGATGGTCCTGCGCTGTTATACTATGCGCTATTTTTGAGAATGGTAGACTCTGACACACACATACACAAAAATGGAAAAATACACAACAGGAAGATATATTAGATATGGAAAGAAAATACAAAATTTATACAGTTACCTACAGTCCCTCTGGCTTATCCTGAGCTATTTTAATGAAAAATTACTACATGGTATGCAAATGATCTCTTTGGACATTGTAATAAGTTACCAAACAAACTCACAGCGAGTTTCTCAACAATTGCTCTTTTTCCCTGGAACTGTTGTCCTTCCCACGTAAGGCATGATGAATCAATCTGTATAAAGCAAAACACACAGATATTTGAGGAAAACAATGACTGGCAGAGGACACCATTTACAGAAAGGTACATGAAAAAAATGCACCTCACAGATCTCAAGTGACACTAGTTCTCAGCAAAGTTCCACTGTAAAAAAACAAACCTGGTTTCTGACCAACATTACTAAAGGTGAGGTAGCTATTCTTTAGTTTAAACTATGCAGCACTCCTGGATTTTCTGCAGTCCTACAGATTTATGGTAACTTTAAACCATTGCCTCAGCAAACCTAATTTGTGACTGTAGCCAAAGTTTCCTGTTGGCTAGAGTTATTTGACCTTTCTTGAATACAAAGAAAAGAAGTGAATGAATGTACAGCAATCTATAGTGAAAACATTATCATTTCTGGCTAAAGTCACAAGTTATGTAGTTTATTATTTTATTTTACTGTCTAAATCTTCCATTGAGATCAAACAGATTGCGTCTAATGAATTGTCAATAGATGTAAATCAACTGTTAATCAATGTCAGATAGAGCCTGGAGAGTCCAAATTGGCAGTCACATGTCCTCCAGTGAAATGCTCAACATTGCAGCATACCTGAATTGTATGCTCAGCCACCACCTGTTCAGGTTTGTACATCCATGACTGCTTTATTACTTTGTCTGTGAAAATCTTAGCTCAATAAGTCAGATGAATTTTTGCTGGCAACTTTTTTAATCAATTTTCTTTTTGACAAAGAAATAAACAAATTCCATGACCCCATACTTCTTCACAACACCCCATCTACAAACATGCATCTATGACTTTCATTGTTTTGATTGAGAGACCTCTAGTGTCAGAGAGTACATATCGCGCATTTAAGCATATTCAGTCGGATTACTGCTCATGTAGCAGGTATCAGTGACCTTGAGACATTTGTTTTGATTTAATTTAAAAAAAGTCAATTCATGAAACAGCCCAGGCCTTTGGTATACCATCTAATAACTGAATGGAAGTATTGTTCCGTCAAACTTACATATATTGATCCAAGTTGTGATCTGTCATTGTCAAACATCCGATAGTAGTGCTGCACAAAGCTGGATCCTATCTACTCCCACAGAGGCTGGTCCACAATCCTGACTCACACTACAACACACACTGAAAAAATGGAAAAACAGTAAAGGAGAAGGTAAGAAAAA